>WBMW01003868.1:461087-559468 GCA_013396635.1 Penelope pileata
CCCCGCAGGGCCCGTGTGGGGCCGCGCGGCGCTCTGCTCCCCCCGGCCCGGGCCCGGCACTGGGGCAGCGCGGCCTCCACCACCGGGTGCTGCAGGGCTCAGGGCGGGCTCGCGGCCTGCACCGCCGGCCTCGGGCGAGGAGGGGGGGAGCCGGGGGCAGCGCTGGCCTCTTTCCTCTTACAAAATGTTGTTATTTTTCTGCGTGCGCCTTTTGCGCTCTCCTTTTGGTGGTGGTTAAGGTGATGTATAAACAGGCCCCGGCGTTCCCTCGGACATGTTGGCGAAACAAAGTTGAAACACGAAGCGATCCGCTCCCCACATGCTGCCCCACAGGAACCCGCCTGCCCCGCCGTGCTGGGGCCTGCTGCTGGGTGCGGTGTCCCTGGCAGAGCTGGGGCTCGAGCACATACCCCGTGGTGGTGGTGGTCTCTTGGTTATTGGTTTTTTTTGTTTTGCTTTCTTCAATGAAGTTACCTGCAACTTCGTTTTGGAGGCTGTGTGATATGAGGCAGCGAAAACACGCCTCTGTTTGATGCGGGGCAGCCTTACTGTGAGTCTTTTGTAGCAGAGAACTTGTTTCCAGCTTGGCACTTTTATCCCCAGGGGATGAGCGGAGCTCGGTGTGTCTCGTTCCTGTGCATGCATGCACGTAGGCGTGCGGCTCGGGTGGGCGAGAGGAGGGCACCGCTGGGGCTGGCGGTGGTGGCTGCGAGGCTCTGTGCCGGGGGAGGGGGCCGTGTGGGATGGCCAAACGTGCCTTTCTGGAAACTTGGATTTGTTTCACGCTGCTCAAACTTGTAAAGACCTGCAAAAAGCCAAGTAGTTGTTTAGGTTTGCATTGCAAAGGTGTCTTCACTTGGCCCTGTTAGAGTTGTTAGGTGTTGTTCTCCCATAGTGGCTCTTGAATGGAGCACAGCTTGCAAGGCCCACTCCCATGGCCTGAATGGCTGTGTGTGTGCTCAGTGCCCCGCTCTTGTTTATGTGGAGAATTTGGCTGGTGTGGAAAACCCCAAGGTGTCAGCTGCTTCTGATCTGGGGAAGGGATTTTATTGCTAGCTATCAGGAGCTGACTGACTCGCCTCGCGAGTATGTTTCCGTTTTGCTTTCAGGAAGCTTTGATAAAGCGAAGAGTTTCTCAGCAGATAAACTCTGCACGTTTCTTCCAGAAAAGTAACGGTGCTGTCAAAGCAGTCTTGGTCGCTGTCAGCTGTTTGTGGGTCAGTTCTGCCAGCAAACCAACCCAAAAGCCCTTGGCTAGGAACTAGAAAGAAAACACCAGCCCTTGGAGTTGATAACAATTTGAGTTCTCTTTAAAAGAGTCTAATTGCAGGGAATTGGTGTTCGCTGGGAAGGATGTGGTGGTTGGCATGTCCTGAAGGTTGGTGCAAGGAGCAGCTCCCATGGCTGGCTGCTGGCACCTGGGAGCCTTGCTCTTTCCCTCAGCCCCATCCTGCAGAGAGCCGTGCGTGCCTTGCAGGGAGCGGTAGCTCTCATGAAGTGTTCTTGCTGTATTTGCTGTGCTTCTAAATGTATTTCTGTCTAGACAGAAGTTAGCTCCGGAGCTGGAAACTTTATTGCATTTTTAGCCTCCGTTGTGTGTTTTTTTTGTTTGCTTTTAAAAAAAAAAGGAAAGGTACTTTCGTGCCGGGCTGTGGTGTGCTCACTGTGCGATCCATAACCTCACTGTTTTCAAACCTCTTGCGTGCCATAACTCTGTTTATTCAAAAATATTTTGTGCCTCCTTGTTGTCACTGACTCCAGAAGTGACCATATCTTAAAATACACCGGTTGAGTTAAAATGGATGGTTTTTACACCTGCCTTTCTGACTTGCTCTGGGAACTTGAGAGAACCACTGGATGGCTTCCTTCGGTACGAGGCGTGCAGGAAGCGCGCCTTGGCTCCCAAGCGCAGGTTTTGGTTCTCAAGTAAGTAGATTTGAGTATCTAACTTTTTTTTTTTATTATTATCTCTTCCTATAAAGCTATAATGTGGCTGAATGCAGATTTCAAAAGCACTTAAAAAAAGAGAAAGTGTTCTTAAATAAAGCAGAAAAATTCTCCAGTTCTTGGCAGAATACTTGCCGTATTCGTTGTCTTTCTAAATGATACCTTAGATGCAACAGTGCTGTTCTTCTTTATGAACTGGCACTGAGCTTCTGTCAAAACAATATTTTTGCCACAAATCTTAAGGATTACTCTCTAAATGATAGTTTTTATTATTATTAATAACAAAATTGATGTACAAATTGCAACGCTTAACAAAAGACAAGAACGTTCAGTTAACTTTGCCCCATCTGGATTTTTGAGATGCAAGTAAAGAAATTTAAAAACAAAGAAAGTATGTAGACATTTTTCTACACAAGAGACTTTTCTTTTTTTTTTTTTCTTTTTTGTCCTTGAAATTTGTCTTGATATCTCAGAGCAATTCAAAACAACCTGTTTCAGTTGATGCTTCTTGAATGCAGCTGACCTTGTTTCTTTGTATTTTCTTTATTTGTTTTCTGATGTGCTTTAGCACCTACCTTCTGTGTTTGGTGTTGTGTTGGTCTCCTGACCCCGGTTCCTGTAAAAACATACCAACAACTGAAAGTTTGTGGGTAGTCCCTTTGACTTAAAAGCACCCACTTGTGTGGTGACGGTTAACTTCTTACATCAGAGTTCTCAGGGTAGATGCTGGTATGTTGACAGCTTTCTTTTGAATGCTGTAACAGCACAGAAAAGGTTGTGTCAAGTGAAATTATTGCACGGTGGAATGTTTGAAGTTCTCCTTATGGAAATTTGTTTTGAAGGTGTTGGTATACTGAACGCACATTTCTGCGCCAATCAGTAAGAGATTGGTACGTAGGAGTTAAAATCTTTATGCTTTTATATCAGCAAAGCCAAAAGACTGTAAACTTTTCAGATTGCTTTTAATTTGTTTTATCTTTCACTTACACTGTTATGCTGAAAATCCAATATTGTACTTGTATTGTGGCAGTTTGTACTCGCTCAGAGCCAAACTGAAGCCCCAAATCCAGATGGGAGTGACCCCTGCCTGAGGAGGGTGCTGGGCCCCCCTTGCTGCTGCCCCTCACTTTGTCTGGAGGTAGCACTGGTGATCAGCAGTGTTGCTGTTTCCCTTTGGCTTGCTTGCTCTGCTGCCTGACCACTCTTTTTATGCTTGTAATATGTTTAAAACTGGCTTGTAATCAAGAGCTTTATTAGACACATCCTTCTTTTGGTGAATTGCAATGCAGGAGTTGTACTTACTAATGAATTTCTCATCAGCACCATTGCTTCCTCCTGTTTGCCTTTGTGGTGGTGTTTTTAGCATCATCTTGTACCCCGTGTCACTCGCAATTCTCTTTGGTTGTGTTGGGCACTTTAGTGAACTTCTAAAGCGTATTCAAGGCTCTGCCTTGAGTTCTTTGTGCGTCTGAGATCAGTGAGGGGTGGATATAGAAGTCTGAGGTCATCACTTGTAAAAAGCTGTAGTTTATTTAAAATGAAAGCAACTGTAAACACTGCTATGTTTGTGGGGGATAGAAAGGAAACTCCTGCTTGGTACTACTCTCACTGAGCAGACAGTACGGCGCAGATTGAGCAGGAGGGTTGGAGAAGGCTTCCTGTCTTGGAGTTATCTCCCACAGCCATGTTTGACCAGGTAAGTGGTGGAACCACTTTAGAGCCGAGTTCTGGTTTGTAGCATTGGGATAATGCTTTCCTGTCTTCTACTTGGTTGGTGCAAGGGTTCTGTGGAGCTAGGTGCCAGCGGCATTTAGTGCGCGTGGTTAGAGAAGGCGATGGTTATAAACCCCAAATGGTCCCAGACCAAATTCAGCACGTCGCGGTTGTATCCGTTGTCCTCATGCATTTCAGAATTTTATGCCTGTGACATTTCCTTTACAATCTAAATACGTCTGTGTTTGAAAACAATAGTAAGGAGTTTCCAGGCACCAAAAAGAAGCCATATGAGTAATTACATTAAAACAACCGCAACAGTTTCAAATTGTAAACTCTTAATGCATAGTTTTGTAGGCAACTCCTTGGCAAACGAGTTTTTTCTAAGGCTGTCTTGGTAACACAGACAAACCCTAATATCATCATACAATATCTTTTCTTTCTAAGGATTGTATGAAGATTCCTTTCCTAGTACAAAATAACTCGTGCTGGTATCAGGGGACTGTGCATTTGTCATACAATCTATATGACTATGATTTTTTCTTCAAGTTTCGGTGGAATAGTATTTTTCCACTTTCAGCTTATTAAAACTTTGCGTTGTTTGAGGTTCTCATTATTTTTGTATCTATTTTTGATACATTTTTAATGTTCTAATTACAAAAACTATTCTTCCGAAGGAAGTGTTGCCAAGGAATTAAAATGGTGGGGGGGAAAAAAGGTGTGCCAGCCTTGCTTCCCGTGCCCTGCAGTGTCGGGGCCCTCCCCAGGTGTGCCTGCTGTCTCTCACTGTTCGGTAGCGATGCAATTTGTGAGAAAGTACTTGTTGCCTATAAATGTATTAAGAATGCGTGAAGCAGGAAAATAGCTGTGAAGCAGGTTGTTTTATGTAATGACTCAGTAGGCAAAACAGTGTATAGAAGAGGGTCTTCTCTCTTCTGGAAAGCATGTCTCATGCTTTGGAATGTGGAGAAGTGAAAATCGGGAAGGCTTTCGAAAAGAAATCTAAACTGTGCATAGCAGCAATATTTGAAAGGCTGAAGAGACAACGAGCAATTCTGAGCTTTGACAGGGTCTTGTGGTATCGTGCCCACCTGTAGAATTGTTTGCAGTAAAAAAAACAAGTCATCTAATATGAATTATTGGATTAATTTCATGCAATGCTGGTACTGTTCTTGATACTTAGCTGTATGGTGTGCTTCTTGCAACACGTCAAAAGCGTTCTTCTAATGCGGAAGGGTACTTTGTACAGATATCCTGATTTGTTGGCTTGCGTGTGCATGTACATTGCTAGTAAGTGTGTTCTTCAAAATCAGATTTACTATGATCAGCATTATAAGTCAGTATTTCTTTTAATTTCATGGTGAAAATTTGAAGCAAATTCAGGTTCCGATGCTGCTGTGGTACGAAGTTAATTTTTGGTGAAATTTTTTTGGCACTTTCAGTGATAAATGTTGGTTTTTTTTCTACCCCCGTTTGTGGAAGCTCAGTTATAAAAACATTTATGTTGTGGGACATCTGTGAGGAAGCAAGAAGTACTCAGAATTTTGTGGAAGGATGAAATGTAGTTTCAAAGGGACTGGTGGTGTTCTGAGCTCTCCTTGTCTCAGCTGGGTGTATATTGTGGCTGTCAGCAGCATGTGCTTGATGGCAAGTAGCATTTTTCATAGCGATTTAATTAGGAATTTGCAAAACGTTGATATTAGCCATGATCCTGGTCTTTTTATTTTTATTTTTTTTTTGAAAGATGTGTCACTCTGGTTTACGGAATGCCTCCTGTGAATCTGGCAGTTGTGTTAGGGCCCTGACTGTAGGTTCAGTTCCAGGCCTGCCTTTCTTAATATTAAACTGAGTTTGTTTTTATAGCACCAACTCGATGAGTCTGGAAAACAGGGATGCCCGAGTGTGGGCCTAGTTGGCAAACAGGAGCAACTCGCCAAGAGGAGCCGCTGTGACCGTGCCTCGCCACCAGCGTGCGCACCTTGCTGTCCCTCACACTGCTGGGCCCTCCCCTGGCAGGGCACACCTGCGTCTGCAGGCTGGTTTGTAAAGGACAACCTTCTCGTGAGGTGTGTTTGAAAAGTCAGGAGACTGAGCGTTGTCACAGGCCATGCTGTTACGAGAGCCTGAGGGGGAATAGTGTCGGCTACGAGTGAAGGAACAGCGGTACGAAGGCCTGTTGGTAGTGGGATGCACTTAATGGGCTGCGTCATGTATCCTGCAAGAACTGGGGAGAGCGATGTTCACGTGGGATTGTTTTGAAGAGCAGTGTGATGCATGGCCATGAAGCGGGCTGTAGTTTTACTTTATTTTTTAAATGGGTTAAAATGAGAGGAGCATTGATCAGAAATGGTGAGGAACGGAGAATGAAGTTTAATCTAGGGAGATGCGTGCTGGGTTCAGTCTGCAGTTTTGTCTCCTGTAAAGAAGAAAAAAAGCAAACACTTCAAGAAGTTCTGAAACAGTTTTTCTCAGGATATGTGATCTGTGAGATTAATTGGTTTGTCTGTCCCTCCCACCCACCTGTGTGTGTGCATATAAGTATGCCTATATATGTAGAGTTCATGCAGTTAACTTTTAACTCAGAAGTTAAACATCTAACTTACATACGTGGAAACTTTAATCAGAAAGAATTCAATCTCAAATTCCGGTCCTACAAGCCTCATAAATTTGCGACCAGGTAGAGGAAGCATGTCAAAATTATTGCAGCCTCTTGGAAAAGAGCTAGCCGGAGCTGGGGCGGTAGGTGTTCTGCAGCCCGTGGGCACCTGCGGCCTCACAGAGTGTCTGCAGCACTGCTCTGTTTTCCCTGGAGCAGGAGGGAGGGAGAGAGTGAGTCGTGAAGAAACATGGGAAAAAGGGAAGGAAGTTGAGGGTCATCATGGGGTGGGAAACCTATTGCGCAACAGCAGGAGAAAGCTGCAGGAAATCAGTTTTTATTAGTTCTGATATTCCTAGAAAATGTCTGTGCTCATAATTAGTGGTGTTTTTTCTGTGGACCCAAATTAACTTTCTTAGGCTCTGTTAGTACAGTATTTTTGGGGGTTGGCAGGAAGAACTCCAATCTGAATCTAATCTAATCCCCCGCTTCGGCTGAGCAGTTGTTCTTTGTGCACGTTGATGTAACTGTCCGTGGCTCGGCAACAGATTCCAGTGCAGCACTTAATTTTGTAATGTGCTTCTAAAAATAAGTGCATAGTCTTATGTAACACTTCTTGTATTGTTAGCACCTAGAGGCTTCATCCCCACTGGTATGAAGCGGAGTACAATTGCATCCTACCTCATTTTTGAGTGTGGGTATTTACCTCTGAAATATTGTTCCTGTCAGTGACTGTGGCCCAACAGTATTTTTGCTCATGTTTCAGGAATATCAAATACCTGGTTTGCACGGTTGGCTGAGTTGCTCCCCTCCATTTGCACAGTTTGGCAGGGTTATTTTGGCTTATCTGAGAGAATCAACAATTTGAAAGAACTGTGCAGTACTCGAGACTTTTGTTTCTATAATTTAAAGAAGCGCAGTGGATTCCTGCTCGCAGGTGCATGCACGGCACCAGTTACATTTCCTCTCGCATAATCGCTTTCTGCAGTGGAGCTGTAATAGTTACGAACGTGTGGATGCTGCAGATGGGAAAAGACGTTAATCATATTGATGCAACTTTGATGGCAAACATAAAATATGCTCAGAAGTAGATCTCAGGGTTTTTTTAGTATTTTAGGTGACATTTATAATCAAGTGGTATTATTCTCATAGGTAGTTTTTGCCTCTTGCTGTAGCCTTAGCAATGTTCTCTTGAATGTGACATCTGTCATGCTTTTTGCGCTACTATCCTGTTTTCAATTATGAATTGAGACTACAAATAATGTGTCGTTAAATTAAAAGATGGATTGGGTTATGTCTTGCTGACTGGGGGTGGCACCTGTACAGAACAGACTTGTCATATGTAAATAATTCAAGGAGCAGGAATCGGATGTATCAAGAATTATAGCTTTAGCAGGGTAACTTGGTTCTCATTTTTCACCACTTCTTGAAGTAGGTGCTATGTTTTTATGTTAAGAGCACAGCTGAAACCTCAGAGTAGAGGATCAAAAGTTGTGAGTCTGAAAATACGAGGCCAAAACAGAGAGACATTAATTTTTCTGATAACTTCTTTATAAAAGTTAATTTTTTGTAATGTTGTTTACAACATCCCAAGTGCTGCATTTTGTAAGGTCCTTCTCCTTCCCTGAGGGTTCCTGGGGTTCTGAGCTAAGTAAATTACAGGGGACCTGAGGGCTGAAAGAGCTTGTAAAAACCAAACACAGTTTCTTCAGTAGCTCTCAGTTTTAAGAATAAATTAGGCACTGTAGGTGCTTTTGATGATTGTTTTATCTGAATGATTGAAATAATTCCATTTCCTAGCAGCGTCAGGATCAGCGATCCAGAGTGTCAAGGCCTGGGAAGTGCTGTCAGCCCTCGGACATCTTTGGGAATCACAGATATCATCAGAAAATACCCCCCAAAATTGTCATGCATGGTATTTATGGCACCAGTAGCCCATGCTTCACTCTGAAGGTTATCTTTGGTGAAGTATGAATTAACTCTGTCCTTTCTGAGGCCAAACAGCATGTATGTGCGTTTGCATGGATAGGTGGGGATGTTTCTACACAGGTGGGTCTTATTTCTACACCAGCTTTGGTTTGTTCAGTGCGAGTGTGGGCAAAGACAGCACGTGGCAGTGTTCCTTCTCCCTTTGACAGAGGATCTTTAGATAACTCTCTTTTCCTCACTTGTGGGTTGGGGAAAAACCCAGCAAACTCTGCAGCACCTGTCCTGGAGGCCTGGGGATGCCATCCCCTCAGCTGCTGGGTGAGGAGTCAGCCCTCCTGTTCCTGGGGCCTGTGTGCGCACCCGTGCGGGTCAGGAGCAGGATGGCTGACACCAAGCTGCTGTTATTCAGCTTTGCTTCACTGATAGCAAAGTTTTTTGCATTGTTCTGGGCTCTCCCCAAGGAGCCCTGGGGTATGGGTGGAGTGCTGTGGGCTGAGGAAAGCAGGGGCCCTGCTCTGCTGGCTCAGTGCTGCTCTGCAGAGCCCCAGGCACGCGAGCCCCAGGATGGTGAGAGCATGGGAGGCTTCTGGAGAAGCAGCGAGGTGCGGGGCAGCGCCTCTTCAGCGCTGTGCCCAGTCATCAGCCCAGACCCGGGCTGGCCTTCAGCACTGCATTCGCTGGGGAGACATGAAATGGTTTTATTGTCCATGTACTCCTCTCTGCTCTTTGGTATTGTTTCTCCTTGTTCTAGAGCAGTAATCCAGCCCAGGAATAACAGACTGCGTGTCTATTTTGGTATCTGTGTGCCTGCTCTTTTTTAAAAATGCGCATCCCAAAGCTTCCTCCCCACAGCTCTGCCGGGCCTCCATCGCCACCATAGGAGAAGGCTGCTGGTGTGGGACAGGCCCTGGCAGGTCTTGGCCTGGTTTTATCACCAAGTCTTCTTCGGCTGCTTTGGGAAGAAACTATTGGCATGGTTGGATTTATGGTGGTTGTGAGGGAGTTTTGTGAAAAGAATTTCTTGTTTTTGCATAGGTTGTCAGTATACCCTTTTTACTTCAAACAATTAATTGCACTGCTAATGTAATTTAATTTGGTGAACTCCGTGCATTTATCCTATACTTCTCCTGTGACTTACTATTTATCAAAGTTTTAGATTTCTGTGGAAGGTAGCGTGCCCTCACTTTTCTCTCTAATCAGGTGAAAGCACAAAATGTTCTGTCAGGTTTCTTCAGTGGCTGCCCTTTTGAATCACAGTGCACAGAACAAGTGGATGGTCTCGTCATTGAGCAGTGCAGGGTCAAAGTGAGCTCCCATCCCTCTCACATTGTTCTTGCTATAGCACTTCATAAAATTGTGTGGGTATGTTTTGATCCTTATGAAGTGTGGATGTTTGGGTTGTGAACATGTTTTCTGTGAAAACTCTTAGTCACTAATAATTGTAGTGACACATCAAAATATCTACTACTGTTCTTAGTGGAAAGGGAGGAAATGTAAGAGAGACAGAAAAAATGAATGGGGGTCTTGCCTAACCAGTTATCCTCACGCTTTGTAGTGTCAAACCCAGAGAACATCAAGTTTTGACTTGTTTAACCAAGCAAAAATCCCTCTGGTGTTGTGTTTCTTCTCACTGAATGTAGCTACTGCTGTTCTGCCCACATGATTATTATTTGCTTTTCTTCCTCTGAAGAACCACATGGTATTTTTCTCTTGTGACAGTCCACCCCGTCATGGTAACCGTGCTGTCCTGGAACAAGATCGAAGGCTGCTGCTGAAATGGGTTCCATGCGGGTTCCAAGGCAAATTGTTGTTGTTCGCTGCACGCCTCCCCAGGTCCTGCTCTTGTTAGCAGCCTGACCTCTGTGGCCACTGGAAAACTTGCAAAATAAAACTGGCAAAAATCAGTGATACAGATGACTGAATTCCTAATGTAAATACATCCCTGGAGACTCGTAGTGATACTTTGTAATTATACCTGTGTTATGAGGAGTTAATTTGAGTTTGAGGTTGGTGTGTGAGGTCGTAGTGTTAAAAATCTGCGTGACGCTGCTGAAGTGTTATCCAAGTGTGTCCATTACATATTCATTGTATAATATTTTCTTTACTTTTTTTGTAACATCAAATATGCTTTGAAACTTCAGCTATTAAGTTTGCATTTTCTTTCTTTCATTTAGTGCAAGAAGCTTTAAATTGATTTGTTATATAAATTGGAAGAGGAGGAGCTGTGTTCCTTCAAGCGTGGTGATGGTGTTCCAAGTGTAGGTATATGCATACGATGCTATGAACTTCAGTTTTATCTGAAGACGAGGTTTTAGGTAAACACAAAAGACTTCAGCTGACCTTTTTTTTTTTTTTTTTGTCTCCTGTGTTCTCAGAACGTGTCCTTTTTCTACCTTGTTTAGCCAGTCTTCTCTGTGTTTTTGTTTTGTTTTTTCCCACTGTGCTTTTCCTAACTTTATCTGTTCTTTTCTGTCTTTGTTCACTTCCACCATCCTTAACTTCAATTTGAGACTGAAAAGCAAAGTTAAGGATGATCCTGTTGTGCTTCCTCATGCATGTCTTTGTATTGAAAATGACACACATTTACAACATGGCAGCTCATAAACTGGGAGGGATGTGGGTTACTGTTTATATGAGCATTTGAACTCATGTTACAAACAAACCTCTCCCTTAGTCATTACATAAAATCCTGCTCAAGTGAATGTGAAAACTGCAGACTCAAAGCTCTCTGAACTTAAGAAATGCTGGAGAGAAGGTTTTCTTTCCCATCTTGAGTCAGGTTCCATCTGCATATCATTATTACGGTGTTTTGATCAAATGCTGTTTTTTTCCCAAGGGACTTCAGCCTCATTTGTTCAACAGGATGCATGGTGTTCACTATGGGTTGACAGATACTGAGGTTTTTTTTTAATTCCATTATTCAGACCATGCTATCCAAAATCATAAGTGAATTCTGGATTAACATTTCCTTCCCAGTTTTCCTTGATTACAGTTTCACATAAACTCTTTGTAATACTTCTTGGGAAGGGGTGTATTTTCATGTTGCCTCACTGAGGTGACAGCCATGCATTACAAATAGAGAAGCCGAGGTGATTGGCTTACTGTGAGTGCTTCTTCATATTTCCTCACAGAAATACCTTACGTTTAATTTACAGTTGTGAAAGGTTAATGCTTCTGCACAGGCTCTTGAATTATCTCAAGCAAAGCACTTACAAAAGTCTTTGTGTGGCTCTCCAAATATTACTTTAAAAAAAGAAAAAAAAAAAAACAAGTCTTAAGAGATGAGCATAAAATCAATTTACATATGTGACATTTAAACATCTTAGCCAGACACATTCTTTCTGTAGTCCTCTGCCTCATTAATTATGAGAAGAGAGAGGCACATCTTGACAGTGGTCCCTGGTCACTTGGCTGTACACCAGAAGGCTGAGGACATCCAGAAATGGTGGGTACGACTCCAGGCTCTGGAGCGATGCACGCTGTAGTGGCTGCATCTCTGGGGCTGCCCGCCAAATGCATCTTGCACGTCTGCCTTCTTCTCTCTGCAGTTTCTTTTTCTGTTCCTGTTCTGACCTCTTAATTCCTCTTTTGGTTTATTCCTAGCCTGTGCCCTAGCTGTGCCCCTGATAGCACCCAAAAGGTTTTGAGGAGAATTGACCTGCCTTAGGTTTAGGATGAAGTATCCTTAGCTGTGCTGTAGCTTGGTGGTGTCAGAGAAGGGAGTTGTGAGATCCCATATGTCTCTCTGTGTCCTGTGCAAGTGGGGTGGGTCGGTGGAGCCTGCAGCTGGGCCAGGTGTGAGCAGCAATTCCTTGTGTGATGCACATGTCAGGACGAGGAGCTGACCTCCTTAGCACTGTTGCACAACCTGTGGGAGCTGGGGTGTCCCAGCAGAGTGGATTTGGAAATGTTTTCGGCTGTTGAGGAGGGTGTGTGGAATGTTATCCTATTTAAAACACTCAAATGTGATCGAGCTATCTCAGGTGCTTTCAACAAATAAATCTGAATTCAGCCTGAGAGATGATTAAAGGAAGGATTTGGACATACAAGGCCCACACTTTCTGGAGTTCAGCTTGGTGGATGAATGTGGGGGTCCTGCAAGCAGTGACTGAGACCATCTAACACAGAATTACTGCCTGTGCTGTCTGTAGCTCATGAAGGTAACACCAGATCTGTATAGCATCTTCTTCCAAAGCAGTGTACTTGAAGGTGATTTAAATAAGGCCCAGAAAAAAGTGCATTTCACCTGCTTGCAAGTTACTGAGCTGTTCTGTGAATAGAAAATACAGTAAAGGCTGCAGAAAACTTCCAGAAAATCTGTAGTTCAGAAGTGTTGCATAAATGTCAAATTATAGGATTGTTTTCAGAATTCTTAACTTTTTTTTTTGAACATGATATGGTTTTCAAAGTGAGTTATTTGTGCAAGATTTCTATTTAAAATGGCTCTGGAGTCAAACGCTCTGAAAAAGTGTTTCTGCTCTCTCAATATTTTTTGTTTTCTGAAAAGAATACTCACTTCAGGAGAAAAGCTTTCTCCTAAAATAAAAGCTGACCCGTAGCTCTACAGGATGATTACTGGCACTTAGGAGAATAGATTGGAAAGCAGAGGGGTAAGGAGTGAGTGCCATTGCTTCATTTAAGAACAAACAAACAAACAGAACCCCCACATTCCTACCATGCTTTGTAGAGGTGTTTTTTTCTGTTTCTGTTGCAAGTGAAGACACTGGAGTTATCAGGGCATAGGAGGATTATGTAAGGGGAAGAAGGAGCAATGCAATTAAAAGAGAAAGTGTTTGCTAGAATAGGAGAGAATGTTCTCAGGTGAGATGAAAGTTTTATTTGGTGTGTTCACTTACATTAAAAACATCTTCACTGTTTTCATGATAGGTGTTTGAGTAATATATGACTCATTTTCTGTTCCTCTTTGTGTTCTACAAGTGAGGCAGTTAATATCCAGACTTGACTATAAATCTTCTAGTATCAATTTAAGATCCAGGTTTATCCCACATATCTTCCTCCACTTGATTTCATTGCTTGAGGTGAAATTTCTCTCTTCTGGATTTAGGTGACTAAAAGGTAGGAGCCTAGGCCTCTGCAAGCCCAAGGAAAGAGAGGGGAGAACTTCATGTGTATCCTTGGAAAAACACACTGCATGCCAGAAATGAGCATTCTCTGGGTGAATAAGCATAACTGACCAGAGTATGTGTTACTGTAATGCCTTCAGCACATGATTGCAGTTGGTGTAAGTGCTGCTGAGCTCTTTTCCTCTTTTTCAGACCGTACGTGTGGCAATACAAATATAGCAAGTTACGCAAATACGCTGCAGATAACTAATCAATAATCTTCACTAGGATGGACTTCACAGTGTGTGTTGTTATCA
Organism: Penelope pileata; assembly: GCA_013396635.1. Taxonomy (NCBI): domain Eukaryota; kingdom Metazoa; phylum Chordata; class Aves; order Galliformes; family Cracidae; genus Penelope; species Penelope pileata. The sequence continues at coordinate 474,653 of WBMW01003868.1, forward strand.
CATTGTGAATTGCTGGAGTGAAACTTTTCTCTTTTGCACTTCAACTGTCAGGTAGAGGGATTTTTTTCTTACTATGCATCTTATTTTCTGCCCATAACCCACAACTTTAGTTAAAATCTTCCTGTGTAAATGGGCAGTAGCAGTGCAAGGCTTGTGCTCAGGCATAACAGCCCAAATACATTTTGTATGGCCGTAGCAGTTACAACATAAGTTATTAACAACTGTGAAGCCTTTGAATCATCTTAAAATACATAAATAACTACAGTCTGCCACAGTGTGTAGTCACCAGAAGTCTGAAGGGATTGCACGTTTTTCGAGCCCTTCCTCTGTGTGGCCGTGTGAGTAGTGTTTATTGAGATCACAAATTAGACTGTGGCTAGAATATTTTCCTGTAATGGATCAGTTCTGGATTCTTCCTTTCTTCTCCTCGCTCCCCCAGCCCTGTGTTGTGGTTGTTGTCCTCTTCAGCGGCGGGCCTGGATCGAATTAGGTTTGGTTTGCTGCGGTGCCTACCTCAGGCACTGCGCCTCTGGGAGCTTTCCTCTGGAGCCTGCTTTGTCTTGGAAAGCTATAGGCTGGAGTTCATAAAACTTGTTTAGATTCTTTTGGCAGAAAAGTGTAATAAAATTTTCATGTGCAACTTTATAATGATGTGTCGTGTTAGTGGATAGTTCTGTAAACTCTGCAGACACTTAATGTGTGCTTTCCCCCCTGCAGATGGGTACATGTGTGTCATTACTAGTTTTGGCTAAAAATATTCTCAAGTTGCAGTTTTGTGCTTAGTTGTAAAGAATCAGAACAGTATAAATAGGGTTAGGTGTAAAATGTGCAGAAGAAAAAGTTTGTGAGCCATTTAATTTTTGTGCAGTAGATGATGCAGTGTACTCGAATGCACATTTATTTTTATTGTGGAAAATGCCCTTACTGGGCCAGAGCACTGACAGCAGTAGGTCAGCCTAAGGGACTGGCCTTGGTTACAGAAATCTCCTTCAAAAATGAGGTAGTGTTCTGGTCAGCAACTTCTGTGTCTGAGGAAGGTTCACAATCAGGTTACGTTGCCTCTCAGTTCTCTTTCATTTTTGTAGTTGAAGTTTCATTTGTCTATACCAAGTGCTATGTAACATACTGAAGAATCACAGAGCTCTAGGAGCATTCAGCTTTCTCTTTGTGATGTATGTGTTCTTTAAATGAGCTATTACATCTTACAACTGTAGGAATGTGCTTAATACTGATAAACCCACTATAAACTTCTGTTGAGAACTTTTTTAAAATCTAGATCATTAAGAAATATAATGATAGAAGCCTCAGTCTCTGAAAAGGGGTAGATATGGCAGTGGTTAAGGGAGCCTCTACTAATGCAGCAGGAGTATATTGCTCCCATATACTGCATGTTACTGGCACATGTTCGTCATGATGTACTTCAAAGGACTAAACTGCTGAAACAGTTCCTTTTTGTTTATGCTTTTCTCTCAGGATGTTTGGCCACGATTTAGGAATGCTTTACTCTGAAAGAAAAGTATGAGTAGCTTAATTGAATTTAATTGAAAACTTTAAGCTTTTTTCTTATATACTGGAGCCATGCTAAATAACATTAAATAGTAATTATGCCAATTATAAAATATGATGATCTTGTATGCTTTGGTGAAAACTTTCAGCTTAATGTTTCAGTCGTTTTTGAAGATTCTTGATGGGCCGATTCTTTTAAAAAGCTGAATTTCTTGTGTTAAGCGTCAGCCTCACTAGATCTCATTTCAGTATTAAAACCGATAGTTTCTCAACATTGCAGGTAATACATTTGAAGATGGTGAGGTTTTTGTGTTTTTTTTTTTTTCCCCTTTCTTTCCCCTGTTAGAAGCCTAGAGCCTTCTGGAATACTTCCAACTTCTACATTCTGCAGTGATAAGTGCATTTCTGTTCTTGATGTGCAAACATGAGCAATGTTAAAGACACTCTCCAGAATGGACATGATGCCATCAGGTATATATTTCAAAATCAGGCACTCATTTTGCATTATCTGTCAAAACACATTGTGTGTAACACAACACTGTGCCTGTATTAAAGTTCTCTTACTACATTTTGCATTCTTGTTGAATTTACTAGATAGTCCTCAGATGAACTTCTTTGTTATATATCTTTCTTACGATAGTTCAAGCTTTCATTCTTTTGAGAAATGTGAAATCACACCACAGTAGTTTAATACAGTACAGAGAACAGCCTGTGGTATCCCCTCCCTATCGCAGAAGATCCTGACCTCAAGATCGGAGAGGTGAGTAAGGTAGATACAGAAAGTAAAAATACATGGATATAATAAACATATCTCTAGTTTGTGTCCGGGTAGGAGACTGGCAGTACAGTTTTTCATTTGTTCTGAAACACACATTTGTTAAGCAAACACTTTTTATTATTGGGATGCTGGAAACTACTCCATGCACTTCCTCGGTGTTAACCCTTGATCTGGCATTAAGTGCAACTTTCCTCTTTTAGCTCAAAGGGCTTTCTCATAGAGTTGTCTCCTTATGTTCAGATCCAGAGATTCTCCTGCTCCTGAGTTAGGGAATCCATGATCTGCTGTTCCTCTTCTATCTGTCTTGAAGATCAGGTGTCTTGGAAGATGTCACTAAAAGATACCATGCAAGACTGTAGGAGGGTGTCTCCTGAAATGCTATTTAAGGATTTATAAAGAGAGTCATTGAACTGTTCAGATATGATTTCATGGATTTTCTTACAGCTGGTCTTGCAGCTCGCTGTTCCATGGAGGGGGAAATAAACTTTGTCTTGGTGTTATTTTTCCCTCTCTGCCCTTCTTGAGAACGCCAGTGTTGCCACTTGTAGCCTGTGAAAGGAATTTTGCATGGGAAGTTAAGAGCTTTAGGTGGAGAGACTTTTGAAAAGTACCTTGGGAACATAAATTAAGATCTTGGATGGTGTGGACTGTTCCGGAAAATGGCTTGTTCTTGTCTGCGTGAAGTAAAAGACAGAAGCCATTCGTGCAAGGTGCCAGCTTCCCCTGGGAGGACATTAGGGAAGAATGTTCTAAACCTATTGTGCTTTACCTCTGTGGTGTCAGCCTTCTGAGTGAAAAGTCAACCTGCAAAGCCCTGGCTTTGCTGCAGTCGTGTTTGAACAGACGATTTATGATCATGGCTGCCGTAAAGCACTTTGCTCTTCCTTTTTTTCTTTCTCCTTTTCATTCATAAAAGCTTCTTGGCAAACAGTGGCCAGCCAGCACAAGTATATGTATGACAGGGAAATGAGCAAATAAATAAAGAGATCCTGCCAGTCTGTAAACTGGCTACAGAGTTACTGTGAGAACTAGTGGAGAAGTTGGTTGGCAGAGCCTGCTCCAATAAATCTGGAAAGTCGTTTTTTCAGTGTTCGCTGCTAGACAAGCTTGCAAGCATTGCCTTAGGCTCTAACAATTATCTCTGATTTCCAGCAGGGCAGTCGAATTAAAGGGAGCTGCTACATCAGGGAGAGATGGAAACAAGTTTCTAAAGAGATCTTTCAGGTAGTCTGCTGGGCTTTTCTCCAGCGTAACCTCATGGAGGAAGCTACTGCTGTTCCACGGCCTTCTCAGAAAACGTGTTTTTGGAGGTCACAGAATGTCATAGGTGGAACAAAATCCTGGATCACAAGCTAACTTTAATTTCAGTGTGTTGTTGAAGAAAGATGTGTGTCTGTTCACAATGTGATGAATACTTCACTGAGTATCCATTTGAAATTGCGTAAGTTGGGGTGAAGGATGCCTTTTTATAGGATGCCTGTTTCTCTAACTGTCTGTAGAAAGCTTACTTCTGCACAACATCTCCAGAAGAATTTCTGCATTTTTGTCGTGCTTTGGTGCCTGCTTAAAGGTGAGCACGATGCCAGTAAAAGCAAGTGGGCAGAGAGACACTGTTGTTTTCCATGTCAGACTCGTTTTTACCTCCATGCATGTCTTGTCCAAAGTTAGCTTCCTGACATGTCCTAACAGTGAAATGATTTTGCAGTGTCTTTGCGTCTTTCCAGGAGCCAGACCGTGCCCCTTTCTATCAATCAGCAAGTTAAAAGTCTGGCTTCTGCAGGCTGAGTGTAGGTTGTAATAACTCCTAGGACTGCTGTCTTTGGGAGTAACTGTTTATGCTAAGCTTTCTTTGTCTCACTTCTCAAACCTTATACAGAGAAACAGAAGCTGTGTTCCTTACATTGTATCCATAGGGAGTGAATGGAGGAGGGAAGCCCCTACGTTTTGGTAAAAAGCAGAAAGGTGGGATTTGCATTTCCCACAACTTTATGTTACTGTTCTCAGCTGGTTTTGGTCTGTCTGATACTACCAAACATGCAATGCAAAATCGTAGCTTTAGAGGTTTATTGATAGTGTGCAGAGAAAGGAGAAAAACTCATATCCTATTCATCGTGGTTTCACTCTTTGGTAATGCTGTCACCCCTGTTTTCCCTATCTGTTGCTTCTGGTGTGTAGTGGTATTGTCTGAGACCTTTGGCTTCTCTTCCTGTCACAGTTGATCTTTATGCTGCTTTCAGAAGTGAGTGAAAATAAAGCGAGGGCTTGTCCATGCAACTCAGAGTAAGCTTTAACAGGCAGCTACAACTTTGTGTCTTAATGTAAACTTTTATGCTTTTTTTTTTTTTTTTTCAAATATGATGAGGCCGAGCTTTCAAAAAATAATTTTTGCATATTCATACTGTAAGGTAAGCTGTATTCAGAAATTGAGGTATGTATGAGACTAGAGTTTATACCAGCATCATTTTCAATTGATTTGTAATGGAAGGCTTTCGCACACTTCTTTTTTTTATGTGTACTGCTACAGAAGCTGTTTTTAAGGAGCGAATGCCAGCAAATATATAGCAGATTTGAGTATAAATCAGACTGGGGATGTTGCTATTGGGAAAACTTCTTGCAAATATTACATATTTTTATACTTTAATTTATGTAAATATCATATTATCCCCAACATTAATTTTTTGGGGGGCTGTTTTATTGTGCAGGCATCTTTTAATTGTAATTTCGTGTCGTCAGTCAAGATCATCTCTGGGTGCTCACTCCTAGAAGTTTGTAAGTATTTTAAGTAAAATACTGCAGGAGAAGGGATCAGCGTGCATAGAAACACTTGTAGTATTGAAATTTGATGTAGAGCCTTAAGTGTTCTGATGTACCCTCCCTTAAGGGAATGGCTCTTAATATATTGCAAAATAGTCAATCTTAGTGTAGCTCTGTTTATAAAAGTGCCTGCGTAATGACACTATTCAGAAGACCCTTTGCATTCAGACATAGCTGTGTGTTATTTAGAAAACGAGCTTCTTTCTTTAGTTGTCATCTAAACATTATTAGTGCCTCTAACTGATGAGCAGAATAGTGTTCTGGTCCGTCATCAGGATTAAGTGTGTGGAGTGGCGTAGACAGTGCTGCAACAATAATTTGGCATAAAGCATTCTTGCATTATCATCTGCAACACATTGAAAAGAGAAGTTTGCTATTTAGCTCTTCCGATTTAAAGAGCAGAAGGCTGAGTTGTTTTCTGGCTTGAGAACCAAGCATATTTACTGGAGGGGATATGACTAAACTTCATGTTGTTCCTAGATACTTTGTATTTTTCATTATGGAGTTTTCTGGTCAAAGGCAAAGTAACGTCAACACCAGTGGCTGGAAGGGATGCGCGGGTTGGTGAATTGACAGCGCTGCCTTGCTCCTTCCCGTCAAGGGGACGTGAAATGTGCAGGAGCCTTGGGAGAAGTAATTGTAGCCATACTTTTACATGCTAAGTGCGGTTCGATTTCTATAACTTTGCTTGACAATCAGAGGTGCTCTGCAAAGACTGCCATGTTTGATGAAGAAAATTTTAAGTGTTAAAACTGAAGAAACATAAATTTTTAGTGTACCTGGCCAAAGACAGTTACACAAGTGAACATTCAATTATGAAAGAATACACTATTTAATGTGAAAACCAGCTTTTCTTGTAATTCTTGCATGAGAGTAATGTTATCACCAGGCAGTTGTGGACCATGATACTGTTCTTGTATTTGTTTTACCCCCCTTGGGTTTTTATTCCTTGCTATATGTTTAAAACAAGGGGAAGTAAAAATGGGGGGAAAAGAAAAAAGCTCTTTTACATCCCTCCAGAGCAACTCTTTTCAGATGTTAACTTTGGTTAACTTTGGAATAGACTGGGCTGCATTGGTACCAGTAGGATCAGTGTGTCAAAACACCCTCAAGAGATTGGCCCCAGTCCCACACTGAGCGTAGCACTGGCTGGGCTTGCTTTGAGACGTACTAGTTTGTCATTTGACTTCACTGGGGCTAATTGTGTGCCTGGTGTTTCAAGTGGAGGAGTAGGTTGAAAAGAAACTAAACAGGAAAGAGTGATTGAAAGGGCATTATTGATTGTTTCATGTTGATGCTTTCTAATAACACATTTTAAACGTTTTAACATGAGACCTTTTCATTTATTCAGATCCTTTTTTTCCTTTGCATCTCTGCTGATCTCCTTTGCATGTCAGCAAAGGTACTTTGCTTGTTTGTTCTCCTCCTCGTGTCCTCTGCTGCCCAGTGGCTGTTGGGGATCAGTTGTTTTTGCTCTTGGTGCTGCTGAGTGCTGCACTTGCTTGGGGCGGGTGGGAGCGCCTGAGTGGAGCACAGCGTGTGTGTGGGACCCAGGAAGTGCCGTGAAGAGTGAAACCAGTTATCTGCAGGGTGCTTTCAAGCCCAGGAAGCAGAAACATTGCAAATATTTTCAGTAACTTTCTCTGGTGATGAGGCATTTGTTTGCAAGTAGAGCTGGCGAGCATGCAAGTTGTTGCTTTGTGGTTTTAACAAAGTCCCCAACAGGTATTTATTGAAGTCACGTACTCTTGTCTGTTGGGGAGTGTGTGTATGTGAAAGGTGGAAATGTGGCTCCTTATCCTCGTAATAGAAAATCCTACTTCAGAGATATGTAGCTGTTGATCATGAACTGCACTTTTGTGCTGCTGTTAGTTGCATTACTGTAATATTTCTGTACCAATGGCCTAAAAATAAGGCTACTTCAAGATTATCTAATACCTGTTGTATTCTGTGAATTTAGTAATGGATAAAGTGCTTGAAACATTCATGGGATATTGTACTGCAGTGTTGGGTTACAAGAAAAGATTGGAGAAGAAAACTATACCCCTGTGTGCTCTGGTGAATGAGAAGCTTGACACACAAGCCAGCAGAGTGCCCTTGCAGCCTGGAAGGCCAACGGCATCCTGAGCTGCAGCAGGGAGAGGGAGGGGATTGTCGCCCTCTACTCTGCCCTTGTGAGGCCCCATCTGCAGTGCTGCGTCCAGGCCTGGGGCCCCCAGCACAAGAAAGACATGGAGCTGTTGGAGAGGGTCCAGAGGGGGCCATGAGGATTATCAGAGGGCTGGAACATCTATCTTATGGAGACAGGCTGAGGGAGCTGAGCTTGATCAGTCTGGAGAAAAGAAGGCTTTGAGGTGACCTCATTGTGGCCTTCCGGTAGCTAAAAGGGAACTTATAAACAAGAGGGAGACAGACATTTTACACGGTGATAGTGATAGGGCCATGATGAACATCTTGAAACTGAAAGAGGTGAGATTTAGGTTAGATGTCAGGAGAAAGCTCTTTACTCAGAGGGTGGTGAGGCTCTGGCACAGGCTGCCCAGAGAGCTGTGGGTGCCCCATCCCTGGAGGCGTTCAAGGCCAGGTTGGATGGGCCCTGGGCAGCCTGATCTGGTATGTGGCAGCCCTGCCCATGGCAGCGTCTGGAACTGGGTGGGCATTAAGGTCCCTTCCAGCCCAAGCCATTCTGTGACTAACAATGGCGGCTTCTGGGCTGTGTTGCATGGGTAGATGAAGCAGAAGGACCACACTGGTGTTTGGCTGTGCTGGGCTAGCGCAGTTATGAGCTTGTAGCTCCATGTAAACAAACAGTTCTTCAGGAATCAAGGAGAAGGAAACTTGGAGAAATCCTAATCTATTACAGGAAGTAGAAGGAAATTCAATTTGTAAAATCTGTTGTAGTTTAAATGTTACATAATGAAAACCTCCAAAGGAGAGCCATAAAGCTGTGTGTGCTGCAGAGTGCTGGGAGGGGCCAGGGCCAGCGTGTCCTGAGCTCCAGCCTGCAAAGCTGCCTTGTTGCTCTGAGACAGTCACGGCCCATTGCCACAGACACCACGGTGCCAGCGCGGCCGGTGCGGTGCAGCCTGGTCAGGAGCACTGCATCTGGCAGGCCGAGGAATATCTGGTTAACTTGCTCTCTCTGTGCAACCTTTGATTGTAATACTCCTTTAGCAATCCTAAAATAAGTTGCTTTTGCAGGTGTCTCATAGACGTAACAATTTTTTCCTTAGAGGCATGAGCCCAGTGTTCTTGCAGACATCCTTGTATGCCCGCAGCTCCTTGCACCGGATACCACTTCCCTGTACTTGGTGTTCAGGTGGAGTATTCGTGGTGCCATCCTCTGCTTGCTGACAGCATCTTCCTATTTTTGTTTTTCCCTGAGCTGCAGTTTTTCACCCTGATTGCATGGCCCTTAAATCTACTCGTCCTACTTACTATGGCAAGTGGCCTGAGGGCCTCCTCAGGCTGTGTGTGGGGTAGGGCCAAACGACGGTGCCGGGGTTCCACAGCTGCTGTTCACCCCTTCCCTTGACAGGCATCAGCCTCATCTGCTGTTCACTTGGTGTGTCTGGGCTTATGCTCCAGGCTGCAGATTTGTGCTGTAGTTTAGTGCATCTCTTTCTTCTGCAGATATCTGGGATTAAAATAACTTCCCTTTACACAAGAGGTCTTCTGTCAGTCGTGCTTGAGAGAGGGCTCCAGCCCCAGGTGCTGGTGTGACACTGGCCGAACTTTCTGGGATGTATTGTCCTGTGTATTGAACACAGAAGGAAGGGAGGCATCCCACAACCTCAAGGATGTTCAACATTAGCTGAGATATTGCCAGCTGGTGTGGCCTTCGTGAACGCAGCTGTGCTTTGCAGACTTCTGCTTCTGCTGGTGAAAAGAAAGGCCAGAAGCTCCAGCTTCCTAGGGGGGATTTTTGGTGTTGCCTTCATGTATGGCTGTCTCGATGCAATCGGAAAAGTTTTAATAGTCTGAGTTTAGGGGTGGCTGTTACAAAAACTCATACCAAGATACCTGTGTTTGGCAAAATGCTTGTAGCTGTAGTAGAGGATCAGCCTCTTACTAAACCCATGCAGTTTGGTATGAAAACCAATGATCGTTGATTCTGCCATAATCAGCTTGACAGTTCAGTCACTGAACATCTTTTGCTTTTTTTCTTTCCTCCCCCAAGTAATATGGTTTTTATGGTGTTGAAGACTTCAGCTTCTGTTTTTTTCTTAATCCCTGTTAGAGTTCACAAGTGTTACCTTCAGTAACCCTTTTTTTTTTCTTTAAAACAACTTTTTCTTTGTAACCTCTTCCCTGTTCTTGATACATTAGCCACATGCCTCAACAGTCCTGCTGCTGGCCTACAGGTCACCACAACCTTTTTTTCTGGAATCAGATAGTGGGCTTCCACTGAATAGGAGAGGAAGTTCCATTGCATTGCAGAGGAAAAAGACCTTATAGAGGTCTGTTCTAATATCTGAAAGGAGGAGAAAGATGGAGTCATTTCAGACTTGAGGAGTTATCTTTTCCCCTCCCTCTTCCTAATGGCTTCAGGACTGTCTGTGCTCTAGGCCAGTCAGGAAAGAAACTGACTGGTTTCTAAACTTGAAGGTACTTGAATGGAAATATGGAAGGGAGCATCACAGAGGAAGTATCTGTTTTGTAGCGATGCAAATCTGATAACAGTAACATATCTGGTTGATTGACTTTCTTATGCTAATGTTACCTACTTCTGTAATATTGAAACACGACTTTTAGAGGACTCAGAAAACTGTTACTGACTTGAGACAGCTTTTTGTCTCTGGAAAACTAAACGACATACTAAATGCTCAGAAATTTTTGCTTACATCCTGTTAGACTGTTAGGTCTTAGCAGTAAGATAAACACCTAGTAGCTAATTCTTTACATTGTGGTGTCCCATAGGGTTGTCTTTGTAACTCCTTACAGTTTGAATTGCTCTGAATTTAATCTAAGATGGAATGCACAGGTCTTGCAGTTCAGAGTTGCTTGGCCTAGGGGGAGCAGAAGCATGGCATCAGTTTGCTGGAACTCTTAAGAGTGAGTGGCTTCAGGTGATGGTGGTGTGTATCAACACAATATAGCAATATCAAGGAATGAAATATCGTCAAGCCATGTGCTGTTAAGCGGGGCCAAATAAGTTAGCATGTCAGGGTTTGGGCTTATCTTCAGTTTGTTTTCTGTGCTCTGAGTATACGAGCAAAAGTCAGTCATGTAACGTTCTTGGGTCTGAGTGGGAGATTTGGACTGGCGTTCTAGAGGTGGACATCTACAGACAGACCTTTGTTAGGTCTCTTACTCATTCAGAGACAAGTTTTTGAAATGTCAGTTCCATTGATGTCAGTGCTGCAGTTATGTGTGTTGGTCTGAATCCCTTAGAGAGTGCTGCTGCAGGGTCAGAGTTGGCCTCAGGCCGGTGAGAAGTATGGTTGCTCTTGGAAGTGCTCTCCCTGCTTTGGCATCTTGTCCAGAAGCCGAAGATACTTTTTAGATTCCTGTTAGCAATGTTTTCAGATTTTTAGGGTAATATTAATGTTTCCCGAATTGAAATTTACTGTTAAAATGATTGCCTGCAGTGGATATTTTGAAATCTCCTGATTAATGGGAGAACCACTAGAAAAACAGCTAGGATGTTTTGGGAACCTGTAATTTCCAGGTAACAGAACAAATCTGTGAGGCCATAAAAGCATGCACCATCAACAAGAAATTCTGTTATTGCATTGACACTGTAAACATTTACTCTGTCTAGCCCAAACCAGGTAGTTAACTATTTTTATTTCTGTTTGACCATATAACCACCTAAAGTTCCTTTTTAGGTGTATGTTTATGTTCATTTTGGGTTATTTTAGCACTGAAAATAACTCTGTACAGATATAAAAGGAATCTTATAGTGATGACAACTTAGCCTTTGGAAGTAAAGGTTTCAAAGTATATTCCTTGGAATCTCTCCCTCCCCTGACAATTTCTCCAGAGAGGTGCTTCCCTCTGTGTGTGTTTAGCAGAGACAAGATTATTTATTCTATTAGAACTGAGCCTAAGCAGTGCTGGATAAGGAAGAGTGGTTTTTTTATCTTTTATTTTTTTCCCCCTCAAACGTTAATCTGCAGAACTGTGAGACATGACCCTCATACTGCAAAATAAAGAAGGTAGTAGATAGCACACTTTTCCCTCCAAAGAAACTGAAGGTGTTCATTCTTGCAGTCAGTCGCAGCAGGAGGACTTGGTTGCATCTGTTCAGAGTGGACCCACATTGGTGTCTTCGGATTATCACAATTTTGTGTGCTTTTGTGGTGACATTTACTTAACCTCTTAAAGTCTGTCCTGAAGTTCTTTGACAATTGGAAATCTGAGTACTTCACCATCTGTAGTCATCTTTATTTAAAGTGGTCTTCCCATATGAAATTCACTGCTCAGATCAAATTCTCAGCGTGTGTGTAACCATCCCAGATACTGAGGAAGACACACGCACAGATATGAGGTATGGATTTAAAAGTTATCTGAGGTGCAATGTGAGGAGAAATTAAAAGCAAAAGATAAAAAGGAGTTATCAGATGGTATGGGCTAGTGCAGAAATCTGAGCAACTTGAGAAGTGTTACTGAATGTGAGTATTGTTGGCTAGAAACTGAATACCTGCTTAGGGTTTGATAGCTTTGAATACCCTTCCATTACTCTTTTGTGATCTTTCAGGAGGTGAGAGAGAGAATCAGGAACTTTGTTGAAACCTTATTTATAGAGTTAATTAAAAAGAAAAAAAAAGTCTCTAAGTGCTAGCAGTTCAAAAATCTTTTGAAATCCCTGGTCGACAGGGAGGCCTTTTTGCAGAGATAGCATGTATACACATTTTTGTGTGTTGTGGATGTATCTTTGGTATGGGTTGTTGTACCTCCCACCCCTTAGCCTTGGTCAAATCAAAGCCGCCTGCTGGGACTGTTGCCATCTGCGTGATGGAAGTGAGCAGCAGTGCAGTTGTAAGGTGCCATGTAGTGATACTTCTGCCAAGTAAACTGGACAGAAAGGTGTGCAGAAATGGGAACGCTTTGGGCCAATTTTGTTATTGATATCTTAAAGCTATTAGTTAAAACTTTCCTGCATTAGTTTTCTTTATGAAAGTCAGATTTATTTTTTCTGAATGGAAAATGTTGCTGTTTTTCAGACTTCCTTATGGAAAGAAAGTTTTGTCTTTTCAATTCCTGGAGTCGTTCAAGGGGTAACAGCTAACAGAAGCAACATCAAGTATTTTCCCTACTTGATTTTACCTGCATAACAGGAAGTTTTACAAGCCTTGTTAGGATATTTTTGTGCACCTGTACTTGTCAAGCATGACACTGGGTCCTGTAGGTGAACTTATCTGCAGGGGAGCGGTGGTTCTGCTTTGCCAGCTCTGTCCCACTGCAGGTAGTAGTGGCAATGTGGATGGTGAGAGATGATGCAAGAAAGTTCCTTTGTGTTTAATGTTTGTTTTCTGCTAGCTACCTTTTGTGTAGTTGTTTTGAGCTCCTGCCAAGCTTCTGCATGTTTGAGCACTTTCTAAATCATTTTTGATTAAGTGCGGATCATCGATGTCTGTTCTCCTTCAGGTTTCAAGTGCTGCATCCTGATCTACTGATGGCATTTTAGGGCTGCCTTAGATGAGAATAAGATGCAGCTGAAACAGAGTATGTGAAAGCATAAGTTAATGTGCTGCAGATAAATATAGTAAGAGGCAAACTTGGTTTTAGTTTTACTGCAGCTGTTTAATTAATCATTCATTTTAGTCAGTTTTCGCATTTCAGTGTAACAAATAAAGCGATGTTATTCTTTGCTACAAGCCATTTGAATTCTGACAAAACAAATATAGGATTGCTCAGCTGGGTGCATCCAGTAGATCTGTCTTGGTTTTATGTACTCGCCAGTAAGTTTGAAATCTGGCTCACCTACCTGCTTAGGCTCCCTTCACAGAGGCCTCTCTGGAGAGTGATCCCTCCGCAAAACGTCTCCTGACTGACTATAAAGCAAGCTCAAGTGTTGCTTTTCGAGGCAGGATTCTTCTTGTAGCTGCTGATGATCTTTTACATTACTGACAAAGACCTTGTGATGCAGATTTGCTTGGTTTGGTGGAGCGTACAAAAGGACCTCATTACCTAGAGGAACCTTCTCTTTCTCTCTCTGTGTTAGTACAGACAGGAGGGGAGAGCTTTCCTTGTAAGCGATTTGTTCCTGAAATGACCTGAGGTGGCTGGGATTAGGATGACTGATCAGCTGGTGGCTCTGTGAGTATGTCAAGTCAAAGCAGCATAGGAATATCTGAATTTGGAGGGAGATGATGAAATAAGTTAGATTTCCAACCGTAGCAACAGCAAACCAAACTTGAAAATAATGGAACTGTCAGTCGGTACAGACTAATGAGTACAAGTCTAGTGACTAATGAGTGTGTGACTACAGAGAAAATATCTTCCAAAGTAATTCTTCTACAGGCAAAGACATAGGCAGCCTTCTCCAGTATTTAAAATGCAAATATGAGACTAACATATCACAAATAGAACCAGACTATATTTTCTGAGCTTGGTGGAGAGGAAATGTTATGCAAAAATGGCATGTATATACGTTATTTTTTTTTATTTAGTGTCAACATTTTTTTTTGACGTGTTTACTGAGATTTGTAAATTACATAAAGGAGCCTTTCCAATAGTGAAAGGATTCTGGTTGTCCTTTATATAGGACTTAATATCAGAGGCATCTTTTGTCTTAGCTTTGCAGTAATCTGTGTTGAGGTTTAGAATGCTTGAAGAAGTACTTCCCTATTTTGCTGATTCTTAGTGTCTGTCAATGTATGTATATATTATATATATATTTTTTAAAGTAGGATTTGTTTGCATGGAAGCAGTTGTCCAAGTTATGTAGTTGTGTTGTCTGAAATTCAGACTGGGCCAATACAGATGGTACACAGGGCTTCTGAAAACTAAAGATGGGGGGGGGAAGGCAAGCTAATGCTTAAGAAAGTGTTTGAATCTTCTGTGGTTTTGTCAGATTTATTGTTAATACCCATTTTCTCTTTTTTAACACATTACTAATTTTTCTGTGATCTTTATTCTTCTGCACTTTGTTTTAAAATGTGGTGGTTCCTAGGATGCATGGTGTCTGCTTTTTTTGTTAAACTTTTTAAGCTTGGCAAAGCCTTTCCTCAGTTTCTTTCAGGTTTGTGGTGCTAAATTGTATTGCAGGTACCAAAGTGACTAGAAAGGACAGTCAGTCACTTGGTTAAGAGTTTTGAAAAACTAGACCTATGTTGTTGGTTGAATTTGACTTGAGTATTACTCTTCAAAGTAAATTTCAAGGAGATTGAGTCCAAGACCAAGCTGTGTTAAAGGAATCCAGTGTCCTCCTGTGGTGAAGCAGAAGATCTGAGTGCAGGAGAAGCAGTAGATTGTGTGTCTTGAAGCATGCTTTTGGCACATGGTTGCCTGATCTGCATAACTAAACTAAGGAGGTATGTCCTCACCTGAAGCTATTGCAAGTTGTCTGGTGCCCAGTGCTGGGCCATGATGCAATGGGCACAACCTGGAGCACAGGAGGTTCCCTCTGAACACTAGGCAGCACTGCTGTGCTGTGCAGGTGACGGAGCACTAGCTCAGGCTGCCCAGAGGCTGTGGAGTCTTCTCCTTGGAGATCTTCAGAAGCCACCTGGACACCCTGCTCTGGGTGTCCTTGCTGAGCAGGGGTTGGCCCAGGTTGACCCAGAGGGCCCTGCCGGCTTCCACCATTCCGTGATCCTGTGAAAACTGTAATATGAATACTTTACTGAGAAACTGCAGCGATTGCTCCTTGGCAAAGGTTTCATATTCACTTACTTGAGTAGTGCTTTGTAGTGTGCAGTTAGCCATTCAGATTAGCAGTGTGTTGTTGAGGGACAGAAGGAAACAGACACTGTTCCGGGCTGTGGGAGTGCCTGTGCACAAACTGTAGTGACATACTGGTGCTGTGTTCAAAGATGCAGGGACCTCACATGGAGTATTGTACTTACAGAAGTACGTGAAACAGTGAAGGAAGAGGAACACGAGTCTAGAAAAGATGACCCTCAAGAACAGAGATGAACTCACTGTTTTCCTCTGGAAATGAGAATACAAAGGAGAGACTCTGCCTCGAGAGCACAAAGGGAGAGGAAAGCTGCTCTTTGCCCTCTGGGAACAGATAAGATAGTCTTGATGTTTGTACAAAGAGTTTTTAGAAGGTTGGAAGGAATTTTGGGAAGTATGATTGGGCCCTGAAGTAGTTTCCTTGAGGGGCTGTGTAAGGTCTCTCATGGGCCTGGCAGCTGGTGACTGTTACCCAGTAGACACTGGCTCCCACCTCCTGCAGAAGTCAAAGCTCAGCAGGAACCCAAAACTGCTGTCGTGTCTAGGAGGTGGTAGCAGCTGCTAGCCTCTCTTGAATATGCTGTACGCTTTTGGGCAGGATTTCCCATTTTGTGCGAAATTCTTGATCAATGAATTAACATATAATTTGGGGAAGAAGAATATAGCTTGATGCACAACCCTTGGGCCAGAAGAACTCTCCTTCATCAAAATATGGAAAACAACAACCTTGTAATGAGGTGGAATTACAGTGATTTTAATCAGCATAGATTCTGTGTGTATACAAAATAGGCTAATATTTGTATTAGCAAGATTCATCCTCAGTGTGACACTATGTACTTATGTAACAAAATGATGAAAGTTGGCATTTTCTCATTGAAAATGTATCTATTTTCAATTGGTTTAGACTAGAGCTCTCTCAAGTCATATGTTGGTACTTGAGTAAGGTCTCCATCGTGGTTTAATTACTGTCCCGGGGATGACAAGGCTGCAGTGCTGTGGAATTTCACTGGTGCTGTTTTAGGTAAAATCTGCATTGTGATGGCATGAGACATCTTTCTTCCCCTGGAGCTGAACACAGAGCTGCTTTGGTGTAGCTGGCTGATGCTGTGGGGAGATGAGGGAGTAGCTGAAGCTCATCTACTTCTGTGGCACTGCCTAGAGAGGCTTTGCAACCCTTCTTGCAAGGGAAAGGGGAAATTCCATTTTGCATTGAAGTTACGATACTCTGTTTACTGATGATACCCTAAAAACAGCTGTTCGTGGTGTGATGAAGTTTGTAGTATCAGTTCAGGAAGGGAACATAACTCTTCTTCCCTGATTTCTCTTATAGCTTTTATTATATTTGCATGTCAGATGTGGTATATATCTGGTCCCACCAGTAGCTACTGGTCCCACCGGCAGTTTGTAGGACTTGATGCAAGGACCATTACACAAGTAGCAAGTCTGAATTTAATGATTTACAGGAAATTTAATGCAGTCTGGATGATTACAGTGTCAGAAGAAATACTTAATGTTATCAAGTGTACAGATGGAAAGGATAAGTCTATGTGCAAAGTTTCAGTGATATACTCTGTGCTTTTACAGCAAACATGGTTCCTACAAAGTTCCCTTTCTCTAAAAGTAAACCTGTGGGTTATCCACAGCGTGGATACCTTTTGTCTTCTGTCAGGTGAAGAGTCAGGTGTCAGACGCATCCTTCTACCAACTATGCCAAGTCCTGGTCACATCAGTGAGTTTTGCTGCTCTTTGCTGGTGCTGGAGATGAGAGTGTGCCTCTGGATCACCTCGCGTAGACACTTGACTTGGGAGGCTGTGTCCCATCCTCAGAACCAGCAGAATATGAGGCTTTCTGACTTTATTGGTGGTGTCTGCAGACTTTGCAGCCTTTGGAAGTGGAAGGAGGAGGAGGGTAGCTTGTCTTGTGTCCTGCTGTGTGGGACACAACCGGGCCGGATGTGTCACAAGGTGGTAGTGCCATGGCGGCTGCAGCCGCCTCTCCTGACAGACTCTCTCCCATCACCCACAGTTGGTGACCTCTGGTTTGGGTGCATGCTGCAGGCCTGGCACTGGGCCTGCTTGAATGGCTCAGGCACCACAGGGATGATTGCTGTGGGTCTGGAGGTTTCTTTTCTCAAGCACTCAAGTTGGTGTTCACTGGAAGCTCCTTGTATGGCTGGGTTCCCTTGTATGGCAGTGCCTCGCTGATATTTTCAGTGAAATGTTGTTGGATTTCTTGAATCTGAAATAAGTTTTGCACAATAAGCATATCTGGATTATTTAACAAATCTTCCTTGACATCTTACTGCTCTTCAGAGATGAGGAATCTTGCAGAAGTATTCTGAAAGGGGACAGTACAAAGTGCTTGGTAGAGATTTTTATCCCATCGCTGCAGTAGCCGCAGCTCAGCCAGTTGTGCTGGGCCTCTTCTGGGCAGCACTCTTAGCAGTGTGAACGTGTCCTTGGGCTTCTTGGTGCAATGAAATATAGCCCCATCAGTGTGTGGGGGAGCTGGTTATTTCACTAGCCCAGGGTCCTACAATACCACTTCATGCTTAAGACTCGGGTGTTGCGATTTCTCTCTGATGCAGTTGTTCATTTCCTGGACCACTTAAAGCCAGAACACACTGGTTCTGAATGTCCTGAAAGGTTAGAGCTTCTACTTCTTCCCTAATTTATTTTTCCTTTATTTTTTCTTTTTTTTTTTTTTTTTTAATNTTTTGTTTTTCGAGTCATCTCTGAAAACTGTTGGGGCATGAATTTGTACTTGTTCTCATGCTGTCTCAAGGGTGGCTTGGAAGCATTTCCCTATTTCTTGCAAGGAGGCAAAGCTGCCTTGAAGCTGTGTAATAGGAAGAGTCAGCCAATATTCAAGCATTGCTGGGGTTAGCAGAGAAAAACATGCACACAGTGAAAAATAATTTGGGGGCCACTTGTGGTTTTCTTATGAGGCTAATTCTGTATTATTTTTAGAATAACTTGACAGGATCAAGGCATCTGAGCCTTTGTTTTCACGGAGGACCTGTAGAGAGATGTTAGATCTCTGCAGTCACTCAGTCTGTGTTGTGAACTCCTTGCTTTTTTGGAAAAAGAAAAGCTTACTACTGATTCATTTTTTTCCCCCTAAGACTCTAAATTACGATTAATTTGGATTTAAAAGTGAAGCTTTGGCAGTTGATGACTTTCATTTTAGTATGTTTGTGGTTATTGCTTTTCATTGCATTCAGTTTTTGCTTAAAAATGATTTAAAGTTTTTTTTATTTTATTTTAAGCTTATATTATTTTCAGTGCACGAAGTGTATTGAAATGAATTCGTTTCCCGTTTGTGGAACAATAAGAATTGTACGAAGTTTGGAAGGTAGCAGTATATTTCTACTAATAATGTTTTATTAATCTACTTCATTTGCAGGAAGTGTTCATCGGGCAAAATTTGCTTACCTCAGCAGAGACAAAAAATTAATGGGCAAAAGTGCAGTGTGTAGGTAGGTAGCTATTTTTAGTGCACTTCAGCTTCTTGGAGGAGAGCCTTGTTCTGAGGGAGTGGGATAGCCATCAAAACATAAGATTTTGCTCTTTAAAATATTCAGGTGGTGGATTGAGCAAGGAGGCATCGGAGGAAATTGCTTTGAAGTATTTTAATGTGTTCAGCACTTTTGTAATGAGATTTTATTTAAAAGTGCCTTGGAATGATGTATGTGTGCATCTGTTTGTGAAAAAGAAATGGAAAGAACTCTGTTTACTTTTATGTGTTTTTAAATGCTGTAAATACTTTTCACGAAGATTTGCAAACAGTGTTCTTTCTGACAGTTTTCCCATACTTGAATATAACTTCCCTAATGTAAGTTGTAAAGAGATCGGGCATGGGCATCTCTGTTTCATTGACTGTCAGTGTTCTGCTACATTTAATGCATCAAAATACAGTGCAATAATGGTTACGTTTCAGTAAATTCTTCTCCTCTACAGTGTTCTGTAATTGTAGTGAAAACCAGTAAAGGTTCCATGGCTGTAGCCGTGTGGCAGCGGTACCGCACACTGGACAGCTGAGTTCTGCGGTTTGTCGTGTTAGCATGGTCTGCTCTGCACAGTGGTTCCTTCAGCTCCAAGGGCAAAGACTAGAAAAATCCTTTAAAACAACTTTTTTTCTGAAATGCATGTTAATTATACAGGCTATTTTAGGATAGCATTGCATTTAATTTAGTAAAATTGTCTTTGAAGATGAAAAGTTTAGTTTATTCTTTTTTTTGTCATGACATCGCTAAGTTAGAAAGTCAGTGGCTTCAGTTTCTGTAGGAAGTCACAAACCAGGGTACTATGCAATGCGGCCAGCTTTTATATTTATGGCTTAAAAAGTAGAGAAGGAAGGAATAAACATCTCTGAACAGGTATTCTGCCTTCTTAAAAGTAAAATTTATTGCTCCAAGTTGGGAAGGAATCTCAGCAGATTGCAGATTGTAAGCTAATTAGAACCTACAAATTATTGGGGGGGAAAAAGCTTGAGCATGATACAAAAGACCCAAAGCTGAAAACATAGGAGCTAGCTTCTGGGTTTTGCCAAGCTGCAGTTAAAGGCGCTCGGGCACGTTCCCGGTGACGTGTCGTGACATGCTTGAGACTCATAAAACTGAGATGAGCGTAAGAGTCAGTAAACCTCAAGAACAACTTGCTTTTGTGATTACGCTGTTTTACATTTTGGCACATACATGTTTGAATTTAATGCTATAGCGCGGAAAGTCCCAGAAGTCATTCTTCGGAGTTTTTTTTTCTACTTGTGTTCTTCCGTTTGCCACGTGTTGTTGGGCTCAGCTAGCCTTCCCTTCTGGGACTTGAACGTGACCGTGAGCTTCCCTCCTGCGCGCTCCTAGCTCTTGTCCCAGTGCTGCAGACAGGTTGGGAACAAGTTATGCTTGGCCCAGGTTGGTTTCTTGTGCCTGAGAATGATTTATCAGTGTGTTGGTTTAGTGGTCTCCTGGTTTTGGCTTGCACAGAGCAAAGCTGGGTAAGTAGTTTACCTCCCCGTCACAGAGCATGCCTTTTCACGAGTGGAGTCTGGGACTTGCTTGAAAGAAGCTGAGGCCTGAGCAGTCTGTAGCGTGGGATTACAATTCCATGCTTAGGTAAGGGCTCTGTTCTGTGAGCCAGCATTTAAAGTGCGATAGAGCATGCGGATTAGTAACCAGA
Source organism: Penelope pileata (assembly GCA_013396635.1). Classification (NCBI taxonomy): domain Eukaryota; kingdom Metazoa; phylum Chordata; class Aves; order Galliformes; family Cracidae; genus Penelope; species Penelope pileata. The sequence continues at coordinate 494,775 of WBMW01003868.1, forward strand.
AGTTTGCAAGTTGCAGTTCCAGGTACCCTTGGTGTCAGGAAGACAAGACCCATCTCGACTTCACTGCTGTGATAAGACAGACGGGTGACTTGCCTTGCTTGTGAATTTACTTATTCTGAATCAAGCGATGTAATTGCTTCTTGGGACGGATGCAGACATCAGGGCATGGGGATTAAGGACTGGTATAGCTTGTGTGCTCCTACTCAGGTGATTCAGGAGTGGCTGCTCAGCCCTGCTTATTTAAATTTGGGCTAGATCTGATACTTCATGAAGCACTACCAGCCAGACCTGTTTTGAAATGCTGGATTCACAGATGAAGTAATTCATTTATTGCATGTAGTCTTCAGCTCTCTTCTTTCTGTAGAATTAAAATGGTTTTGTCCAGTGAAAGAAACCTGTTTTAGCTCTGCACTTTCTGTTCTCGTTTCCAGTGTCTCTTAACACTTTTAATAATGAGGAATTTTACCAAATCCTCTCTCAGAAGGCTACACCTAATGTATGTTTTGTTTCCCTAAATGTAGGTACTTTAGAGCACTTTAGAACTTGGAACAGAAGGATGCTTTTGAGAGGGTTTTCAAATGTTGAGTTTTTTTTGTTCTTTAATCATCAAGAACAAAAATGGTGCTTTGAACAAGAATGATACAGTTCTGTTCCAGAGACCCCTGATTTAGAGGATGTAACAGTCTGTATGAGTACGTACTAGGGTAGGGGGAGCATGAAACTGTAAAATTCAACTTTGATGTAAAGGGTATGACCTGTTATAAAAGTTAGTAGTTTGTTATAAAGTGAACGTGGAGAATGTAGCGAGCTTGAGAAGGAACTGTTCTTGTAGAGAACAGCACACGTGCTTGCCTTTTGGTGAGATGAAATTAGCAAGTATCCTCAATACAGAGCAATAGGTAAGAACCAGTAGGAGTTATTAAGTTCCCTAAGGGACTCATGTTTTTCCTCTGTATTATCATGAATTTTTAAGTTAAGCCCCACTTTTTCCTCCTCTTGTAATTTGTTGGATCGATGCAAATAACTGAGATTTGAAGAAATGTTTTCCTAAAAGTTATCAAAATTGCAGTAACAAAGCTGTTAAACTGGAAAACAGCAACAAAAGGAGGAAAGGAGATGTGACCAAGGGTACAATTTCAACCCTGAAAGTAAAAAGCTTAAGCAGCTACCTTTCAATCTTCTGTCAGTTAATTGGACTGAACTTCACAGGAAGTCCAGAGAAATTAATGCTTAAAGAATGCTGAGAATTAATTAATGCTTAAAGAATGCAATTTTTGAAATTCAGAGCCATCATTTACTAAAAATCTGTTAAATTATTTTGTTTGTAAAGTAGAAACTTCTAAGTTTTTCTTTTAAAGCTTCTGTTTTACAGTTCCTTAGTTTTATCAGCTTAGCTGGTTTGGGTATGTGTAGCCCTAGATCCCTAAGGAATTGTTATCAAGCTTAGCAAATTTATTTATTTACTTTGGTGCTTCAAATCATGCATCTCTTCTGTCTGTCCTTTGCATCGTGCTGGCAGATTCTGTTCCTTCAACTCTATTTTGTCACAGAACATTTATTTTAGTGCCCAAAGCATAAATTAATGGGTGGTCAATATTTTAAGTTCTTCCAAATGAACTTACAGGTTGAGGATTTGCACTTTATTTTAGGATCTATGGATTTATAGGTCATCTTTGTTGTTGTAATTTCCCAATGTGGAGGCAGTTTTGCAGGTGAAGGAAAGTCAAACATGCAGGTGCTGCTTGGGAGTTTGCGTGTGGTTGGACAGGATGTGTAGCGAACACTGTGCTGATTTCGGTGTATCCTACCAGGAATAAATCAGGGGAATTTAGTTTGGTATTCGTGTTCTGTGACTCGTCAGCAGCCCCTAGGGAAGGGGTGTGATGAAAACTTCAGACAGCAGCCGCACCTGGCACCCTGGTACAATCCACCAGTGGATGCAGTCAGTTGTGTGTTCTGCTTGTTCAGTGTCGTTGTCCGTCAACAGGAGTTGTCAAGAGTTCATCCTTCTGTTAAAGTGAATTTGAACAACTTTGGACAACAGCTTGCTTTATTTGCTAGTGCCTCGACCTTATGATACAGTTTCTTGGCATTAAGGTAATATAAAAGCAGGGTGTGGCTATGACATTGTCCTAACCCATTCCTTATGGTGTGGTGTTCTGCAACCATGTAGCAAAGCCCAGCAGCTGACGATTTCACCCCTTAGCCAGGAGCACTGACAGTAGACTTGCTGCTGTGAAACCTTATGCCTTGTGCAGAGAATCCTGCTCAGTGATGCTAGTGATGATTCACACTGTAGTGAATCCTCTCAATGTAAGAACCGCTCCCTGAATGAGTAGAAGGCTTCTGCCACATCAAAATCCAAACAACGTGCTCACCATCAAATTCTTGTAACTACAGACTACAGCAGATCTAGTTATGCACTTGTATTTTGCACCACCCCCCACAACAGACTTGGTATTGCTTAAAAGCTGATATTTAGAACGTCCTGAACAACATTCCTATTCTCAAACGCCACTCCTGAGTCTGAGGTAACCTGCTTCCTACCAGCCACCAGCAGTATAACTGCTTTCCCTTGTTTTGCTGTCAAAGCTTTCATCAGATATTCAGCTCAGTGAGTCATCTGGACTTGTTTTTGCAATTGTTTAACAAAATTCTGATTTAATGCGTTGTTCCTTTAAGGAGCCTCCAAATGTGAGGCTAAGGGTTTGCCTGCAGCAGAATTTGCTTGAGAATTGTTTAAATTTGGATTCCAAGAAATTGTGCCACACTCAGTTTTTTCTAACAAACATTTCACTTAAATGTGACTAATCCACCCTTTTTTTTCTTGTTTGTTAATAAACATTAGGCTTTTGACGTAATATATATATGCAGACGATATAGAGGTTTTAAGTTATTTTGTTCTAGATTGTATACATTAAAAGTATTATTGTTTCTAAACTAGCATGTTGAAGATAAAGCATGCAATGATAAACTGAACTAGAAGAAGAAGAACATTCACAGATAGGTTTTGGAAGCTGTGAATTCTGCACAGTGCTTCTCTATGAGCTGCTTATGTATGCTGCCTCCAGGAACGTTTTTCTTTGTAGCAGTAAGCATTTTGATAGCTTCCCTTTCAAACAGGGGGGAAGGGTTAACAAAAGTGGAAAAGGATACACTTAATTAGCACTGCAGTACAAGAGCTTGTGGCACCACCAAGACTCAGAATCACTCTTTAGAAATGATGGCAGTAATGAAGGGGATGAAACACAACGAACGCTTCAGTACCTGTAAGTGCTTTTGTTGCTTGTAGTTCTGGAGAGCTAATTATTGCATGCTCCCAGTTGTTGAAAAGAGCTGTACTGTGTGGGTGACATTTTGTTTAATTTGGAAATAGTTACGTTCCCGATTTATGGAACTTGTAACTGCCTCCAGTTGTTCTGTGCATAGATTCACGATGAAATCTATCACCTTTTGTGTTCTTATTAGCCTGTTGCTCTGAAAGGATGTATCCATGCCTTTAAAGTATTAGTTTGAATGTTGAGTGCAAATCTTAACTTCTTTTTTTATATTTGATAGATAAATTAAATTTCAGAGAGCTCCATTTACAGTCTGAAATGTGGCAAAGAAATGGTTCAGTCTCCATCCAGCTATCTTTCCTGAACAAGATTTAATGCTGGAACTATGTCTCTTTTTAAGAGCAAAACTTTAAGATTCCTGCTCCAGGATCGTGCAGGATGAGGGGAAGGATTGTGTCATTTAAGAAGCAAGAACTTCTTCCAGGACTTGGCTGACCCTGAGAAGACTTGAAAGAATTTGGCATCAGATTGTAGTGTAATGATTTAAATTCTTACATTTTCTCCATCTGCAATACTGGGAAAATGGGTTGAGACTAGAATTGATTTGAGTGCTTTGCTATTGCAACCCTAGATGAAAGTGTAATAATATTGCTGGCCAGGAATAATTTTTGAATTTTATGAAACCAGCTGTAGGGAAAGAAAAAATGAAAGTTGAGGTCTTGATTTTTACAAACACTTCACCAAAGACAAAACTTTCATTGTGTGCAAGACTCTGCATCTTAGTTGAAGGCTGAGTAGTCCAATTTTCACTAAAATTCCTTAATGAGAGTGGAATAACAGGCAGTACTGTATTGTTGCTGGTTTTGTCAGGCTGTTGAGACACTGAACATTCACGTCTTGGAGTTCTATATGCTCGCGACAATGTTTTCTGAGAAACTGGGAGGAAGGTATGAGATGTAGGGGATCATCCCATGTCTGGGACTTGGGCCAGGTCTAAGCAGCATTTGCAGTCTGAGCTTAAAGTTATCCCAAATTGGCAGTCTGTTTTAAAATGTTGTGGCATAAAGTCTGTCACTCCAAAAGAGAATTGCTTTAGAATGAAAAATGACATGTTATTTCAGTTTTGGATATTTGAACAGTTTACAGTACACATTGAGCCAAAGTTTTACAACATGGGAATCTGACTGAAGTCAACCTGCTTAACTGAGGGAGTGCACCAGTTAGTTAATTCATTTTTTGGACAACCTTAACGGTGAACAGAGTGACTGAATAGGTATAAATTAAACCTGTGGAAGATTAGTAAATGCATCTGTCATGCTTTTCCACTGTACTGCTTTTTTTGTTCTATTTGATGCTTGTATTTGTGCTGGCATGCTAGGGATATCACTGAGCCTGTAACTTAGCTGTTCCAGCATGGAACAGTGTCTAACTCAGAAAATTCTTTATGAAAAGCAATTAACATTTAAATAAATAAATTAGTGCACAATTGCAGTTCAGCAATTTAAAGTGTTAAACAAGTCTGCTACTTTTTCATTATCTTTAAAATAGATTTAGTAATTTTAATTTTTAAGACTGCGTGTGTCCTTGTTCTTCAGATATGATGTAAAAACATCAGAGTTGTTTTGTGATACTTTGTTTTATGGCTGAACCCTGTGTGGTTGTAATCACAACACAGCCTGGCTTTGTAGTCAGGAGGTTACAAGAAACAGACTCTGGAATACTTGAAGAAACATGCTTACTAAAGCAACTTAATGTTTTCATTTAAAAACAACATAAAAGATCCCTATCGTAGAGTTAACTTCACATTTTTGGGTCTGCCCTGAAGAGTCACAGACTCCCTTAAGTATGTTTTGAGAGGACGTGCTAAAAAGCCTTACATGCATTTAATGTGAACCTGCCTGTGCTCTTGGGAAACGTTTCTGCCTTTACAGAGTGCACCGTTAATGTGCTTGTGATGTCTGGAGAGGGAGAGTCACTGGGAAGCAAGTGTGCTGCCAGGAAGTTGTGGCAGCTCATAAATATTTCTTTTTCTTCAAAAATGCGCTATATTAAACATTCTTAATGCTTTGAGTTTTCTAGTTGTATTTAAAGGTAAGACAAGACGTTTGTGTTGTATGTGCAGAGTGAATTTTTTGGCTCAATGTTCTGAGCTACTTCTACTTTTAGAATATCTCTGGAGGGGGGAGGAAACTAAAACATTTCTTAAAATACAATATACAATAGAAACAGTGGCATTACCTCTTTCTTAATGTGATGCCATAAACAAAGTCTGTAGCTTACCTTAATACTGTATGTGTAAATGTACTGTTAATATCTTTAAAAATCAGTTGTACTGTCTATATTATGATCCCTAAACAGCAACAACAAAACCCTTAGTGTTTTCCCTGGCAAAAAATAGAGTGGTAACGGGCTTAGTACTGAATGACTTAATGTCAACAAACTCCATCCAACTAATAAAAGAAAAAACGTTACTGTTTCTGCTCTACTACTCATGATCTTCATCTGACCATATAGTGCTTAACTGCAGGAAATACTTTGGAAACTCGAGCTTATTTCAGATGCCATGTTTTAGATGAATCAAGTCTGAAAGTTTTGGCTGTGTCTGGGAAGGAATAGGTAGCAGTACTGCTGTTTTTAAGAGTTGAATCGGTTGTTGTGAAAGGCGGGGGGACGGGGGAACCCCCCACCTACAGTAGTCCTGAGAAGAGGAGCCTGTTTAGAATCAGCTTGGAAATGTCCTGGCCTGAATGATGGTTACCTTTCCTTTACTAAAAACACAGGTGAAGAAGTCTGGACTCTCCTTAGCAGATGAAATGATAGCCACTTGGCTTGGGTGAGATACAAGAGACTACATCAGGATATAAGAGAAAAGGAAATAACACTGTTCCAGTGACACAGAGTGGGTGCCTGATCTCGCTTGTTTGCTAGCTAGCGCATGGATGCTGTCCTCCTAACTCTGCTCCAGAGTCTCTTCTCATGTGCAAAATTAGGAACCACCTTCCCTTGACCATGAGCCCTGACTGACTTGAGATGGGGGGAGGGATGAGGAGGAAACTCCCTGCCGCTTTCCCCTGCCCTGCACTGAAAAGTAGACATTTGGTTTTCAGTGAAATTGGCAATCAAATACGTACATGTCTTCCACATGGGCAAATAACTTGCAGAGAATGAGAAAAGCTGTAGATTGTAGACAGTTGGCTTCTGGAACAGCCACAGACTCTCGTGGAAAGTATCAGCTGTTTGCATAGTAATTATGGCGGGCATAATTCTGAGAAGTGATTACCACCTTATGTCAGTATAAAGTAAGTTTTGCATGTTAGTGTGAGTTTTCTTGTAACTTTTCGGGGGACTCGTCAATATGATAAGGAGCAATGCAGAAACTTTTTAATCAAGTCTTTGCATAATTTCTGCAATACTGGTAGCAGTTACCAGTGTCTCACAAGTGGAACCCTAATGCAAGCAGTTGGCTGATTTGGACTGTGTTAGCACCTGGTTTGTTTTCTGGGTTAATCTCTGTTGGTCCGTGTCTGCATTATCTGAGTTGTATGTTGTTTGTGGAAAAAGGTGGTGACTGGCTGGGGTGATACTCATCAGAGTTGATGCAGCATCGGAGGTGGTGAAGAATGTTTGCATTGGTATTGAAGCTGTAACTCTCAGAGAAAATGTATTTTAGCATAGGGAGTCTCTTTGCTGTGTAGCAGAAGGCCAGCTTGCTTGGTCTTATTTAACTTCCTGTTCCGATTGCTCTTAAGAAAAGCAAAACTGAAAAAAAGCGAAACAAAACTAAGTGTCATGAATATGTGATGACTGAGGATACCAATGTAGAGCAAAAACCCGGTAGAGATCTCTTCTTTTTCCTTAAGCCATTCTGAACTTTTCATCAAAAAACGTACTTAAATTCCTGTGTGCATTTTTGAACATGTTCATCCTGTCTGGGGATTCTATAAATTAAAATATTAGAATTCAAATCTGGTTTAGTGCCTGTCTGATTATCCCTTGACCTGCTTGATTCTTGTGCCTTTATGTCCCTTGAGGTTCTTTTTTCCCTCTGTTTGTCCATACACAGCCCATGGAACATGCACTAGTTAGCAGGCTGTCCTGTTCCAGTGCATCCCAGCAGAGAGGGAAATTCAATAACGAGGGAATTGGTACTACTGGTACGTCAACAAGTGGACTGGCATTTCCCAGTTGAAATACCCTGTTTTCAGTTGCTTATACAAATTGGAACAGCTTATTTAAGCTGAAACTTCTTGTTCCGACTATCTGCTTTACTTCTTTTGCTTGCACTCCTCTTTTGAGTTTTTAGCTGAAGTTACTTAAATTATTATGTAACTACTTCTAAGGCTTATTTCGTGAGTCAGCGGCGTGCCCTGGCAGCCAAAAGGGGCAAACCACGTTTTGGGGTGCATTAAATCTCAAATAGCCAGCTGATGCAGCATGGTCAGCTGGTCAAAAGAAGTGATTCTCCAACTATATTTAGTGTTGTTGCACCCAGACTTTGAATGTTTTGTGTAGTTCTGGTCTCCACAGTATAAAAAGGACATTTACTGTCCTTAAAGGCATCCGGAGGAGGGGGCAACAAAGCAGGTACCAGGGCTGGAGCCATGGAGCCATGGAGGAGAGGCCGAGGACACTTGGGCTGCCCAGCCTGGAGGAGGAACTCATCCCTCCCTGCAGCCCCTGAGGAGGGGAAGCAGAGGGAGGTGCCAGGCTCTGCTCCTGGGAATGATGGCAGGAACGGCACAGAGCTGCCAGGGGAGGGCCAGGCTGGGCATCAGGAGACATTTCTGTGCCATGAGGGTGGTCAGCCACTGGAACAGGCTTCTCAGGCACAGACGTCCTAGTGAGGTGATTGATGCCCCATGCTTGTCAGTGCTCAAGAGGCATTTGGACAATGCCCACGGTAATGTGCTTTAACTTTTGGCTAGCCCTGAAGTGGTCAGGCAGTTGGATTAGGTGATCTCTGGAGGCCCCTTCCAACTGAACTGTTCCATTCTATTTGTAGTTTTGTGATCTCGCTAGCCTTTTATTGCCACCACGAGAAATGCATAGAATCTGTCACAGTTCCAAGCCTTTGAGAAGAGCAATTTACCATGTGCTTAGTATGATTTTTTTTTAATGGATTCATTTCTCCAATTATCTGAATTATATGTGCTCCACTTAACAATTTTATACATAGAAAAGTATTTTCTTACAGTTTGCTGTTTCTGGCTGCTAAAGCGAAGTGAATGGGAGACAGCTGAGATTAGAAGAGAGCAGATTAAGGGCAAGTAGTAGTTGAGATGACATACTCAGCAGGAAAACTGTGAGGCAGGGTGAGAGAGGCAGATTCCAGACTCTGATCCCTAAGAATAGACTGGTGTATACTGCCAAAGTGATGCTATAAAAACACGTTTGGGTACAGCACATGGATATTGCAATTGCTAAAAGGAGAGAAAAACTATTGAGAACTTGTTGCTTGTTTGTCTCTTTAGAACTGGATTCAGGCACATATGTGGGCCCCAGGGATAAGACTACACATTCCACAATTTTATTTTGTTCGTGTAGCTGCAGGTATCCCATGGGGAAATTGAGATCCTGCCATTAAGGCTCAGAATACGTAGGGGCTGTGTGAATGCCTTACTATTGGCATTTTGCAACTCTTGGGGGGGGAAAAAAAGTGTATTTTGGTTGTGGTTGACAGCAAAATGAATCTGAGTCAGCAGTGTGCCGTGGCAACCAAAGAGACCAACCGTACCCTGGGATGCATCAGGCCCAGCACTGCCAGCTGGCGAGGGAGGGGATTGTCCTGCTCTGCTCTCACTGGTGGTGGTGGCCTCACCTCAGTTTGGGTGCCATAATATAAGGACATAAAACTGTTACAGAAAATGAAGCCCCTTGGTTTGTTCAGCCCAGAGCAGAAGAGGCTGAGGGGAGGCCTCATGGCAGCCTAAGGCTTCCTTACGAGAGGAGCGGAGGGGCAGCGCTGAGCTCTGCTCTCTGGTAACAGCGACAGGGCCCGAGGGAATGGCATGGAGCTGTGTCAGGGGAGGGTCAGGCTGGGTGTTAGGGAAAGGTTCTTCACCAGAGGGTGGTTGGTATGGAGCAGGCTCCCCAGGGCAGTGATCGTGGCTGCAAGCTGCTGGAGTTCAAGAAGTGTTTGGATAATGCTCTCTGACATAAGGTTTAGATTTTGGGTGGTCCTGTGTGCAGCCAGGAGTGGGACTTGGAGCTCTTTGTGGGTCCCTTCCAATTTGGGGTGTTCTATGGTTATCTTTGGAACCTTTTGTTCTTTTGACAGTTCCCTGTGTGAGTACTGCATACACCTTTTTATCCAAGGTGGAAAAACACACACATCCCTTTGAAAAGTCAGAAATCAACAACAGCAAGAACACAGAATGTACATGTAGATATGAACAAAGTTTCAGAAGCACTTTGATCTTTGAGGCAGCCTTTTCTCACTGACACTTGTACTTCAGTGCACCTTATTGTTGTTTCTTGAGTCAGATGCTTCTTGAGATTATCTTTCTTATACAAAAAAAAAACAAAACACAAGACTTGGGCCTATGTAGTGAAAATGAATTGCTGAGTGACTCCTGATACGGTTTGAATAGTTGACTTTCAAGAGCCGACTTTTTGGTTTCACATCTGAAGGTGGGATTGTTTCTTCAGCGTGCACTAGCAGTTGACAAATGAGTAACCTTAAGAACTTGCTCTGCAGTAACTAAAAAGACAGGAACTGTGAGTCATCTGGGGAAGGTAAATATTATCCTGTGTTTGAACATTACGGGTAGTGACTCTTCTGCCCACACCTGTCTGAGTTCTTTGGAGTTTGGTGGGCTGAAGGCTGCAGGGCCCAGAAGGCTGAGGTGACTGCCGTTGTGCTGGCAGCAGGCACTTACCCTTTCGGAGTCTCTTTGCTCTGTCACAGGACTGTCATTCATTTAGGTGGCCTGTGACTTCCTGTTTGGGGAAAGGTTGCATTTTTTTCAGTTTAGTGTTTGCATTTGGGTTTTCTTTTCCTTCCCCTTAGGTAACAGGGGTGGTAGTATTCTTGCCTTGACACTGTGTGGTGCTCGTGACTGAGAGGAACTAGTGGGAATCGTTTTTTTGGTGATGAGATGGCACTTCTTATTTTTTATTTTTATTAAGTCTGCCTTTAGGATCTGGATTTCACATTATACGTATGTCACGTGAGTTTGGCCATACACAGAATTTGTAGCAGCAGAATTTGCTGAATATGGAAACTGTTTTTATCTGTTTGCTGATTATTGCGATGTTTAAGAAAATGCCGTGTTCCAATTTTGTTTGGTGATTGGAGGGAACAAAAGGATTTAGATATTTCTGAAGAACTTACAACTTATTTCTTAATCTTTTAAGGTTGGGCTTTACCATTGTACGTGCTCTATTAAGGAACTTTGCAGAGCGCGTCTGAGTGGCTCTAGGCTTTCCAAAAGGGTGAAATGCCTTTTTCTGCTTTATTTATATCTACTTATTTATTTTAAAAGGCAAATCCAGACATAAAACTGGAGGTAAAGTTCAAATAGAATAACTTTCTGAATTTAATCTGTTATGAGAAAGTAACTTCTGAAATACAGCAAAATTTGTGTCTACAGAAAAATACTCTCAAACTCTACAGTCCGACAAATTGAAATGTTCAAACGTGAAATCAATTTTTAGCCCAAGCTACAAGCAGCTGTCAACCAGTGCATTTCTGAGTTAGACGATAGAGTGAGTTTTAGATAATCATTTGCAAGAAGAGATGAAGTTATCATTCCTATGTCTTCCAGTGAGAATTTTTTCTTGTGACTGAGGCTCAAATTCCAGTGGAGGGACTTAGAAAATAAACTTTTGAGTGGCTAGAAGTGCCACTGTAGAAATACACTTATGAGAACTTTTGAAGCAAATGTGATTATCTATCCAGAAGTGAGTTATGTGACACTGATTCTGCACTGTTTCATGACCTCATTAATTTTCCTTGTCATTTTGATGAGCACAGTGTCTTAGTGTTCCTATTGAAAATGGGATTGTTCTGGATCTGATAGGCCGAAGGACCCAGACAACCTGTAGACTGAAACTGAGGTGTTTTTTGTGGATTTTGTTGTTTGCTTCATTACTGTTATTTACAAACTTGGCAGCTGAATTTCTTCATCTTAAGACTCTGACTGTTGTCCTTGAAAACTACTATTTTGTTAATGTGAAAAGGTTTACTGTAATAGTTTCCTAGAAATTCAAGCTTACTTATCAGCTGTTTTCAGTGCTCTTAGGTCTTATTTTTTCTCTTGACAACATTCATACTTATGCAGCTTGTTTGCTTTCTGAAGTTAATTTTGCTTTAGTTTGGTTTCTTAGCATAATTCATTTCTTATTGATTTCTTATTTGATGGTATTATAATTGTATGATTTAAAGATTCTTGCTGTTTTTCCAATGCATGCATACTTAAAACATGCTTGAACTCAGCTTATGTCAGCCAACATATAGGCTGCTTAAGCTATTGGCATCATTGTCACTTCTTCCTAAACTATTGTTTTTGTGATGACACGTTTGAGTTGAAAGGTATTTCACAGTCAAGAGTATAGTGTTTCTCAATATTAAGTCAGAAGTACTATGCTATATCCAGTCTAGAGCCAGTCTTAGTCTTGATGGACTGTAAATCCTCCAAATGACTGGAGGCATCAGGAAGAGAGAAAGTGGGTTAATGTGCTCATATTTAGTACAGTCTGTTGAAGGTAGGAGTGTACTGGTTTACTTTTTCTGACTAAGGAACAATAGGTTTATATTGTTAGACAACTAACTGTAATTCCTGATTGACAAAAATCATTAAACCATTTCTTCAACAGATTAGCAGGCTGGACGATTCGTGTTGCGTTATTTCAGGGGAGTTTTAAAATGTTCATTTCATAGTAGTTGAGCACAGTTGAAGGTTTGAAACAGCTTCTTGGTCTTTGTCAGGGAGCTTCTGTGGCTTGTTTGATGCTAGTGGCTGTGGCACTTGGTTCACATACAGCAGAGAGGCACAGTTTTAGTAGAGCTTTTAAAATTGTTATTATACTCAAGAAAACACTTGGAAAACTATGGCTTGTAGACGGCTGTTCTTGAGAATGAGAGGAGGGTAGTCTGGAAAAATAACTGAATGTCCTTTATTTCCTTCATGCTCAAAATTTTAGTCTTTAGTTCGAGCATGTAGGTTGCCATGCATGTCATCTGTTATATTGTTTCCTTTTTGAATGGAAAAACCATGCACTGTTTTAAGGAGACAGGTTGTATCTTGAAGTACTTTGAGCCCTGGCTTAAGTCAGTCTGTGAGTGACAGAGTTGCTTTATGGCTGCTGATTTCTACAGCATTCTCTGATTTTGAAAAATAATCACTTTATCAACCGTGTGACACAAATGCTGTGAGACTATTCTAAAGGGTGTCCAACCTTCAGGGTTTTGGCAGGCTTATTTCTCAATTATGTCGTGGTGATCTTCATTTCAGTCTTCCATATTTCTGAGATTTTAGCTTAAAAATACTTAAGTAAATTAAAAGAAGACAAAGCCAGTGATGAAGATTGAAGATGGACAAAAGATGTATTTTATTGTTGCTCTCTTACAGTGGGTACAAACCTGTGCTAATATTAAGTATAGAAGGAATATAGTGTAATGTTCCTTTTTTCATGTTTATGTACAACTGATACCACAGAGTTGTTATCTGAAGGGCTACTGTGGTGTAAGCAGTGAGAATACTGTTAGTGTCACTTTGGAGAAATTGGGTGGCTGTGACTGAGAAATTCAAGGAGGGAACAGGAGTGTCTCAGCTTCAAGTTTTGTTTCTTTTTCATCCCCCAAATGATTTATTTTTTTTTTAATTTCTGCTTATGTTTGTGTTTTCTTTGCAAATAACTGTAACATATTCCACTAAAGGGCTGGAGTTTGAGTGATCTTTTGTGTCCAACAAGTTGGTAGTATATGTTCTATTGTATATCAGTTCCGCTTTGTGCCAAACTGGAATTATTTTTGAAGTTGAGGAATACGATTGTAAATGGTAGCAGCCTTTCCCATAACTGAACTTTATGCTATCTTATAAAAGTGCCAACTGATGGAATTCCAAATTCTATGCTTTGACTTAAATTGCAGATGGATTTGGTGGTCACCAGCGTGTGACCTGTGACAGTTAGTTGAATTGACACGTGCTTTTCCCTGCAAGGTTCGTTGAGACGTTCTTGTGTAGGTACTTCAGGGATGCAAGTATCATACCTTATGTGAAAGCATTGACTGGTAACGGGACATAAGAACAGAGCCAATTATTGACTTTGCTTAGTAAGAACTAAACAGCAACGTCGGAAGCCGTAGGCTGTGGGCTGGTGGAAGCAGCGTGACATCAGGCTGAGGTTGTAACCTGGAGCTGCTCTCACGGTCACAGTGCGCATGTTGACAAACACCGCAGCCACGTGAGGAGCAGGCCAGAGGAGATGCTGCCCAAACTCCTAAAGTGGTTTGGTTTTTCCATTTGTATTATTTTACATAGCTTTATGTAGTTTTTCAGTTGTGTTACTTTGTATAGTTTTGCATAAAGATGATGAGAAGCTGAATCAGTTGTAACTCAGTGATTCATTTTCCTGCTCCGTACGAAATTAAACATATTCATTCTCCAGGGAGAGATTGTGGTATCCTCCTAGCTTTGTGTTGGCAATGCTGATGTTGTGAGTAAGCTGAGCTGTCCTTGGGCACTACCTAGAGTAGTACTGCAAAGCAGCTACATAATTAGTTTCATATTTTAAAACTATGATTTATTTGCTCCAAGCTGTTAAACTAATGCAATATACAATCATAATATCACTTTGTAAACGATTATGAAGTTTTTTGCAGCTTAGGACAGAGTTTTCAGTAATTCTTCCTTACAGGCAAATCCCATGTTGTGGTGTGAATGGGTCCTGCCCTGCTCTGGGAGGGCCTGGCAGCAGCTGTCCGCAACGTGGCTGCAGAGCTGCTGGCACGGTTCCTTCAGGCTTGCACTGTGCCCTGCAGCTGCACCCTGATAACGCTGCTCTGCTCCCCGCCGTTTGTCAGTGCTGTCTGTTCAGTTACTGCGTAGAAATATGGGTCACCAATAAAAATATCAATACTGAATCCATCTCATTATTAAAAGCTTTCCTCACTCCTTCTTAATAACCGTGCAGTTGTAAGACTCCGTATTGGTATCAGTGTGCTTCATCAGTCCTCTGGGCATAATCTTGATTAGTTCTTGGGCCGCTTTCTTATACAATTATCAGTGTTGAAAATCATCTCCTAGACATTTTCAACTTGGAAAAAAGTGTTAAAATATATTCCAGCTTTTCAGTGTATAGGCTTCATCTTCTGGCACACCAGCGTTCTTGTAGCAGCTTTAAACGTACTTTGAGACTCATAGCTCTGACCTCACCTCACTGACTTGGAAATCGTGGCAGCGGCTGTGTGTTTGTAGCCAGCCACGTGTACGTGTCTGCAAAACGAGACCTAAAGCTCTGCAGGGTCAAAGACAGAATTGTTCTAGTCCATGTGTAGTTCCTGTACTACAGTTCTGCATTAGGTGCTGTATCTGTACCTTATGGTGTATGCCTCATTGACTTGCTTTCAGTCACCAGTTTTGTGTTTTTATGAGTGTGTTGAGTGCACTATTTTTTTTTTTTTTTTTTTTTTTTGAGAAACTATGTATTACAAGAGAAGGCTACATGGTTTAAAAAAAGAGAAATCTTCTCTTATCCCAGGTATTGTTAAGTGTTCTGAAAAGTCCTTAGGGACTGATGAGGAACTGCATTTTTACCTTTCCAAAAGCTGTAGTTGGCTGATAAGCTGAGCTGCTCATTGCTGCTAGGGGATAGCTTCACCCAAACATTTCATTATCGTTTGTGCAGTGGTGAAAGCCATCTACCCTTCTCTCTGCACTTCATTCAGGCAGAGCAAAGGACAAGATAATCCCCTTAGCCTGTTAAATGCTCCGTTCCATCTGGTAGGTGATAATTGCATTGTAAGGGGATTAGCACAGTGGGATATGCTTATAGTGTAATGAAAGCTTCACTACAAGTGTGAAAGTCAGCTGGATACACTCAAGCACTTTGGGACTCTTTGTTGGTGTTTTACAAAAATGTGCAAGCTTCATCCAGAGAAGATGCACAGTACCTTTATTTGCCTTTGTGTTTAATAGACCATACATTTTTCGGAGACATTGGTGGTCTACATAACTGAAAATCTCTCTTGGGAACAGCAGAGTAGGCTTTTGCTTAGCTGAATGTCTTAGGGAATTTCTGTGGTTACAGCGTGATTCCTAAGTGCTCCTCTGCTTTTAGTCAGCAGTGCTGTCACTTGGAAATCGTGGAGGTAGGTTGTTAATAGTATAGGAGCACCCATGTTATCAAACACTGCGCAGAAATCTTAGTAAAGGTGAAATTTGAATAAGCCACACTCCGTGAGGAATACCGGAGAAAAATTGCCTCAGTGAGGATAAGAGGATTTTGAGCTGAAAGTGACTCCTCTTGCAGCCGACCAGAAAAAATGTTTTGAAATTTGGTCAATGTCAAGTGTGAGCCCAAGGTAGTACGAAAGGAATCTTTTTTGAAGTCTTATGTTCTTCAAGTTTAGTTAATGCTTTCAGTAGTGATGACAGTAAGCCTTAGGGCTTGAAGCATTTTGTAAGCTAACTGCAATTTACCTTTCTTACGTTCAAGATGTTATGGATCCGTGTGAAGGAGCGTGGTCATTCAGCTTTGGCTGCCTCCTGTTTGTCGGGCTCTCTCCAGTCTTTGGTACCACACAAGAAACTGGGCTGGCTGTGTGGTGCTGGCCCACGCGTGCTGCTCAGCTGATGTGGACAGTAAGCTGTCGGTTAGTCTGTTCTGGGCTGCAATGGTGTTTTGTAGCCAGACAGATCAAAAATCTGACAGCACTGTGTGTTTTTGCATAAACAAAGAAGTCAGGTGCATAAATACACATTGTATGTGGTAGATCCTGTAGTGACATTGTATGACCTTACTGTGGGATGAAATTTTCTCATGAATTATGGTCCTGTGAACAGCTGCACGGTTGCTCTTTCTTCAGTTTCAAGTTCCTGACTTAGCTGTGTATGTGTGCACCTCTGGGGGTGAAGGCAAAGTAAAATCTAGTGTTTTTCTATGGATGCTTGCAATAACTTTGCCAATCTTGATGTCACAGAGTGGTTAAACTCAACCTGATCTTACTTCATCATGGGCCTGACTGTGCAGGGTCAAGTAGAAAGCTTCTTTTTTTTTTTTTTTTCCCCCTTTCAAACTTGTGATGTTGAGACACGGCAGTGATTTCACGGTTTCCTTTTTTTCCACTCCTTTTGATTTTTCTCTTTTTAAGGTGGTTGTGTTCTAAAGAACATTCCTTAATTTTCTTCATTTAGTGTTTCCCCTGAAAAAGGGAAAACTGAGAAAATGACTTTTTTTTTTTTTTAATCTGACATTCTGTAACTCTGAAACCTGAGTGAAAGACACTGGGACAAAGTGACAATCCTCCCAGAACCAAACCCTCTGGTCTCTCCCACCCTGATCCCTTCTGAAATACTTCTTTCTGCCAGGTGAAAATCCTGGATGGGCTAGCCATTACACTGACAATATCTAGAAAAGATTTTTAGAGGAATTTTCAACTTTATAGAATAATTAAGCAGTCCTTACGTACGTGTATTTAAAATGCATAATATTAAAATGTTATAATTTTTTTTTCTTACTCTTTAGGTGACAAACAGCATGTTTGGTGCTTCAAGGAAGAAGTTTGTAGAGGGGGTTGATGGTGACTACCATGACGAAAACATGTACTACAGCCAATCATCGATGTTCCCACATCGGTCAGAAAAAGATGTAAGTTGAATAAGCTTGTTTTTCACCTTATAATAGTGAGATGGTTTAAAGTACATGAAATGTATGTAAGGAAAGGCTTCATCAAGCTTTAAGCTGTGAGTGACTGTTTTCAGGGGCAAGTGTTTTAATTTTAGCGTGTTTATGCATGGAAAGCTTCAGTTATAGTCTTGCCAAGGGTTTACTTTTTTCTTCTTAAGAACTGTATTTGTAACTTAAACTGCATCGTTGATTATATCTAGTGATTACATGTTGTCTAAGGTATTTTTATTGTTTATGCATTTTTCATCTTCAGCCGTCTTGTGCAGCTTGTTCATCTGCTCAAGTAGTCTAAGTTAGGCATCTTTCCCGTATGTAATAGCACAAAGTTACAAAAACAGCCATTCTTGAACATATTTTCCCTTGGTAATGCATATAGTTATTTAATACCAAAATGAACATATTCTTATAGACCTTGACCTGTGTAAATATAAACATTTTCTATAGGCTGTTGGTTAGTTTGAATTTAATCCAACTTTTCAAGGATAGGAGGAAATAGGTTTAGAGTCAAGGCTTTTTAAAGCAAAACCAAAACCAAAAAAATGAGCTTAAATACAGCTTTTCATTTTTGTTTAAGTTATTTTGGTGAGCTTGATGAGAAATTTCAGGTGAGCTAGCAAATGATTGAAACATTACAATGCAAAAAAAAAAAAAGCTACTCTTTTCTGTGTATGTCCATTACTTACATGCATGTATCGCAGGTGCACACAGGCACAATAGAGTATGTATAGCACTGAATGTATTTTCCCTTCTGCAACCGCCTAGAGGTGCAGTGAGCACTCCCAGACAGCATAGCTGCTGTTACTCTACAGTGGTTCTCAGTTACTAAATCCTCTCTCGTAGATTTGGTACATCTAGGGAGAAATCATTTAAGATGTGGTGAGAAAAAGTGAGATGCTGTGCTGCACAGTCTACGTAGTGAAAGCTGATGCTTGGCGCATTGTTGACAAAGAGAACGAGTGTTTTAGTTGCCTGCTCTTTCTGTAGGCAATGTTGCAGAAGTGGATCTTAGGATGGGACTTGAAGAGAAGGAAGGTGGGTGTTCCAGTCACCGGAAATGACAAATGAGAAATCCTGAAAGCTTGTGGGAGAAGTGGACAAAACGGGGCATAGAAGCTGCTGTAGTTGGCAGAGAAGAGTGATGTCATACCAACAGGAGATGGAAGAGTGAATTTTGCAAAAGCTTTTTGAAGTTTTGTTTCCAAATCATTAAGGGATCTTTCTTCTATGTGGCTATTCTATTTACCATTAAAACTTTGAGTTTATGCTTATTAAATCTTACATATTACGTGCTATTGTAACAACCTTTTAAAAAGTTGATCAAAATAATTATGTAGTGTGATGTTGACGTTGTCTTGGACACCTTTGATCACTCTTGTATAGCTAAGTGTATTTTATGTATTACATGTTCTTTGGTTGTTACATTTGGCTCACAACATAGGAGAATGTCTTCCAAGGTACTAGTCTTTTAGTTTTCTTGATGTTGTCTGACCACTTTTTCAGCTTTGAAAGCCTTTTTCAATGAAAAATAATCACGTATTTAAATAGTTTTTCAACTGAAATTCTACAAAAGATGATGCTCTCTGTATGAGGACACAATAAATATCTTGACTCTGTTTTTATATGAATAACACTTAGCGCTGACAGACAAAAATAAGTTTGCTCAGAATTTTTGATGAGTAAGCTAATAAAGAATAATTTTCAAAACCTGAATCCAATATTATGAACACCTGGGGGGAAAATCTTTCAGCATTCTATGTCTTGAAACATTATTCAGTCTTTCTTACTTGACACTTACATTGAGATAGAGTAGGCAAGTGTGGGGGGAAAAGCAAAGGTAGAGGAAATTCTGGGGAAATGAGTCAACAATCACTTTTATATTCAGAAAATGCAACTGACAGTATAAAGACTAAAACCTAGCATATGCGATCTCTTTGAAAAATTGCAGTATTCTTGAATTAAAATTTAAATTGAAATTTAAAGCTTAATCTTTTAAAATCTCTTTTTTAAATAGAATTGTCTATATGTCATGTAATTTTATGCAATTTAAATTATTCCATGTTTTTTCATTTCCAATCTGTTGTATGTCTTTACTCAGTGTAGGTAAAACTTTGTTTGATGTATGGCAGGTTTTAGCTACTAGTCTGTAGAAAAGGAGTTTTTTTTTTTTCTCCAATGTATTAACTATACATATGAACCCCTGTTCAGTCACATGCTTCACTTATCCTCTAGAGTTCCTGAAGTTACTGCAAAGCATAATATTTTGCATAAAGTTTGGAGCCTATTTTTCACTTTTCACAAGCCAGAAACCCTGCTGTGAAGAGGCGTTGTCTTCAGGTTGGGTACAGTGATGCCTTGTACACAGCTTTACTGGGTTGGGAGTTTTTCAGTTCTTTGTAGCTTGTTATAGCACCAAAGTTGGAGATTTTTATTTTTCTTCAAATTGTGTTAGGAAATAGTTCTTCATTCACTAGGATTGAAAAAGCACTTAGAAGCTATCTGAAAAAGATGTGGGGAAAAATGCCCAGCATTTTATGCCTTTTAATAAATAATTTTTATGGCACTTACTGATTTGGTATTCTTGTGACTTGTTTCTTTGGCTAATTTGAATTTTAAAGAAATTTTTTTTTTTTGTTACCTGAATGTGAAGTGAACTGAATAAAGGCTCAGGTATCTTCAGGTATCTTAAATTTTGATGACTTTTGACAAGTGACAACAAGTAGCAGCAAATCATGTTGGAGACACTTTGATTTCAGAGCCTCATTTTAGCTGAAAACAAAAAGCTTTCTTGTTACCCGCCTTTGTTAGGCACTAGGGAATACAGTTCCAGACGGTCAGGATTTATATGCTATTTGAAATGGAAAAGCTGCTTGTTACTTACCTTCACAGTTGCTTCTAAAACATACGGGTGTCGCATGGGTCTGTTGTTTTAGGCACAAATCAGCGGTTCCGATGATTTTCCTTGAGCGATCTAATGCTTGCTCTTTACTGGCCGGGTGGCTTTGCTGTGAGTCATCCCAACCTTGCTGTGATAAGGAGGGAAGTGGAACACAGTATATCCGTGAATGCCCTTTCGATGAATTCTGCTGCACTTTGTGTGTGATAAACGGGTCAAAAATGCTTTGCCAAAGAAATTAGATATTTCATCAGACTTGTTGAAAATGGGACAGTTTAAGAAAATAGCTTAAGATTTGTCTTAAAGCAAACATGGTTCTGTAACTTGAATTGAGAGCAAGGGGCATGCTGTGACCACAGAATAATTACCGAGCTTATTTGCAGCCAATGTTGAGAACCTGAGTGAGCTGTCCCTGTGCTCAACAAGATCACTTTAAGGATAGGGGTCCATCTGTTGTTGCTTGGATAGAGTGACAGTGATAGAAATTGGCGACTCCAAAGGCTTCAGATGGTTTTGAACGTAATGCCTTCAAATGAGGGGAAATAACGGCAATAAACTTCGGACCCATTCAGTGTGAGCTTCTTTTAAAAACAAACAACAAAAAAACCCAGACAAGTAGCATCCTCTTACCTGTGAAAGACTTGTGGTGGACTTCTACTGGTTTGTCCATTCACATTTGAAGCCATTTTATCACCCCCCTCTTCCTGTGGTTAAAAAGTTCTGAAACCAATGTATGCTTCTTCTTAAAGTATCTTTTGCTGTCAACTGCAGGCAGGAGTTTGGTTGTACACAGCCATGCCTTTTAACAAAGGTCTTCCCAAATTGGGAGAAGTTACTAGATTTTTTGCAGTGAATGCTTTTTGCGTTTCTTGGCCCAGTGCTTGTTTGTTTTTTCTCTTAGTTGCTCAACAGATGGTAAAGGGCTCCTCGTAATGATTCCGATTCCCACTTTCAGTGGGTTAGTTTGCTGAGCATTACTTTCTTTAAAAAATAAGTCTTAGTGTCTTGACTGATTCTGGACTTCCTCATTTAAGACCTGATGCTCAGTTCTTTCCAGTTGTGGCTTCTTATGAAATTGAATGTGTTTTAACAGGGCCAAGTAACATCAAGCCTGCAGATTAGATGTGGCTCATTGCAGCTCTTAATCTGGCTCTACATGTGACAAGACCTTTCCTAAAGAAATAAGCCCTTGGGTTTGGATACTGAGCACAGTGAAATAGGCTCTCAGAATCAATGATCTGCTTTCCAGAGGAATCTTCCCTCCTTGTGTCCTAGAAGCATGCCCACAATGGATTAAATTCAGGTGTTCCTCTCTCATGAGAGTTGTGGACTCAGTTGCACGAAGGGAGATGTTGGCGTTTTTGTCTTGCAGTGGATGGGATGATAATATTACAAAGGGGTGGTCAGATACTTTTATCAAAGCTTTCTCCTGCAGACTCCTGTTAAACTAATTTGTAAAGTAACGTGTTGTGTTGTCAAAAATACAGCCTTATAAATAGGTGATACTTTTACAGTAGATAAAAACCCTGAAACAAGGCAGAGGTTACCATGGAGATTGAGGTCTAGAATCTTGCTGGGTTTGGGAAACAAAATGTGGGAGGGTTTAAACACTCTTCTGGAGACAGCTTTGGTGTAGAGTTGCTGAACACCACCACGTTGTTCCAGCTTGACCATGAATTTTCTTATGCTGTCCTTTAGGATCCTAAGGAAACCTATGGTGGCTTGTTTCCCAGGGCGTCTTGCTTGGCATTTGCCTTAGTCGTTGCATGAGAATCTATTAGCCTAGTTGGTCGTAATTTAACTTCAGATGCTGCACATAAAGTTGCTATAAGTATTTAAGAATTCCCATGGAATCCTCTTGTATGAGCAGGAGCAGTAGAAGCATTGGAGCTAACACTGGCTAGTTTAACAGAGCTTGTTTATTTTAAGATAACTATCATAAAGTGAATAGCTTTGCTCCATTTGTGAAGGGGAAAAGAAAAAGCTTATTTTAGGAGAAAATAAATTAACGCCTTCAATTCTAAATGGAAAACAAGTATTTTCATATGCGTTATATTGCATGTAACCAGACTCACAGATTTGACTGAATAGTAGGTTGGTTTGTCATGCTTGCTTTGTGGAATATATTCCTTCGAGTGTGAGATGCAGAGCAATGGAATTGCATTTTACCTTCCCAGAGAGTGACTAAACACACTTGGCATCTTTTAGGGAGTGCGTAATGTATTTTAACAGAACAAGAACAAGTTTTGAACAGATAAAAGTTGCAATGCCATAAATTGAGAATAGTTGGAATGACTTTCATTGGATGGGATAGGAAAATCTCCCTCAACTTTTTTTTTAGTTTGTAGGCAGTGTATCTTCTGAGAGTTCATTCTCACCCTGCTTATAGCTTGTGTTTTTGTAACAGATTTACATCATATGAGGAAAGAACTAAAAGTTCAGAATGCAAAATGCACCCTTTATCTGTTTCACCTGTCAGTTCCTATCTGGATGGGGTTATCAGATGAAACAATGTGATAAGCTAATTTTAGTAAGGAAAGTAGGTTTTCTTATTCTGTCAGACAGTTTGCAAGAAGAATGCATCTGAATTAGTTATTTCACACCGCTTATTGCCACAAAGAAATTAATTTTATTGATGGTTGTAGTCTTTAATTCTAAACCCTGTTCAGTTTGTGTTTAATTTTTCACAGAAAAAAAATAAATCACTGTGGTAGATGTTGCTTCTGTACTTTATCTAAAAGCTATATTTAATTACATCTTCACATAAATCAACAATATAAGATAGGTCTTGCATGTCAGCAGTAGCTTTTGAAGTGGTTCCTTGGACCAGATTCATTAAGTGATAAAATCGTCTGTCTCTTCTAGAAGGGAAAAGTTATGGTCTCTCACACAATGACTCAGTTCACTGAGCAGATTGTATTGTAATATTGGTGTCTTACATGCTCAGTCTGGGGGTGGTTTTTTAGTTTTGTTTTTACCTTTTAGTATACAACTGGATATTTGGTTAGAATAAAATATTTGCTCTGCTGTCCTAGTTCTTAGTGGCTTACGGTGTTTCTGCATACCAGCTTTCAACAGGTTTTTAGTAATTGTTTGGCTCATTAAAGCACTGCAACGCCAAATGGAGTTGCCTCTACACAGAATTTGTTTTTAAATTTTCACTTTAATAGCCATGTTAACCTCTGTCATTATCAATTGATGACAACAAATAATGTCATTGTCAGTCAGAGGCAATGTCTTGCCTTTAAGAGCATCCCATACTGCTGCCAACAGGAGAAAATTCCCAGGTGGCTGTAACATGAGGGGTGGTGCTTGCTGTGTGCTCCTTGCCCTGTGTGCTTCCCAGGCAAAGGGACCACAACTTCATCTGGTGAAATCTGGAAGAGTGAATACAGTTTCATGTATTTTTTGCTATTGGATTTGATGTTGTTTTTCACAAGAAATGGATGTCAGTAAAATTTTCACCTACAAATAATTCCTTCCAGTTACCAGACTTTCAAAATGCATTAATGGTTGAATTTTGAGATTTAGACATATTTTCTTGTAACATGAATTTTGTGAATGCTGTTTTAAGCACCAGCTTGTAATATAGAGGACTAATAATACTACTAAATGCTGGACTGTCCAGAGCATAGCAAATTACTTTATCAGTTATTTGTTGGCTTGGTTTTTTTTTTTTTTTTGCATGTCACTGTAACGCTTTCCCCTTTTGAGGCTGTGGGTCAGCTGTTTTGTTATTAAATAGTGCAGCACAGATGGCAGATACCAGAAATAAAGTAGTGCAAATACAGAATGATGCTGATGCTTGCACCTGTGAGAAAGCCTTCATTTATCAAGCCAGATATTACTCACATGCTTATTTGCTTATTCTGACATGTTTTGCTTTCAGGAGCTGAATTTCTAGAGTCAGATTGAGGCTTGCTTGCTTTGTGTTAAAGAAAGTGATCTTTGAGGTCCCTTCCAGCCCGAGCCATTCTGTGAAAGTGGCTTCAGGTTATGACTGCACGACGCAGTGCCCTTTGCAGGAGCATTGCTTTTCTTGATGCTGAGGTGCTGCCACGTCAGGTGCGGGATGCCAGGCTGCCCCGTGGGGAGGTGGAGGCGTGCAGGTGGAGGCAGATGCTGCAGCACAGGAGCATGGTGAGGGCCTGCCAGGCAGTGCTGCTGCTCGTGGGGAGGCTGCAGCCCGCACTCGCTGTCTCTGAGAAAGCTGGAAAATGTTGCAGCTTCTTCCCAGTTCTGGCAAATTGAAGCAATGTTTTTTTCAGGGTTGTCCCTGCTCCTGGATAAACTTGCTGCAGGAAACCCATCAATACTTAATGAAAGCAGTTATGATAAAATCTGATTCATCACAAGGAGTGGGAAATTGCCTGATAGTATATTATTGTGGCTTACTGATTTTTGCTGTGGACCAGTCCAAAACAACTGGAGCTCTCTGTGTGAATAATCAGTTGATTCGAGTTTAGAAGCAGAAGGGTCAGAATTGCACTGTGACCATCTGAGACTTGTGAGCCAAGTGGTGCTCTCCGCTTAGTTGATCAGCAGCAGCTCAGTCTGTCAGTCTGCCAGTGCTGGGTGTTGGTGCTTTGGTGCACTACTGGAGTAAGATGCAGCCGTGGTGTTGCACAAGGGGCTGTTTGCTGTGTTATCTCCCTGTCCTGTGGGAAATGCAAGCCTTAGGCTTCCTCACTCACCTAACAACGTGCCAAGGAAAGCCACTTGAAATAACGTGTAGCTAAATCACACTACATTGGAATAGGAAAAATGCCATGTTACAGCACAGCTGTTTTTTGTAGCTGTTAACCACCAGCAGATTGATTAAACTGAAATGCTCGAGCTTGGAGAGTGGTTTTCTGTACGCATGCAGCAAAAGCTAATGGTGTCAGAATTCCTGTGGTTCTATGGAACCTGCCACTCGTTTCTAACAGTTGGTGTTGTCTATGTGCTGCCAGAATATGCTGTTCGCTGACATAATTTCAATGATTTGATCAATTTTGTTTTTTCAAAGATGTTGCAGGCATAGTTTTGAACATTTTTTTTTTCTGAAAATATGGGCATAATTAAGTAAAGTTTAAAAGATCTTCTCAGCTGTAAGAGAGACCTTAGTGACAAGAAGACGTAGTTTTTATTAAGGTTATTGTGAGATAGTTGTTGCAGACTAAAAGGAACTCAGGAGTGGCTTCCAGCTGTTCTTTTAAGTATGGAGAATTGGAGAACTATTGTATTTTGTGTATCATATGGCTGGTAGTCCTATCAGATAAATTGATGCTGGAAGGAATGTTATTAATACTGCTAACAGCATCCACCTCCAATCTTGGTTATCTTTGGGACACCATAATCGAGGAGAGTGGTGGTGGCTCAGAGATAGGGTGTGCAAAGAAAAAAAAAGTCCTGAGCAGAAGTTAAGATTTTGGCTAATCTAGTAGTTCTGTTGTTGACCTAAGTGATATGAAGACCATGGAATTAAGAAGACAAAATTGGGAACTGTTCCTAACTTAGTTAGTTATTACTGAAAAAAATGTTTAACACTGGGGAGGTTTTTTGACATATTGCAAAACAAATGGGACAGAATAAAAGAGGAACCCATGCAGTGTATTCTTTCTCCATGAGATTTGAGAAGTGCTTCGTTTAATCAGCCTGGAACAGATCCTCTGAGTTTCTTCTTGAGGCTTCCTATCCTTTATGTCCTTACCATGTTGGGACCATGTCTAGTTGTTAGTCTTGCTGAATTTAATACTTGGCCTTTATTCTTGTCTTCCATAAGGGTTTCTTTACAAGTCCTTTTGAATTTAACTTTTCTTATAAAAGCAAACAGAACAATGCGTGTGACCTACTTTGAAATGTTTCAAAAGAGAATCCAATTTTTAATAAGCATTGTTCATTGCATATTATTTACCATTCATTTTCCTTTAACTGGATTTAAAATATCAAATAGTATTCAGTGGAGAAGAGATGGGGTTTCATTTCATTTTCCTCTCTTTCAAGTAGCTTAGTACCTCTTAGGTCTGTGATTTCTTTTTTTTTTTAATGCTGAGATTTGTACCATCCTCTGCTTATTACATCATAGGCTATCACGGCAAGTTTTAAATAGCCTAAGCAGCTATTCTTGTGGGATTTTCTTTTTGGCATAACAATTTTGCTTGTCTAATCCACAGCTGGTAGTGATTTTGACTGCTGTTTGCATCTCAGTTCCTGATTGACTGTTTGTTTTTGTTGTTTGTTTTTTGAGGTGCTCTCATAACTCTTCTTGCCTGGAACTAGAACTTACCATACTTTGCAGCATATTCCAGGATTTTCCGACTTGTCAAATCTTGTTGTGTTTTCTTTTTTCCTAAATACTTTAAGAAATAGGAACTAAAGCTGCCTAATCGGGTTGTTTTGTCAATGTTTAACCAATGTTAGTTTGGGTGGGAACCGTGCTTCTGAACTCCATCTCCTGAATGTGCTCACTTCACCGCAGTTTGGTTCATGTTGCAGAGCAATCATGCTGTGAATCGATTTTATTCATCTAGGATCAAAATAAGCTTGAAAAGATGTTCCAGGAGCACACCAAACGTTTTCCAGTCAGTAATGGGCATCCAATCCATGGGGTCAGGTGTTTTAGTCAAGGCTAACTCGAGTTAGAAATGCACGCAGGATGTATGTTAGGCCTTCAGGACCAGCTTTCTTTGTTTACAAGTGTCCTTCTCTTTGGCCACATCACTTGCTGATGCAGACACAGCCTGTGAGCTTTGCTATATGTATGCTGAGCTGAAGCAACTGATAATTTAAAGTGTTCTTTTGCTTACTGTCTGTTCTTCACTGAGGGAGATCTTGGATCCATTTTGGCATCTATATTATAATTTTTTTCTGTAGGGAATTTCTTTTTTAGTAGTTCAGCCTTCTTATGTATGCAGGTGTGCATGTTTATTGCTGTGGTTGCTTTCTACCAAACATGAACATTGATCAAAATAGTGAGTGTATACAAGTTTGAGGTAATGTTTCTGATACATTTTTTGACAGAAGTAATTTTCTACTGCACTTCTTCCTCTCATGCCTTGTGCATGTATTCAAAAAAATCATAGATACTTGATGTAAGTTATAGACATCAAAACCACTCATGACATTTATTGTCTACCCTGCAAGTTTTATTTCTCATTTCTGCCATCTGGATTTGGCTCTGGTACAGACAACTAGCTGAGTGCTTCATAACATTTGTTTGAGCTTTACACCTGTCTAGATTAAGTCAACAAAACAGTTTGTAGTTTATCACTGTAAAAGATGCTTTGATTTGAATTTTTTTTTTTATTATTCTCAAGCGGAGAAAGGTTGAAATCCCATTACAAGTAAGAATCCAGGCAGTCCTTTCCTTGGAATCATCTTTTGGTTCAGATCCAGAATACTGCATTAAACATGCAAACGTTTGCCCATGAGTGAGTAGCATATTCTGCTGTGAGCTGGATGGATCTGGTCAATTAGTACCCCTTTTTGCTCAAAGGAAAAATGGGCCATACCTAGCATTGACAAACATCAGACTGGTTCTTTGGAAACATCCGAGGCTGGAGACTGGCAGAAGGAAGCTGTGTAATCCAGTGCGTAACTGGCCTTTAGATTGCAAAGGGTTTTTTTCTGAATATTGAGCCTAAGTCTCCCATTCCTCAACTTACATGTATTAATACATTCCATTTGTGCAGCGGCATGGAGAGTAGTTTATTCTTTTACAATCACCGTTGTGACTGGAAGTCTGGCATCTTGTCCCTGCCATAGCTACCACCTTCTTGATGTGTGCAGACCCAAATCTTTCTTCATGTGTCTTGGTTTTTTAGATCTTATTCTTCTTGAGAGTCTAGAGCTTGTTACGTTTCACATGTGGTGTCTGAGATTGGGCATAAAAGGTTTTGATGGAAATACTTGATAATCTGTGGCATCTCTAAAGTGGGCACGATGGAGCAGGAAAGATGACTTTGTCTGCTGTTTGTATGTCCTAGCTGTTCCCATGGTGCATACAGGTACAGTGCCTGCTTTTGAGGGGTACTATGTTATAGTTGTAATATTTGAATCTTACCTAATGTGCAAATCTGTTTCTATGTAGTAGCTGCTACTTTTCGCTTGTTTCCCACCATTTACGTTTACAGCCGACAATATGAAACTTTGCACTTGCTGTTACTAAATTAAACAGAAGATCTATTTGTGTGGTGCCTGTTTTGCAGGGAAAAAAGCCCTGCGTCTGGTTTAAATAGCTGAGCACTCCTGCAGAGATGGGTCTCAGCTGCAAGGCTAGGAACGCTGAAAGCTTCTGCATCTTCTTCCTCTATGCTATTTGTTGCAAGTCGAAGAAAGTCTGGCTTTATACATGCAACGTAGGATTTTTACTGATGTGGAATGTACTGTTGTAGTTGGTACTGTGCAGATATTTTAGGGGCTTCTTAAACTTGATGATTGAAAATGAGATTTTTAATTGATTTTATGCCAAAATAATATGCTATTGCAAACTTTCAGAGCAAGGTAACAGTATCTTTGTATCTATAATAACCTTTTATTCTCTTTCATAATTTTAGATGCTGGCGTCACCATCGACATCAGGTCAGCTGTCTCAGTTTGGGGCAAGTTTATACGGGCAACAAAGTAAGAATTATTTTCATTGTTTTTGTTAGATGTTCTAGTTTCATGCTCTTTGGATAGACAGCATGCATAGGGTTTGGGGTTTTTGGTGACTGTAAAGAAGACTGTGTCTTCTTGTACATGTGACTTTATTTTGAAAGGTGCATTTTTGCGTTGTCTGTCATCCATTTTTGCAGTGTTTGGTTATACAAGGTGTCATGTGTTGACCCTGTTAAATATCCAAATGTAGTCATCCTATAAAGAACGTCTGTGACTTAGCTGACTGAAGAATAACTAAAGAAGGTGGGCTGGGCCAAAATGAACCTAGTTCGGAAAACATGTAAGGAATAGAAGGAAACAGATTGTAACTATACTTCTTGCCCTAGAGGAGCAAATTAAATCTTGTGTATATGCTTGGCAACTCACATTTGGCAAGGAATTATACCAGTAAATTGTTTCCTTCTGTTCCGCTGTTTTTTTTTTTTTTCCATCTCTTGAAGAGAGATGTATCTGCCAGTCATGTGTATATTGTTGCTACTGAAGACATACAGAGAAATAGTAACACTGTGCAAAGCTAGATCCGACCTAAGTGCTGGAGTTAAAAACTGACCCTCCCTGTAGTTGAGAGGGGCACTTGTGGGCTGTGACTCAGCACACCTGACTTTTAGATAAAGCTACACAAGTAAAACAGGTTTGTGAACCTTTCATTACTTTTACACTTGTGATTATTTGCAGCTTGCTAGCCAAGTCCGTCTGACTCAGGCACTAAGGAAAGGCGTCTTCAGAATATTTTAGAGTGCAGATGTTTTAATCTGGACAAACTGAAAGCTATTGTCGCCTAGATGCATGGCCTTCATAAATTACTTAAATTTTGTTCACACGGTTTAAAAGTTATAGTGATTTTATTTTTTACCATCCCTGTGGCTGTTGATGGATGACTGTATAACACCGATGGGTATTTGTTTCTGCTGCTGGGATTTTCTGGCCAGTCTGAGAGTCAGATTTGGCTTTTTTCGGTCCTGAATCTGGCACTGCTGAACCTTTCAGGCTCAGTTGCATAAAGATACTGAGGTAGTTGATTTGTTCTGTTTGTTACAGTTATTTGTTGATTATTTTTAAGGGTAATCTTTTTCCATTGACTTTATTCAGTCCAGTTGTATGTCATGTCTAGAACATAAACACCTGAACATGGAGACGTGCATGGCTGAAAATTAGAAAGTAAATATTTTCAGGTTGCAGTTTCTTCCAAATATTGGGAAAGAAGAGGGAGAAACTGCTATAGTGGAGTAAATGCTTGTGATAAAAATATTTTGGGAAAAGCAAAGCTGCTGTCCAGTTACTTTTAGGTTGATATCTGCCAACCATTTAGCAAGATGGCATCTTAAAGAGTTAAGGTAACCTTAATTTTTAGGCACTAAAAATTAGTCACTTCATCCATCAGTCTGCAGATGTCTGTTTAAAAAAAAAAAAAGTTGGAAAAAAGAAGCAGAAGAGGAGGTTTTCTTGTTCATTTGTTTCATTTTGGTTGTTTTTTTGTTTGTTCGTGTGGGATTTTTTTAATGGCAAATACTTCAGCTGCCCCTCCTTGCCTGCCACAGGAATATAGTAACACAGCTACTTACTAAAATGTGAAGAAAGCCAAAACCAAGAAATAACATTATCAGTGAAAAACGGACTTGGTTCGAATAACTGTTTGTACAAAATCAACCTGAATACAATAATCATATTTTTAGTGTACCATCTCTAGAAGAGCATGTTTTTCTCTTAACCATTTTTAAAATTGTCACCTAATTATTAATCAATGTAAAATATTATTTATAATATATACTTATGCACATTGAAATTATTCTGATGCAGCAAATTGCCAAAATATTTACAGCGAACACCCTGATATAATCAGCAATTAATGAAGTCTTATGAGGCTTCTTAGAGTGAGTCACACTACTTCTTAATCTCAATTTATAGAGATAAATTGGAGCGTTATCAAAATTCCTCACTGCAGACTTGCTGGCCTGTGAATTGTAGGGCAGAACACTGAGCAGACAGCGCTTCTGTGAGGGTGAGAGCTGAACAACTGTGAGGTTTCTTCAGACCTTGTCCATAATAATAACCCGAGCGCACGCTGTGTCCATTCTTTGCATCCGTAGTATTTCATCATGTTGTACACGGGCATATTCAGCCCTCCTGAAGGGGTGATCTATCATCGGAGAGTGCTGATTCGTCATCATTTTTCTTCCTTTAGTCTGTGAGATAAGGTTTTGAATTCTCTGAGGCTACCTCAGCAGCCTCACACCAAAGCGATAGGGCTGTTATTTATAGCTCTCGCCTCTCATATGCAAGCGTGTTCCTGTTGATAGGTTGCACTAAATGGCTTTGTCTTGTCTTTGGACACAATTCCTAAACTTCATGAATACAGAAAGGCAATGTGAAAATGATGAGAACCCCCATAAAGTGTTCTGACATTTTGAGACAGGTTATTTTTTCACTGTTCTGAGTTGAGATGATTTTTTTTGTGTTAATCAAGTGCTTACTTAATTTATTGCACCCAAATGCTTGCATAGAAAATTCTTCTAATCACAGTGTTTAGAAAACAAAAGGAAAAACCTAAAACCAACCCTGTATGCTTTTAATTGCTAATTGAGAGCGGTTAAAATCCTACTTGCTTTCAGTCCAAAAAATAAATGTAAACGTGACTGTGGACACTGACATTCTCTTATCAAAAAGATGCAACCTTACAGAGGCGTGCCCTAAAGGGTTGATTTTGACATCCTAAAAGCAATGTTAGTAAATATTCATAGTTGGTTTTTTAGTTAGATCTGTATATTTTTTAACAAGACAGATCAGTGTTCTAAATGCTGCCCAAATGTGGTGTGTCCGTTTCCTCAAATGTAACTGAGCAATTCCTTCAGTGGAGATATTGGTGTTCTCAGAGTGCTGCCTTTTTTAAAAGTAATCAGTAGACTTCCATGTCCTCGGCAACAAAATCAAAACTCACCCTGTTCTCTTCAGCATGCATCTCAAAGGAAACAAAACTTTGTTAGTGACTCGAAGACAAATATTGCCGAGCCTTTGTCAAGTTTGACAAGAATGGGGCTGTGTGTGAGATAACTGGGCTGCTGCTGTGCAAGCGAGGACTTAGTTGTACACTGCACTTTCCTTCAGTCTGTGCACTTTTTTAGGTTGTCAGCATAAATTGTTTCCATCCACACCTGATGGCTGAGACTTTGTTCCGGATTGCTATATATCTCCACCCCTCTGAATTTTTTTTCAATAGGTGCACTAGGCCTTCCAATGAGGGGAATGAGCAACAATACCCCTCAGTTAAATCGCAGCTTATCACAAGGCACTCAGTTACCGAGCCACGTAACGCCAACAACAGGGGTACCAACAATGTCACTTCACACGCCTCCATCTCCGAGCAGGTATTTATTGATAGCCAATGTTTCTGCAATTGTGTCTTTCTGCAGAGCACTTATAAATGTTCTGCATATCGTGCCTCGACTACTTTAGACTGATTAATTAAAAAAAGAAAAACAGTAATTTTTGTTGACTGCTGCCTGTGTTAGGTAAGTAATACTGTAAAACAGTAAGATAAGACTTACTGTAAGACAGTATTTGATTTTGTATGTAAAGGACAAGTTGTTGGCAAATTCTGGTTCAGAATGTAAGAGTCTGGTTTGGGGCTGTTCTGGTAAACAAGTGGTTAACGTTTTTATTATGGTTGTTGTGCACTGTATGAGAATGTTAAGGTAGTAGGTCTGAAGCGCTCTTTAAAAAAGAGCTGTAACACCTCTTCAAATGCATAATACTTAAGTATTTATCTAGACCTGACTGAGGACTCGATTAGTACGCCATGGGTCATCTGGTGTTTCTGAAGAAATCCAAAACTACGTTAATTACAGAGAGTAATCCAAACACGTTGCGTTGGGCTAAGCACAAATTAAGTTGCAACAGCTCAAAGTCTGTCCTACATTAGCAATTTAAATGAGTAACCAAATACTATTGTACAGATTCATCTCTGTGGATGGTTTTTCTCTTTCAGGGGGATATTGCCTATGAATCCTAGGAATATGATGAACCACTCCCAGGTTGGTCAGGGCATTGGAATTCCCAGCAGGACAAACAGCATGAGCAGTTCAGGGTTAGGCAGCCCCAACAGAAGCTCTCCAAGCATAATATGTATGCCAAAGCAGCAACCCTCTCGACAACCTTTTACTGTGAACAGGTAAGGCTGTTTGGTCAGACCGTCCCTGTACAGCCATGGACGCGCTTAAGTGCTGTTCTCGAAGTCTGGTTATTTATCCAGTGGAATAAAACCTGGCAGTGCCACGTTGTGTCTTCTAGTCTCTTAGCACTAACTTTCGAAGCTGCTTTCAATGCTCTTACAGGCATTTTGAAGCCTTTCAGTTAAATTCTGACTGCTGAATTTCCACTGCTGCTACTTTAAAATATGGGATGTTTTTAGCATGCTCCTGAGTTTGTTTTTGAAACATACCTTGATTTTTTTGTGTGTGTACTTCTACTTCAAGACAATTCATCTGTGAATTTAGGAAGAACTAAGGCAAGATGTAATACAGAATAACTATCTTATAAAATCAGTAGTTATTCTGAATGAGTAGTTAGCTAGTTCAGACACAATAGACCTTGTATTTTACTTTTTTGAATTCTGGAATAGTACAGAGAGCAGTGATTTACAACTCATTTAAGGATTTGGTGCTCATTTTGATGCCAGAATTTTCTCAATGACTTCTGCTCTTTTTCTAACTCTGGGCAAGAATTTGGCATCTTAAATCATTAGGCTTTGACTGTGTTATGTTGGTATGTTTATGCTTAGTTTTTATTGATAACTTAGTGATAAAATTTGTGTTGATTCTAATTACTTAGTGTGTTGTCACAGTTTCACACAACTGACTGTTTTCTAGGCTTCTTCTACAGCCTCATGATCCCTGTGCTTCCAGTTCCTTCCTTTTTTTTTTCCGCTACAGGCCCTAGCTAGGGGACTGACTGCTACACTGAGCACAAATATGCTTCTGGCAGCCAGATGCCACCTTGAACCTGATCTAGTATTTTACAAAATAGATTAAGAAAAATGAATGTCTGTTATCTGAAACTTGGTCAGTCTACTTAGTTCTGTACCTTTGTGTTACGATATAGGCATTAAATAAGACTTTTCGTAGAAATCACAGCAATAGAGATTTGGTAGTAGCAGTTTGTGTTCTTGGAGCCTGAGAAGACTTTGTATTTTGCCTTTTCTTCCCTGTGATGTAGCAGCAAGCAAAGGAGATAATAATTTAAGAAGATAACTTTATATTGTAAAGTGTTCTTGAAACTTGAGTGTCACAGAAGTTTGAAATAGTAATGTATTAAAAAAAAAAAAAAAAAACTCTGTGCAGAGAATAATGATTTTGGAGATTGATGTACATAGGAAGCACTTGTTTAAATAACATCCAGCTGTAGGGCAGAGATAATGAAATTCCTTTCTGTAGGAGCATGTGAATTAGAACTCTCATCTTTTGCTGTTTGCATTGTATAGCTCATGTTAATGGTGCTACAGTTTTTACAAGCTGAGAAGGACATACTACGGGACCAATGACAGGTTCTTATTTTGCATTTTATTAGCCTACGGAAGTTTAGTAGTAGTACATATCCAATTGTTAATTGATTATGTTTAACAAAACGGTGAAATGGCACTTGGGAAAGGTTTTTTGTTTCCATGAGAAGCGCATTAATTATTGTGGCTTCCATGAAGTATTTTGTGAATGGTTGCCTTACTTGAAGCAAAGAATGATTTTAGAACTTTGAACACAAAATACTTCACTTTCTCTTTCTTACTTACACGAGTAAAACATGATGAAACCTGACATAATGCTGATTAACAAACAGTTTACAAGTAAGTGTAAAGAATTACACATCTGGTGGCATAATCGCTTTCTTATCACTGAAATTATTGACCTGGCTGTTTCTAATTACTTTAAAAACAAACAAAAAAAATACCTTGTATGAGAAACATTGCCTGTCATCAAGCTAAATTATATTCCCTCAAATTGTCTCCAGCTGGTGCTCTCACCAGCTCAAGGATTCACAGAGGATATCAGAAACATGTTTCTTCCAATGCACAAAGTGTCAAAGATTTGGATGTCTTTCAGATACACCATCTTGCTGAAGCAAATCAGGATGGGACCACTCTTGGCTAACTGTTCCCTTTCTTGATGTCTCAATCCAAAACAAAGCATTTGGGATTTGAAATTGAAATGCCTCAGATTTGGAATTGTGAGAAAGTCATATAGAAAAAAATTCCAATATGAAAATGCTTGATGCTTTTTTAAGCACAGAAACTTCTAAAATATCAACTTCTGTCCTGTTACAGGGGAAAATGAATGTTGTGGTTTCCCACAGGGCAGAAATACAGAGTTTCACTGAGCTCTGGGCTGCCTTAGGGCTTCTTAACATCTTCAGCTTGCACAGAATGGAGCAGATCATTTGTGAGGGTGTCTGTCAGACCACAGCAGTCCCTATCTATTTCTTAGACGTCTTCAAATGTTTTTGCGTGACTGTATGAAACTTTAGCTAGTGACCTTGTGTAGCAGGGACCGTGCTGATGTGCACGTTGTGATGGCTGCACCCAGTAACTTTCCAGCTTTTAACCAAGTCGTGACCAACCTGATCACATCTATGAATACTCGAATGAATGAAATGAATACTCGAGCCTGACTTTTTGCTATTGTTTTTACTGCTGTTTCATTTTTCTATATGAAATTGAAGAGTAAAATGCATATTTATCGTAACTTCTTGTCTGGCAGATGTCTAAGGTACTATGTCTGTTTAAAAAAAAATCAAGTTATTTCGAAGTCATTCCACTTGTCTCGATTCAGCAGTGCTTTGTTGCTGTTAAGAATTTTCAAAGGTGTAAAGGGAAGTAATTAAAAACTGAATTTAGGCTACAGTGGGATGCTTAAGATGAAATAATTTCTGTGTCTTAGGCTTCTACCTTTTCAATACTTTCAAGTGGAAATTATGAAGTCTACATTCCCTTTTCTCTGACTTTTTGGATTTTTTTCACAGTATGTCTGGATTTGGGATGAACAGAAATCAGGCATTTGGAATGAATAACTCCATATCAAGTAACATTTTTAATGGAACAGGTGAGTTTACTCATTTATATCAATCTCATGGTACAGTAGGAAGATTTGTTTTGATTGAATAAGGCTGGTGGAAAACACTTTGTTCAAGGGTGGTTGTTGCACAGAAATGCTGCCCTTAGAGAGTAACTCGACATCTACTTCAGCAGACTGTGTAACCCTGACATTAATGTGGAAAAAGTATTTTATTTTAAAGATTCTGTAGAGATAGTTTGCTTGTTTGTTTTCCCATGGCATGAAATTAATGGGATCAGTGCTATGCCATCCAGTGTTATTCCTTCAGAACAGTAGCATGCAATATTTCTGAGGGTAAAGTGCAAGTCTTCTATAGAATACTTACTGTACATCACTTAACTTGAAGTTATACCTGGTCAGTTAGAAATGCAAACTAGCTTATGGAATTGGAAAGGAAATCAGAGAAGAAAAGGTTCATGTTCTTACAAAAACATTACAGAGGTTAAACACAGTGGGGACAGCATTTTTAGAGACCTTAAAGCGCTCCTTTGTTGGTTGTTCCAGCTGTGATTTGTTCTCCAGGGAATTACTCTTCACCTGACTTTAATGAATGAGGAAGAAAGAGATAAATGTTCATGTGTGATGGTGCTGTAGGCTTGTGGTGGTTTGGTGGTGGTTTGTCCATGGCTGCCTGCCCAGAGGTGCCGCTGATGTCACAGCGTAGAAGGCTTGGCCGAGGGGTTTGGCATCCTCAGGACTTTGTGACATCCTTACAGAGTTGCACTGCTCTCTTCACCTATGTGTTTTTTTCACTGCAAATTGAAAAATGCTCCCATGTTACCTGTACTGCGTTGGCTCTGCAACTGTTTGAGCTTTACCTTGTCTTACCTTCTCTAAGGAAAAAAGAGCTCCTTGATGCTGTTGCTAACATGGGTGATTATCCTCTCTGAAATCTTTCCTTGATGGCTCCTTATGTTTTAAATGGGATACTTATCCTAATTCCTAACACTGTGGTTT
The DNA here is from genome assembly GCA_013396635.1 of Penelope pileata. Classification (NCBI taxonomy): domain Eukaryota; kingdom Metazoa; phylum Chordata; class Aves; order Galliformes; family Cracidae; genus Penelope; species Penelope pileata. The sequence goes on from WBMW01003868.1 coordinate 531,488, forward strand.
TGATAGCCTGCCTGTATGTTAAGCATGCAGTGTTTAGTATCAAGGCTTGCTCATTTTGAATTAAATGCTGACTTTAAAAAAAAAACAAAAAACAAAACACCTCAGTACTCTTTAGACTAGTCTCGTAATACAGAGGTTGTATTTGTTTGTGATAATTGTAAATGTAAGAGTAAAAAGGTGAATTTGAAGGAAGAAAATATGTCCAACATTTGTCTTGTATGTAATGAAGTTATGAAGTCTTTGAGTTTAAAATAAATAAATAAATAAAAATTAAAAATATCTGCTTTTGTTGTAGATGGAAGTGAAAATGTGACAGGACTGGACCTCTCAGATTTTCCAGCACTAGCAGACAGAAACAGAAGGGAAGGAAGTGGCAATCCAACTCCATTAATAAACCCTTTAGCTGGAAGGGCTCCCTATGGTAAGGCTATATGTTTGAGTACTGTCTGAACAAAAGTGTTTATTTGCTTGATTCACCTTTTGCAGTTCTTAAGACAATAGAAAGCCTGTTTGAAAATGCCAGAATCTTGAGCTCCTAAGTCTTGTTTTTTGAAAATAATACCTCTATGACTGGAGATTCTTCTCAGGTTTCTTTAAGTATTAAGACTTGACTGTTTTAGATTCACCGCCAGCAGAGGCTGCTGGGGTTTTCAGTCAGTATACCGTGATAAGTCTGAAGCTGCTCACTCTCCAGAAACATAGGCAATAGGTTGTTTTCTAGTTGAATGTATGCAAAAACTGTCATGTTCTGAATAGTAAATTTCAGAAATAATGTTTGATTATTAGAGATTTTTTTGTGTAAAAAGTCAGCACTTATAAACATAGCGTTTATTTTCAGTGTTTAGTGATAGTACTTGCTATAGTCTGTTCACTGTCACTCTTATGGTAAACATCACCTTAAAAAAAAAAAATAGCCTGTAAGCATAATCTATTGTCAGTCAGGTTCCAAATCTGTCTTATATAATTCTTGCTGAACAGCTTAAAAATAATAAAAGGAAAAAAGTAAGGGTGAATACAGATCTTACTATTTGAGTCTGGAAAAAAATTAGGTAAGTTTAGCATGAGGGACAATAATTTTTTTGTTATTGCTTCAGTAGATTTTGTCATGCATGTTGCATCAGCTGCTCTGAAAAGTTGCATTTATAACTTATTTTTGTGACACTTGTCAAATTTCCAACTAAAAATACCCTAGTCTTTTCCAACTAAAAAAAAGCTAGTGTTTTTCAGAGATAGCTCCAATTAAAATTGGAGAGAAATAATAGATACTGCATTATCAGGGGAAAGTAGCCTCATGGATTGGGTGTCACCAAGACCCTCTGCTTAAGATAGCTGTGAGAAGCCACTAAACAAGTTGAACTGGAAAGCTCCCAAATGCAGCAGAAGTCACTCCCCCTTATGAAAGGCACTGGAAAGCCACGCTAGGAGTGGAGAGCTAAGATGGCTTGTAGCTTACACAAGAGTTTGTCCATTTCTAAAAGAGAAGCTATTACGTGGAAAACTGATGGAAGGTAGGAGGGAGGTCTGCACGGATGTGCTTGCAGCATGGGACTGGAGTTAAACATTCAGCAGGACTGCTGCATAAAAAAAAATCTGCAACTACTTGCTTCTCTGCTTACACCATTTCCCCACCTGTTTGCATGATTTTGTGGTGAACTCAGAAATGTCTGTTGGAAAAGTTATCTTGAGCATCTGCTAAATGCAGGGGATAAGTGTCGTGGTAGCAACAATCAAGAGATAGTAATGTGAGATGTGCTTGCCACTGTTTCCAGCAAAAAAAAAAAAAAGAGTGCTTTTTCTGGTGGTCAGGAAAAAGAAGGCTTGAAACTGAGCTGAGGTATGCTTTCTTCATGATTAGCTTATTTAGGAAAATAAGCCTTCCAACGTTTTTAGATAGAAGAAAAATATGCAGTATAGTTAATTCATTATCAATTCTGTTCACCCAGTGGAAGAAATTGTAATAACTCTGGATGAGAAGGGGTTACAGAGGAAACAAGATTTTTTTTCTTAAAGGAACTTTGACCTTCAAGTTAAAAATACGAGACTGTCATGTATATTGTCAGCTACTGAACCATTTTAGACCTTATATATCTATTAAGAAACATTGAAAAATAGGCCCTAGACTTCTTTCTGCCATCTCTTGCTCTAGTGGTGTAGTTTGCAAGCAAGTCACTCTATTACTTCTCTGTGTCTCAGAAAAGAATATTCGCCCTTGGGTGCCTGGTGTAGGATTTTTGTTTTGTTTTGAACTGGCATAGAAAAAATGTTGCTTTTCAGTAGTCGGAATCCATGTTCCAGTGTGACTGGCCTACTTTTCTTAAATTAGGGTCAGAGCACTGAGAGTTGCAGGCTAAATGCTTTCAGTTTTCATACTGAAAGTTGGAGTCATTCTTAGAATATGTCACAGGCAAGTATGTCATTGGTGATATGTTCTGTTGCAAGTTAGCTGGGCATCTTAAGAATACACCTGCTTCTAAAGAGATTAGAGATTGGAGGAAAAATGTATAATATTAAAAGCAGTATGTTCTTGTTTCATCAGTGGATTTCCTTAAAACAACCCTTCAATAATGCCTGTAAAGATTTGTTTATTTTTAATTATTATTTTGATATGCAAAATAGGTGCTTTTCGTGGTAAAAGTTTTGGACTGCTGCTTCAAGTGGTGAATTTGTCTGTGAATTTAACCCAGAATGTTTCTCAGCTCATGCTTAAATAGAGGCTTTAGTCTAATCTGTGTGGATGTTTTAAATGAATATGCTTTGTTTTGTTTTACCTGAGGTTTTTTTTTTGAAAGTTGTTTCTGCTGTGCAATATGCCCATAATGAAAATGAACAGTAAGCAAGAGCAACAGAAAACTCTTTTCTTTGCAGTCGTTTAATGTTATTCCTGCTTTCATTTTGATGATAGTTGGAATGGTAACAAAACCAGCGAGTGAGCAGTCCCAGGACTTCTCAATACACAATGAAGATTTTCCAGCATTACCAGGCTCCAGCTACAAAGACCCAACATCAAGTAATGATGATAATAAATCTGTAAGTAAGCCTTAAAGCTTCTTTTGTTTCAAGTGTTCAAACTTTTCTTGATTGCGCTGTATTTCAAAATGGGCAGCAGAATATATTTACCATATAAGATTCTCAATTTTTCCCTGCTAAATTGATGAGAAATTTTATGTGAGCAGGGTTTTGTATGTGACTGTATAAATTACATTTCTCAGGAAGCTCTTTTGTTCCAGCAGTCACTGTGACCTTGCTTCTTAATTTCATAAGAGTTCTGCACATCCTCATGTATTTAGAGTGGGGGTGGGTCAGGAGGAATTCATAAGAATACTTAAAACTTTTTTTCAAAAATTGACATGTATTTTTAAATTTTGCAATTCATAACTTCTTTTTCTGCCAATTCCAGCTCATTTTTCACTGTTGGTGCTTCCCATCAGTAGTAGTAATTTACACATTGAAACAACTTTCTTCAGAGCTGTCAAATCCTTTAAATGTTAGGTGATACAGTAACTCTTCAAGGTAAAATTCTTGATGACAAAATGAAAGCACAGGGAACAAGCGCTTTTAATAGAGACTACTGCATTCATGGATATTTTGTAGAGTAATTGGATACTGTGTATCTTAAATATAGTTTTAATTATTGTGTATTAGGTCATAATTCAGAGTAAACAATGAAAAAAATCCCAAAGATCTGTAATCAAAAATTGCTTTTTTATTACAAGTAAATACACTAACATTTGGATGACAGAGAACAGCTTTCTACAGCGTTGGACAAAATGTTCTAGTTTGTGATTGGTTTATCACTTAACATTGCAAAAGTATGTTAATCAGGTTGCCAAAGGTACTGACAGGTAGGTATTAGAAGTGACTACAGAATCAACATGAAAACTGGAAAACGTCACTTCAAAGAAGGTGGGGGCTAGGCTTCCTGCCTGGAAACTTTGTGGCCAGATTACAGTGTGGAAAATGTTCTGATACACTTGGAATTGAGTACAGTAAGGAAAGAGGGAGTAAATGTGATTACATCATGTTACTGCAGACTTGTTTTAAAGAATAAGAAATAATGGTTATGGAAGGTACCTTTTGTCAGTATATGGGCTCCTGGAGAGCAATTGCAGTTTTCTTGCCAAACATAGTGTTTACATCTCTTTCCTGATAGCTGCAAAGGTGCCAACTGTATGTTCTTTGCACCTGAAATTGGCTTGAGTTATTATCTATTGCAACATCATGGAGTGTTACGGACTAAAGGAACAAGGCTATTGGAAAAACCACGGGCACTTGGGACATCCATTGTGTATTCAAATGCAAGTGTAAAATGTTTTCGTATCCTTCCAAATGGCAAGCTGTAGGCTTATTAATAGCTCTTATTGTATGGGAGGTGTATTTTAGAAGGTGTTGAATATTACATAAGGTTTGTCAACAAAATACAGAAACTTCAGCTTTGTTCTGTTTTAGTGCCTAATGTGTTAGTGTGACTCGATGTACTGTTCAGAGCTCTTGGCTCTGAAAGATATGGTCAACTCATTTTTCCATGTTGAATTGTTTTCATCATACCAACTGTACAAATTATCTTTTAATAGAATTTGAATACATCAGGCAAAACATCATCCAGCACAGATGGGCCCAAGTTTCCTGGAGATAAGAGTTCAACTACGCAAAACAACAACCAGCAGAAAAAAGGGATCCAGGTGTTACCTGATGGTAGGTATCATTCCGCTTTGTCGTCTTCAAAGGTTTTGGCAATCCTTTAGATCATCATGTTGATTTCTTCACTTCTTGAAAGGAGAAAATTAATTTGTTCTTCTTGCCCAGGTCGGGTTACCAACATTCCTCAAGGGATGGTGACGGACCAGTTTGGAATGATTGGCTTGTTAACATTCATCAGGGCAGCAGAGACAGATCCAGGAATGGTACATCTTGCATTAGGAAGTGATTTAACAACACTAGGTCTCAATCTCAACTCTCCTGAGTAAGTTTCTGTTTTTTAGTACTGTCTTCAGTTTTGTTTTTATTATGCTGTCATTCATAATAATAGGCTCACTTAGCTCACACAAACATCAATCCCACAAGATATTTTGCCAAATAAAATTTGAAAATGTAATGACAGTAAAATAAAACTTTAATAAACAAGAGAATTGTGCTTCAGGGAATACTGAGATCTTGTTTTGCAAGCTTTCAATAAACTCAGTGGCTTTGCTTATTTTATTCTCTTAGCTTCTTAGGTTTTTCTTCTAGGAACTGACAATGTGTTAACAAACTTCATGTATACGTTATTTTTCTAATAATAATATTCCTTGAGGTTATCTACATTTAGATGATAGCAATTTGGGGGATAGATATCAGTGCATCTACAGTGTTTACTCTGCAAAGATGAAAATATGGTGTTATTTAACTATAACCTGTGTTATAGTTAACTTCCAGTCATTCAGTTCACCTACGTTTAGTCATCTAGGCTTTCTGTAGGGGCAGTGGATAGAGAAGTAATTAGTGACTGCACAAGGCTAAGAGAAGTTCTTAAGAATAGTAAGGTGAATCACCAGCCCAGGGTGCCTCTTTTTCTGTACTTGTTAAAGAAGGAAGCTGGATGATCAGTTGGGAGAAACATGCCTATCTTAGTGACTACAGTTGTGTGAGATAAATTGAATTTCTGGTACTTTTTCAGCTGAGAATGTCCCATCATGACTCTTTAGAGTCTTAAAGAATTTTATACCCTCCTCATTGAGGAGGCTCCTGAGGTGGGACAATAGTCTTCTGGTTTATTTTAATCTGTAAGATCGAGTTGGTAGGAAGCACACCTAGTGTTGACTTGTATCCTTTGCTACAATCTTTCCACATCCTGACTTATTCTCTGAAATTATGTGATTTATTACGTTATATAAACTTATTCTCTGAAATTATGACTTTTCATCTTCCTGCAAAGACAATGCAGAAGTCAGCCTTGGTCACTTATCTTACTTCCAAGGCAGTGCAAGTTCACACTTTCAAAAAAAAGAGAGATTTAACTGCCTTGGATGAAGAGTTGTGATGTTTTGTATCAGCAGAGATTTATGTAGTATAAGCCTTATTGGCAGCATAGTGTGTGCATTTTAAGTTTTTTGTCTATGACATTAGCAAAGCAAAGACCAAACAGCATATATACAGTTTCTATTTTCATAGATTTGTACACAGCTGCACTTTGTGTGAGTGCAGGGAAGATTTATGAATGAGGATATCAAGGTGAGAGGGAAATCACAGAAAAAATGGCTCCTGATCTTTTCAGTCTTAAAATGATTGGTGTTAATTTACATATTCATTTTTTGGAGGTGTAACTTTTTAGAAATGATCGTTTCTAGAAATTTTTCCTAGAATGTTTGCATCAGAACTTAGTCAAATTGTCATGTCATTGGCACTTGTAAAAATATTTGTAAACCACCTCCCAGACTCAGCCTTCTGGTATACTTGTATGCAGTTATTTGCAGAAGGTGTTACATTAACATAGTATCTTCTTTGCTTGTGTTTAGCTTGCAGCTTCCTTCTCTGAGTCTAGCATTCTCCCCCTCCCGTCCTTTTTCCCTCCCAGCATGCTGAGAATGCATAAAGAACAGTGAAACTGACCAGGGATTACTTTTTTCCTTGGTAGTTCCAGAATTTTTAGCTCTCACTGGGAGATATATCTCCTGGATCTGCCTGATACTGAAGTCATTTGCCATTCTCAGTACAGATTGCTCAAATGTAATTTGAGGATAACCAGTTGAAAATAGAATGCCTTTGTTCGTTTAAAAAGAAAAAAAAAAATTACAGCTATGTCTGAATGCTTGAGCTTGTCTTTACTGTTCCTCAACACAGGTGAAATCTGGTTATGTCGTTTAGTTACACAGCTAGTTTTTCTAGGTATTGACACGCACAAGTAATAGGATAGTGCTTTTGGCAACATTATTCAGTATTTTATACAATGTTATGCATTAGTTTTAATGCCTAAAATAGAACTTAAGCTTAACCTACCTATTGGATAATCTATAGGGGAGTTGGACCTAGATGATCTTTAAGGTCCCTTCCAGCCATTCCATGATTCTCTGCTTTGGGATGTCCTATAGCTGTGCTGTACAGCATCCAGATTGTTAGTGTATATGTATACATAAACCATATATACACATGGCATGCCACTGCTTTTTTTTTTTTTTAGCAGGTGTGTGTTAACCACCAGAATTTTTAAAAGCTTTTAGCATGTAATTACTGTATATTAAATATTTATGGGTTAGATGGAGGGGATAGGTTTAATATTTCATCTGTTCTGTGCCATGAAGTTGGTTTTATTTTATACTACAGAGCAGTTTTGCAAACAGTTATGCAATCCTTAGTGTCTGACCTACTGTCTTGCCTTGTGCTAAACATCTTTTGCTTGGTTTACAAATTGTCATTAGAAAAAACTAAAAGCACTTCTCATGTGAAAGCTGGTGTTTTTTTTTCTGCCTTGTGAGGTACTTCTGATACCAGACACCTGTGCTTCTTTGTTAAGAGAAATGCTTTTCTTAAGATAAGTGAAAAGTGGCACTACTTCATTCAATTCTTTAGCGATTATGTAGCAGTTTGTTTGTTTTCAGAAGCTTTTGTTATATTAATCAAATGGACGGTATGCTCTCCTTGAAAAAAGTTGAATTAGTAGAGTTTTTTTGTGTTGTAGAAGGGAACATTGCACAAACACCTCAGTTCTTATTGCATTAAATGGTGCAGTTTGAGTCTGTACAGGTTCTTTACCCTAGAACATGAGATCCCTAGGGCATGCATGGTGTGATGGAGTTGCGGGAAGCTCTCCTCCTTGGGCAATGACTTTCCAGGCTTTCAACAGAGAGAGTGTTTTAGTTATTTCAGTAACTAAACAGATTCTGCTACTGACATCTTCCTTCAGGCTCTTTAGTGCAAGGTTTTGCTTTACACTAAGATTAGTTAACCTACAGCAAGACTGACACCATTTTAGCAGAGTACTTTTTAGCCCATATAGCTCAGCTGGGAGTTTGTTGTGTTCAAATAGTTACTACTAAATATCTGAATCCTACAAAACTATTTGAGACTTCTACAAGAAGGAAGCCAGGATTTAATAAGGTGTACCCTAACACAGGTTTCATTTTCACAACATCCCACGATAGCATGTTGTCATGGATAACTGAAAGTACACTGTAGCTACCTGCCAAAAGTGTATTTTACCTTGGTCCTTTTTTCTGTCCTTTACCCGTTAATTAGAAAACTCATTCCTTAGTACGTTGTCACTGTAGTGGAGTTGAAAGGTTCATAGTTTTCTCTTTACTGAACTGTTGAGGTGGTTTTTTTCTTTTTTGAGATATTAGCAAAATCTATGTGAAAGCAAAATATTAAATCTTAATAACCTTATTTTCATTTTGTGCTGGTATTCAGTTTCTGTGGTCACTGAAACTTAGAAGAACATCATCTTTATTGGTTAGTTAAAAAATAAAAAATAATTCTCCCTATATAAGCTTTCCTTCCATTTTAAATTGTAGGCTAATAAATCAGAACCCACCAGGCTCATGGCAGCTGGTCCTAGGCAGATAAAACAAAAAAAATAAAGAAAAACAAGCAAATACAAACTTAAAATTGGATCCCTAAAAGGTCTTGGAATCCCTGACGCTTAAGCTAAAGGAATGATAGATTAAAGAGGAAATCGTGGCCCTCTAGATTTCCAAGGGAGTTTAAATGCAACCTTTCTTTGCGCATTAAAAAGAAAATGAATAAATGTAACTATTTTAGAAAGATGAGCTGGAAATTTCCCTCTCTCCTTCCTTTTCAGCCCAGGTGGAGTGATTTTGGTTGGGTGATATGTTTGTTACATTTTTATAAGCTCTCTCTTTCTTTTTCCTTTAGAAATCTTTATCCCAAATTTGCATCACCTTGGGCATCATCACCTTGTCGACCTCAAGACATAGGTAAGAGAAAAATGGCTAAATTAAATATTAATATTTGCAAATGATATTCATTTACAAGTCTTAATAGTTGCATCAATTCCGATTCTCTTTTAGACTTCCATGTTCCATCTGAATACTTAACTAACATTCACATTAGGGATAAGGTGAGTACGGATGTGTGTGTGAGTGTATTTTTTGTTAGTTTATTACCAGTAGTTTTCTAAATTTTCTTCCAGATAGGTAATTTTTCTCAAAACCAGTGCATTTAGTGGATGTTCTCAGTGTTTTTGAGAACAGTGATACATTGATTAACCAGCTAATTAGACATATCATGCACCCATTCCACCTTAGAAAAAAGAAAGGGAAAACAAAAATGAGAATAGGCATGGTTAGTTGACAAACACATTGTTTTTAGGAGCATGCCCTTCATGCAAAGAAGTTCATGGTAATCCAATATACTGTAACATTCAAGTGCCATGTTAAATTGTTTCTTCTTGAGATTGACTCAGAATTGTGATTCAAGATATTGTCACATTTATCTGTTGCTTCCCATGTATAGGTGAATTTTTGTTAGGTATATTTTCTTTCAAGTATTGTAGTTCCTTCATACGGATTATTAAGAAATATGGCGAGAAATGATACTAATGTTACTTAACAGGGTGTGAAGTGAACAAATACATTCAAGTGTTTGAAAAACTAAAAAGAATAGATGAGGATACACACAGGTGCAGGGATAAAATTCTGTCTTGCTGATTTTCCTTTTTATTTTCCTACTGCATCTTCCTGTTAATTGGAAAGGTTAACAAAATGGAGGAAAAATTGATTGTTCTAATAATTATTGCTCTTGTTAGATTACAATTTGCAACACGCTTAGGATGGAAGCACATTCTGGATGATGTGTCCGTGTGTTATTTAAGTGGGATATTATGTCTTAAAATATTTTACCTATTGTGATTTTTCATCCTCATTTTTTTCAATCTTTTGCAGCTGGCTGCAATAAAACTTGGCCGATATGGAGAAGATCTCCTGTTTTATCTCTATTACATGAATGGAGGAGATGTATTACAGCTATTAGCAGCAGTAGAGCTGTACGTCCAAACTATTTTGTCAGTCTTACGTGATTTAATCTTTTGCAGTAACAACATAGTATGTGTATTAATTATAATAATATTAAACAAGGCAGTGAAAGAGAAGCTTAGTCAATCTAAAGCTGGAAACCTTTTTGAAAATACCTCCTCCACCGTTGGTTCCATTTTCTACTTTTTTCATTCATAGAGCAGAAATAAAATGCCTGTCTCAAATTCTGCATTTGTATAAAGCAGTTTGAGAAAGTAGTATGCGGATGCCAGTAGTTGTTAAGCAGTAACTTAAGTATTTTCAGCAGAATGAAAACCAGCAATCATAAAAAGTTTGTTGTTGGAACTTATCAGACTTCTTGAAGTTTCATGTGTATAATAATTGTATAGAAGAGGTATGAGATAGCAGGTGTAATGATGTCTGAGAAATATCATTTGGGTTTTGAATACATTGTATAATTTTGATTTAAAACCTTAGAATTATAGTCTACAAAGTCAAATTCAAACAACTAACATTGAAAATTATTTTTCCTTCCTATTGAAAATGAAAGATTTAACCGGGATTGGAGATACCACAAAGAAGAACGAGTATGGATCACCAGGGCACCCGGCATGGAGCCAACAATGAAAACCAATACGTACGAGAGGGGAACATATTACTTCTTTGACTGTCTTAACTGGAGGAAAGTAGCTAAGGTATATCTTTTCCCTTGCGAGGATATTTTAAGTCTGCCAGTCACATATTTTTAGAAGGACAAAAACCCAAATTCCTCCCCCAAATCTCAGCTTTTTAACCTCATATCATTGAAATTAATTATCTTAATTTCTGATGTGTGTGTGAACAGAGATTGCCTAAAGAAAGAAAACTGGCTTGTTTGTGGAATAGGAGGAGCTATTTCTCCATTTCCTGTTTTCTTTGGGAAATAAATGTTGCTTTCATTGCAAGTTTTGTTAATATCGAAAGCTTTTCTTTCAAGTACAGTATTATAGAATAAAAAGAATTATTTGGCATTTTAGAAATTGTGCATGCAAATATTACTATTTTGCTTCAGAAAATTGAATAGGGAGTTGCCACATCACTCTTTAGATTTAGAATAGGTGTTTAGGATGGGAGGACTTGGTTTGGTTTTTTTTTTTTTTCAGGTATTATCTCTCGTTATGCATAATGTAGGATAATGCAGGACTTTGGTGCTCTGTTGTTTGAACATCCAAGTATTTTGAAATAGATCACTTCGTTTAGGGAGGGGATATTTTCATGATTGTTTTCTGTATTCTAGGCCAAGAGGCATTAAAAAACACAAAAAGAACAACGGTCTTCTCCCTTTCCACTTCTGATAATTTTTTCTTTTCTGTTACGAGTACTGTCAATAATGTTCACCCTTTATTTGCAAATTATGGAATTGTGCTTCTTTTTCTCCACTCTCCCCCAAAGATAATTACTTTTCAGTATCTTAATGTCTTTCAGCTTTTAAAACCATCTTGTACAATGTCTTTTCCTTGCTTGATTATGATTTATGTAATATTTTTTACGTCACAAAAGCAAATATTTTCTAATGCAGATACGTGGCAAAATATGAGTGATCAGGAGTGTTGTCATTCACTAACCTCAAAAAGAGGTGTATTCTTCTGAAGATAGCCTGCCCTATATAGTGATGCATCCAGCTGCAGCTGAAAAAGATAGATGCGCAGTGTGCACACAAGCATCGCACCTAGCTAGAGTCTGAGTTGAATAATTTGCCGAAAACTCTCAGTCCCCATTTATTTTTAGTACCATGGTGTTTTATGGCTGTAGCATGATTTTCCTTCAAGTTTTAACCAGCATCGCAGATTCATTCATGATAAGGAAACTTAGAACTTTCATGTCAGTCGTCCTGCAGATATGGTACCATACTCTTCCTTTTTTTTTTTCTTTCTGAAAAACATAACAGATCAGACTAATCTTGAAACCTTGAACTCAGCGGGTGGGATTCCTACATGTTGGAACTATGCATGTTCTCTACATGTTTAGGTATTTCATTTAGCAGGAAATCTTTTCACCTGGAGCCTAACTTCTTAATTGCTTGCAGAAAAGGCATTTTGTTTCTCTGATCAAGCTGCATCTGCATACTTTGAGATCATGAAGTATTCCATTGAATAGTTACATGTTGGTTGATGTGTTTTCAAACATCAGCTTTAAATTAAAGGGAATAGACTTCAGTGCTCTACTTCATCTAGAGATAAAGTAGATGTTTGGGTTCTTTGTTTTTTTTTTCCACTAAGTAAATTTGCTTAGTATGTGCAACCCCTTGGGAAATTGACATGGGGCACACTTCAGTCCATTTGTACCTGTGACTCATTGCTTTTACTGCTTTTCCAGTGGTTATAACAAAGCTAGAACTTCCTCATGGAAGGTTTCAATAGCAAGCTGTGCTTGTGTAATTTTATATGTATATATATATGCAAGGTAATTCCAAGACCTTTAAGCAAAAACATCAGTCCCCTCAAAGAACAACCCAAACAAAAACAAAATTTTAATTTCTATTTGAATTATTTCTTTGGTGTTTGATATAGTCTGTTAGGTATCCCAAGGCACTGTTTGAAATTATTTTATTATTTAAGATCTTCAGAGGGGACATAATTACTTCTGGAAAGGATAGATTTCTTCTTTGCAGTCAACTTAATGTGTTGTATTTATTAATGGACAATAAGAGTCTCATGTAGGTACCTATATCAGTCGATCAGATGGAGGTTTTTACCAACACAAAGAAATTATTTTTCTAGAAGGAAGTGGCGCCCATTGTGTAGGGATGGTAACCTCCTTAGTGTCTCCCATTTTTCTACCTGTAGTGAATGTATCAAGCTACTACTTGGTGCTTAAGCACTACTTTTGAAGACAGTATTTTCTATTTGTAGTTGTAAGTGCTGTCCTGAAATTCAGCATCCAGTGCTTGAGTTGTTCATTAGCCCCCTTCATCCTTCCTCTGTTAAAGAGTAGAGCTGGCTTCATATAGTAGGTATGTTCATGGAGGTAGGGATGAAACAGAGATACACAAAATGCATTCTCCAAATGATTTTGCCCAGGATCTGTATGGATTCTTTTCTCTTTAGTTTGCAAACTGAAAATAATTCCACCAACACGAAAAAGTGAGTGATAGCTAATAAGGGGAAGGATGTTACTTCTAGAGTTTTTCATCTGCAGCAGTAAGCTAAGAGGAAAAATGGATTTTTTCCAATATCCCCATGAGGAGGCAATGTCTTTTCTTCTAGTCATGCATATTTCTTAATGCAAAAATTGGAAATGGAGTATCATTTTGTATTTTTAATTTGTTTTTAGTTTGGTGCAAAGTGCACCAGGCAAGTTGAGTGTTGATCACAGGAGGCTGGACAGGATTTGAAGAAAAGTTGCTGTGTTGTTACATGGAGAAGGAAAATGCTGGAAATAATTTTGTGAGACTTCAGTCCTAGTAAATAGGAACTTCTATAAATATGTGTCAAGTGTGGTCTTGGCATTGTATGGTAATGATGTTACCTCTGATAGTAATTTCTGGAGTTGATATTTCCTACAAGGAGTAATACAAGAATGGCAGTCAGTATTCGATGACTTCTAAAGTGAAGGACAACATGGCCAAGTAATTTTTTCTAACAATCACAGAAGTATTAATCAATGGTTCAAGAAATTAAAAATACAAGAAGCTGGGGGAAAAAAAAGAATTCTGATAAATTGCAGTCTCTTACTGTAACAGCTACATTATTACTGAGTACTGGGAATATCAGTTCCTTAGAAGGCCACAATAGTAATTGCTGTTTAATGGTTTCATTAGTGCTCTTTTGAAGCAGTCAGACAAGAATTATTTCTGGTAAATTACTCTCTCTTATTTATATATGCAAATTAAATTATTCTTCAAAGTACTTTATAAACTTGTCTGTTGTTTTAGTGTATATGCCCAAATGTAGGGCAGCACTTACTTTAATGTGTTGTGCCTTGCAGAAGTTGCATTGTGCAATTATTACCTTATGTATTTATTGCATCTATGAATTTACTCAATTATTAAAGTTAAATTGCATTATGATCATTACAGTGAAATTTAACTGTTTGCTTTGGATAACATTGCTGAATCTTACAACTAATCCATAAAAACAAAAAACAAGGGTTAGATTTTGTTGACAGTGTCCTAGATTGTTTTGTTTTTTTAGCAAAGTACAGTGAAGCAGACTGTGTAACTTCTTTCAAGAGAACATTTTTTCTTCTTTTTTAATTAAAGAATAGGCTGTATATTCTATTTCTAATACTCTTATTTCCTAAAAGACGGAAATGCAAAAAAAAAAAAAAAAAGCTACATTGCTAAACAAAATAATAGACAGTTCCTAAACTGTTAAGATTTAATTAATTCCATATTGGTATGTGTTTAAATAGTGAGAAAATGTGAATGACAATATATTTCAAATTCACCTTAAATGCCAAACGCAACACAGAATGCTGACTACAGATATGTCTCTATATATGATTTTTCATCCTAGGGCATGTGGAAAGTACAATATGGTTAAGGACACTTTGATTTTTCACTGAGGATTTGGCTTTATAGTTTGCTGCTGTTGAGGAGACATGAAAGAGACTCAAATGAGAGAGGAAGGGAAGTGGATGTGAGACCAAAAATGCCTTCTACAATTGCACATTTACTGAAATCCCGATTTAAATTGTCTGAAGTAAACTGTCTGGAATTTCTCCTTCAAAAAGTAAGGAGAATTAATCCCATTTAAGGAAAAAAAGAAGATTATAAAACCGATATGCTTTGATTTTGTATTTATAAAGTGTGGAGTTCTTTATGGGAGAGAAAGTTACATTTCCAAGTGTTTATTTGCTTGTAAGGGTTGCTGCCTATATTAAATGACTTTCTAGCAATTATAAAGGTATTTAAATTAATATTGATCTTAAAATGATAGAATGTTAAATTTGTACTTGTAATAGCGATGTGCCATAGCATTTTAATTCAGTCCCTAACTTAAATTTGAGTCTTTGCATCTATCCTTAAGCCAGTAAAAATGCTGCTTTTTTGGTCCCATTTGGAATTTCTTTGATGTCCTTTGATAGGTCTACACAGTCCAGAATATTTTGTATTCCAGGCAATTCCTATTCAGCTAACTTTGCTTTGGTTTGCTCTATTAATGCTTTGGATCACCTTAAACAATTCTACCTTCAGTATTCTTATGTACTGTTTGTATATATGCAGGCTGCTGTAACTTTGCCATCAAAGTGAGTTGTCAGAATGACATGAGGAGCCATTGATTTCATTGCATAGAACAATTTACTTAGTGTTGCACATGTGCCCTAAGTTTCCACACACAGTATTCATTTTTCTTGGTTATTAAAAGGTATTTAATTTTAATGATTATTTCATATGGGAAGTAAAATAATTTAACAAATGTTTGTCAATGGATAAGTGGCATTTTTACACTTTATTTGTATCTGTTCATATTCAAAAATATCAGTGCTGCTGTTCACACCCTAAACTATAGTGGCCCCTGGAATCAAAAGTAAAAACAAAGTACATGTAATACAAGTATTTTTCTATATACAATAAATAATTGCCTTCTAGTTTTCAACAAATTTTGGTCAATGAGTTCTTTTTTTGGTCTTGTCAGATATAACTCTAGGTATTCTTAAACACTGCTGGCGATTGGGCTTCAGCATTGCTGACACAGGAACACAAATCTAAAAGGCTCTTTTAAGCCTTTTTATTTAAAAATCAATGACACTTTGAAACATCAACTCACGTGCTCCTAAAGCAGCTTCAGCAGGAAATCACGCCCCTTCTCCTAAAGGAAGGGTTTCCAGCTCATGGCGCACAAAGCACTGCTCAAGGTGCCACATTTCCTTCAGACAGGCACCCATGGTGGCCCGCAACCCCAGTAAGTTTGGAAACCTCATTTTTAAGTAATCAATACCATCTTACCAGTTTAGGTAGCTGATTTCCATGTGTAATTTTAGAGCACGTGCAGGTTCAGGTACCTGACCTAAGCTTTTATTGTTAACTCTTTCTTTTGTTTACAATTCTGTTAAGAAGCAATTCCCCAGCAGAGTGATAGTAGTCTGCAGACCCTTCCATGATTTTGTGCAAAATGGAAACTTTGAAAGCCAGGAATGGGAGAGAAGTTTGAGAGGTATTTTTTCTATTATAAAATGACTTCAGAATTATGAAGATCCACTGAACATAGACCAGCTTTTGACAGCAAAATACCCACATAGATTTGTACAACTTGACCTTGCTGCTGACAGAAGGAGAGAGCAGGCATCTCTTGAGTACCAGCATATGTGTGTGGATCTGCACCAGAGAACGTACCCCAGCTGGCATGCAGTGTTAATCAGGAGTGGCAAAAGCAATTGACTTGTATGTGTAACTTAAAGGCTACACAAAGTGAAGTGGAAAAAATGAGGAAAGGAGGAGAGGAAAAAAAAAAAAAAACACAAAACATCCTGGCTACCACAGAGAGCAAGGAAGCGAAACTGAGGCAAACATGCAACCCTTCAGTGCAGATGGCTGTAACTTCACGTAGGCTTGGCTAGGATTTTCCAGGTTTAGGTACAGTATTCTCTGGGGAATACAGATTTACTGAATTCTTAGCATTTTTCCCTAATTTGTTTCATTGCCATACTGAATGTTGTTTCCGTGCTAGATAGACCTTGTTTTGCCTTAAATGAGAGCTCTGGGAGCTAGATTTCCTAGATTTTATTTCTGATGTTGCATTGGTTTGTCTGCCTTCAAAAGCTGAAATACTACACTACTTAAGCCCTTCAGGGAGTGCTCTAAAATAATCTATTCAGTACTCTTAGTGTTCTTACCAGCGTATGAAAGGAGACGGATTAAGTTTTCTCCACAGATACAGGTGATGACCTGCTCAGGTTCCCCATTCATTTAGGCAAAATAAATGACTGTGTGTTTCCAAAGTGTAGTGGTTGTTGTATTGAAAGGAAGTAACCTTAAAGAACAGTTGTGCAGCTTCCACTTTTCTTCTTGAATGAAGATAAAATGGGGATGAGGCAATGTTAAGCTGCTGAAAGGATCTGAAAAATGTAAGATTTAAGTAAGAGCACCAAATGTCAAAGTGTACTAATTTAGGGCTGTGTGCACAAATTAAGGTCATGGGGGAAAAAGCTGCTTTTTCCAGTGTAATAATCAGGATGCATTTAGATACCAAGGCTAGTTGCAATCTGATTTGTAGTAGCTGCTGTGGTCAGATTAAAAATCCCTGCTGGATCACTGAGATATTTTACAACTAGGCAGCCCTAACACCCCCAGACAAAAGTCAGGTGATTGTGCCAGTGCAACCACGAAGCTTCTTATTTATGCATCAGTAGCTTGTGTGGCATCTGAGTGGATGGGCAAAAGTTTTTATTTTGTGTGGTTGTTTATAAAACCCCAGGTAAAATTCTTTGGAAAGCTGTTGTCAAAGAGTGATATAATAGCAAGGAGTCAGGATGTGCAAGAGAGTTGGGTAAATCTGAAGCTTAAATTTGAGTGTGAAATGTAAAATATTTTTCTTCAATTCTGGCTTAAGTAGGTTTCAGTAGCTTCTCTAGCGTTTTAGGTCATGTTCCCCAGGGTTGTGCTAAGGAGTGGCCTAGCTAGTTTAACTTGCACTTGGGCCCGGTAGTATACCCCCAAATATCCCAGCACTTCAGATCATCCAAAAGAAGTCTCTGTACATCTGAATTGTTGCAAAATGGAAATTAGGATTTGACAGACTAGGACTTGATCTCTTTTGTATTTGTGCTTTTCAAGTATGGCTTGTAGAAAAGTTTTTGGCAGTTAAATGACATATAGTTTTATTTGCCTTTTGTCTTTTTTGTTTGTTTCTTTTTAATTGTAGGAGTTCCATCTGGAATATGACAAACTAGAAGAAAGGCCTCATCTGCCATCAACCTTCAACTACAACCCTGCTCAGCAAGCCTTCTAAAGACTTCCCTTTTCTTGGGGTATGGCTGTCTCAGCACAATACTCAACATAACTGCAGAACTGATGTGGCTCAGGCATCCTGGTTTTAATTCCTTGAGGATCTGGCAATTGGCTCATGCGAAGGGTCACCATTTGAGGTCCTGCCTTACTAATTATGTGCTGCCCAACAACTAAATTTGTAATTGTTTTTCTTTAGTTTGAGCAGGGTCTGAATTTTTGTTTTCGTTTTATTTTTGCCAGCAGACAAGCTTGGGTCTGTAAAGACAAGCGAGTACACTGACAAAAGTTTACCACTTAGTTTTCCAAAATGTAAAAAGAAAAAAAAAAGAAAAAAGACAAAAAATTAGACAACAAAATTTGCATTGTTCATTGTAGCACTATTGGTAATAAAAAATGTTTGTGCATTTTTATGTGAAGATCCTTCTCGTATTTCATTTGGAAAGATGAGCAAGGTTTGCTTCCTTCATTTTACTTCCCCTTCTGTTTTTGAAAGGCAGTTTTCGCCAAGCTTAATGCAAGAATATCTGACTGTTTAGAAGAAAGATATTGCCACAGTCTCTGGTTAGTTTCCAGAGTTGTGTATTACTGAGCTTCATCTTTCCAGAATGAGCAAAACACTGTCCAGTCTTTGTTACGATTTTGTAATAAATGTGTACATTTTTTTTAAATTTTTGGACATCACATGAATAAAGGTATGTATGTACGAATGTGTATATATTATATATATGACATCTATTTTGGAAAATGTTTGCCCTGCTGTACCTCATTTTTAGGAGGTGTGCATGGATGCAATATATGAAAACGGGACATTCTGGAACTGCTGGTCAGGGGACTACTTTGTCGCCCTGTGCACTAAAGGGCCAGATTTCAGCAGCCAAGGACATCCATACCCAAGTGAATGTGATGGGACTTAAGTGAACTGAGACAATTCACTCTGGCTGTTTGAACAGCAGCGTTTCATAGGAAGAGAAAAAAAAAAAAAGATCAATCTTGTATTTTCTGACCACATAAAGGCTTCTTCTCTTTGTAATAAAGTAGAAAAGCTCTCCTCACTGCAGTGTTGACTTTGATTTGAGATTGTGAAATTATTTCTTCAACGATGCAAAATGGAAAAAAAAATTGAAGTATTAAAACTATCAAGCTGTACAGTGGTTAAGGCACTCAAAGAGTCTTTTTGCTGCTGCTAAGTAATTTTATAAGAGAGATTTACATTATTTTGCACAGTAGGCCAAAACATTTGGTCATCTCGGTTTGAAATCCTCTCTTTTAAAAGAGCACATCCTTTTTACAATGGGGGTTGGGTAACACTTCAGATGATAAAAAGATGCTTCAAGAATTCATCTCAGAAGGAAAACTTGTAAGAAGCGTGGTTTAGAACTGATCATAGCTTAGTCCCAAGCTGGCACTTTCCCACTTAAGACAGATACACATTTCGTTTGATGATCACTACTGCTTGAACTTCCAGGCGTGAACAAATGTGAGTATGCATTGGTCGTAGTTTTTCTACAAACGTTCTTAAGAGTGGGGTAAGAAGAACCTGAACCATTTGGATAGTTTCCTTTCTATGCTACTGGAATTTCACACTGAGTTGCCTCTGGTGATGCAAACCATTTCAAAATACCTGAACCTATCAAAGCAAGAAAAAACAGCAAAACAATGTCAATGAATTATTTTTATTACTTGTTTTTAGGTTTTAAGCTATTTTTCTGTGCAGTGCAAAATAATAGCTTCACAGCACTCATTGAACTACATTTGGAAATTGACCGCTCCTGATATTGCTGTTTTTCCTGTATCAGGTGTACAGTGACTTTAGATTCTACACTTTTGCATGTAATTGAAGATGATAGACATAAGCCTGCTAATTATCATCTTATTATTACAGCAAACTTAAGGAATGTTCATAATCTAGATGATGATTAACACCGCAGAAAAATAATAGTGGCTTCTTCTTATTCTCAGAGTGGATGCAAACACATACTTGACTACTGAGGCATAGAGCTTTAGGTTTTAAAAGGGATAATTTTCCAAAAGTTATTGCTCACTCCACTACTGGAGGTCTGCTGTGACACTAGCATTTGTGAAGGCTTCCTGAAACAACTTTTACTACTTGAAATCATTTATTTCTTACGATGTTGGTTGGTTGGTTGGTTTTTGTTTCTCTCTGCATAGCCAGTCTCGTGGAAATGAATGCTGGGACATGAGAAGGGGAGCAAAACAAATTACACTAAAATAGTACCTAATTACCTAAATACCAACCGTAGTTCAAAAACAATTGAGCAGAAATGGAGAACGGGGGTTTTCCAGCAGGTTGCTGCAACAATGCAGTCGCATTTGGCTGTACCATACCTCACGCACGCAAGATGCGCGATTCTAGGAAATTTCTCAACTGTTAGCAAGGAACTGGTGATTTGCTTTTCCCAGGGGGAAAACAAGCTGCCTCTCTTGTGATTAAATGCACGTACATGGACACTTTAAAATCTGTGATTTAATTTCGTGTTGCACCCTGGGCAGAAGCAGGAGAGAAGGTTTTAGATCCAAAAACAAGGAAGCACCTCATAGCCTGATACCACATTGATTAATCAAAATGAAAAATCCTGTGGTGCTTTTTTTCCTGAAAGGAAGAAAACCTAAACCTTATTTACACACATGGTAAATTGGCTACCAAATTGAAGCGGAGACTTTTAATACCAACAGCAAAGGGCTGAGGCTTCTCTTGCATATTTTACACTTGAATCACTATGAAAAATGGGAGAGAATAGAATACTACTTCTAAAAAAATAATTTTTGTTGTACAGCATGCAAGGTAAGTTCTGAGTAACAAAACCAGCGTTCTTGGCAACAGCCAGAAGTATTCCACTTTCTGGCCTGTGGAACAGGTACTCCGGTACTCACGTCTCCTCAGTGCACGTCGTTTATAAGCATTTCTTGAATCATTAAATAGCTCCATTAGAAAATCCACTCCCCTGGATTTCTAGAGCTGCTAAAGTGGCTTTTACCAGCTTGGTTAGCACTGGTATTGCAGAAGATGCTGCTAGCTGCTATTTTTGCAGTTGTTACTCAACCCACCCTGCCCGTGGGGCCATCTGAGGTCCAGGGCATCCCGGAGGAAGGAGGTAAGGACAAGCCACCTGTGTGCTTTAAAAACAACCAAAAAAACACACGGGGCTTAATCTCTGCCTTAGTATCTGGTGCCACGTGTACTTAAGTACCTTCAGGTGCTTGATTAGTCTAACTGAATACACAAATAATCCAGGGAATCCTGCAGATCCTCACATGGTTAAAACTGCTTTGCACGTGACTGCGAGCTCTGCTATTTAGTGTCAGCTGCAAGCGTGCTGGCATTCACGGCTGACTGCACCATTGCTTCACAGATGGGACTCTGTGTGGCACAGGAATGCAGGATTGTACCATTTTGCTGTGTGCCATCTTTGAAATCCTCTCTATCCCTAAACCAGTATTTTTTGTACTACTCTGTTTTAGTTTCGATGGGAAAAAAAATTGTTGAGAATCTGCACAACGTAAGATACAGCACTTGTGTATTGCAGTCAGACATGACATTGTTTTTGAGAATGCTTGCAGTGTGCTGGCAGGCTCTTTCTGTTGTCTGGGAGAGACCGTGAACCATCTCTGGATTGACCCAAGCATGACAGTCAGAGGTCTGTGTGGCTGTCAGCTCCATCCCACGCAGGGCATAGGTGGCAGTGGCTCTTGCAGAAGGGTGTTCAGCTTCTAGATAACAGTGCTTTAAGGATATTTATAACCTAAAAGAAACATCAAAATATATGTCTTTAAAAGTAGTTCCCCGTAACTTGATTGAAAGTGCTTCCATGGTTGGATGTTGACTGAAGCGAAAAAAGAGAATTTGGTTTCTCTTTGCCACGCTCAGAAGAGCTTCCAAATGCACAATTGGGATTCAGAGCGTCAGGTAGCTGGGCAGTACTTGGGTTTAAGATACCAACAATTGCTTTGAGATTGCAAACAAGATGTGAAAGAATGTGCTTAGTTTTCAAATGTACGCTTTCACATTTCTCTAAATTTAGTGCTGTCTAAAAATTACACCAGTAGAATTTGAGTTTGGTGAAGAATGCAGATTGGGCTGAGCAGTTAAGCTGGATTGACAAGCGATGCTTTCCTTTTCATGCAGTACCAGAATTAAAACACTCGCTGTTTTCATTTCCCCCCCCTCCTTTAGTAAACATGCATGTTCTCATTTCTGCAAATTTGAGAGCTGCTAGTACACTTAAAAGACCAGAGGAAACGCAGGTCGCTGAGTAATTTTGAAACTGTGGTTTGAATTACTTCAGTAACTTACCTCTTAAAACCGGTTTACTACTGGAGTTGAATTTTATGTTTTGAAAGCAATGTTAAAACACACTGAAGAACGGTTTTGGATGTTATTGATTCAAGACACTTCAGAATTAGCAGAGCTAATTAGTGGATGTTACTTTCCTAGACTTTGGGTTATCTTTTGCAGCTCACGCTGCTATGTCAGGATTAACATGGCAGTATTGTATGTAGGCACGTGTGAAAACTTTCTGCAGAAAGACTTCTTTCAGCAACCTCTGGTGTAATGAACGCGGCCCTGCACCGCACTTCAGCAGAGCATTAGCCAGCCCATTCCCACCCTCCTGCATTGCCTGTCAAACGTTCCTGGTCAGGAGCAAAGGGAAGCAGCCTGGAGCTGCTCTTTCTGATGCAGACCTTGGCTCAATTTTTTTGGAAACCTCTGTTTTTCTCTACAGCTCTTTTTTGGATAAGAGGTTTGTTTTGATGGTGTTTATTTTTTTCCCTGCCCCAGGTTTTTACCAGCCAGCTGTCATCATCCTCCCCTTGAAGCCCAGTGTACTTCCTGTTGGGTGTCGCAGCATTGCTTTCTAAAATGCACTTTGTTGTTGTACACACACACGTGTACATACATAGGTTATTCTAAAAGGCAGTTTGCTACTGGCACTGCAAGAGCTCCCTCGTGGCCATCACAGACTTCTACAAGGAAGCTCGTGTGGCCTCACAGAGCTCGCTCCCATCCACCATCCCCTGTCAGCATCTCCTCACACATCAGGGCACCTCCCACAACACACGGCTTTGGGGAACCAGCCTGTCCCGTTGCTCGTGTTTGCTGGATGAGGTTGTCTGGTTAACATGAATCGCCGTTCGGGCAGGCCAGCTGCTGCCTGGGGAGGCCTACAGGGCTCCACCAGGCCCTGTGCGACCAAGATGGATCCCTTCCATACCACACAGGCTGCCCTCAGGTACGTGGTCAGCAGCTGGGCACCGTGCTCTCGGTGGTGAGTACAGGCTGCGTGTTGGCCGCAGGGCAGGGACCCCAGGGCAGGGGTGGGAGGGTTGGACACCGTCACAGAGACGCTGACCTCCATGCTGATTTTCTGGGCCCAGGCTGCTCCTGCCCCAGGCCGTGTTCCCAGAGCCCATGTGCCCGGCTCTGGCCTCCAGCAGGTGACAGCAGGGCTGCAGCCAGCCAGGCCCTTGGTACCCAGCTTTGCTCTCCTCCAAACTGGGCATTAGTGGTCATTTTTTCTCTAGCTGACCGGAACAGACTTCTAGTCCTGACGTAAAACTTCAAAAGCAATGCGTGCGGTTACCTGGTACACATTGTACTCAACATTTCCAGGCAAAACACAGCCCCATCATCTCGGGTGCAGGGTCTGATGCACGCGGGAAGGCCAGCTCTCAAGGTTACGGCGTTACCCAGTGAGCTGCTGCCTTCGTTTTCAGCTGACAGCACTTTATGTGCAGGGCCTGGCTGAGAACGATCCACGTCACGAAGGCACAGAGCCTGAGTGCTGAGGGTGGGAGGCCACAGCCAACACAGCGAAAGGTGGGACAGTGGGGGACCGGGGCTGGAGCTCTCCATCAGGAACATGGATCCTATGGCAGGTAACAATTTAAAATGTCCTTTTTGTAATACGAAAGCTCTGCGCAGAAAGCTTCCCCGTTAAAGACTGCTGGCACACCAAGAGCTCGCAGCAAGGTGTGGCTGAAGGGAGCGCACAGATGGAGCTGAGGGCTGACCCAGACGAGTGCTGCAGCTGGTACAGAAACCCATTGCAGATTGAAAAAAAATGAAAAAAAATACAGGCTTGGAGTCAGAGCACTTTTCCAGTGAAACCCTGCACGCTGGGAATGGCCGCTACGGGGCAGGCAGCCGAGGGCAGGCAGCGGTCGGTGCAGCCGAGGACAGCGTTGGTGTCCATTTGCATTCGTGTCACAGCGCGGTGCTTAATGGCCTTCCTGCCAACCGCTGCTCAATATTCCATTTGGAGAACTTATGGATCAACTTTGTTGTTAAAAGTTTGGCGTCGCGCTCTGCAGCGGAACAGTGATTGAAAAACATGGCCAGAAGAAAGCGTTATTTCCCATATTTATTTTTCTATTGTTTCTGTACCATCTCATCTGCTGCATCATCGAGCTCAGCGATCATCTCTGAAATTGCCACACTTTGTTCCGTGATGAAGACTGCGGAATGAGAATGTGACAGCTGCTTACGGTGCTTTGGCGCTTGCTCTATGGTAGCTGCCACAGTGGGCAGCACCGGGTAACGACCAAATTTATTCAGGAGACGAGGGCATTTCCTTGGACCCGAGGAGGGCACGGTGTCGGGCTGCCTTCTAAAGGCCAACACCTTCCTGCTGAAAGCAATTCCTGCCTCCAACAGCCCGACAGCACTGGCCTGGCAGCCATCTTCAGATAACACCAAATGGCTCTGAGGCTGTGTCGATGGTGGGCTGGGGTCTTGGACAGCGCCTTAGAGGGGTCAGGGTCCCCCTCCACACCTCGCACCTTGCATGGCACTAATCTGCAGCAGCCTCCCCGCAGCAAATCCCCCCGGGGCAGATAATCCCGCAGCAAGCTGTCCCGCTTGCCCCCGCGGGACCCGAACTAGGTCACCCGGGTTGGGAGCTTTTATTTATTTTTTATCTATTTAGTTTTTTTGTTTTGTGTATTTTTTCCCGCTTGACACTAATTGGATTGATTTGGGTTGGTTTGTTTGGACTTTTGGTTTGTTTTGGTTTGTTTTGTTTTAGTGTATTTAATTTTATTTTTTATTTTAAATTTTATTTATTTTGCCATTCATCTAACACTAATTGAATTTTTTATTTTTCCTCTTTTTCCTCTCTTTTCCTCTTTTCTTTCCCCCCCTTTTTTCTCCCTTTTCTTTTTATCCTTTATTTCTTTCTTTTCTTTATTTTCTATTTTCTTTTCTCTATTATCTTTTCTCTTTTTTCCTTTTCTTTTTTTCTTTTTCTCTTTTTTCACTTTTTCCCCTCCTTTTCTACTTCTTTCTTTTTTTCTCTCCTTTTTTCCCCCTTTTTTCTTTTTTTTCCTTTGATTTTTCCTTTCCTTTTTCCATTTTTTCTTTCTTTTTCCTTTTTCTTTTTTATATTTTCTATCTTTTTTCTTTTTCCTTTTTTCTCCTTTTCTTCTTTTCCTTCACTCCTTTTTCTTTCTTTTTCTTCTTTTTCTTTTTTCCTTTTCTTTTTCCTCGTCTTTGTTCTTTTTTCTGTTCTTCTCTTTCTTCTTTCTTCATTTTCCTCCTTTCTCTTCCCCCCCCTCTTTTCTCGTCTCCTTTTCTTTTCGCTTTTCCCATTGAATTTTTTATTTTGTTATTTCTATTTTATTCTCACCCCAGTCGCGTTTATTCCCTGGCTCGCAGTGCCGCCCGCTCCCTCCCCGTCGGATTGCCGCTCCTCCCTTATTCGCCCGGCCATTATTTATTTATTTATTTACTTGCCCCCCCGGCCCCGCAGAGGGAGGCGGGGAGGGGCGGGGAGCGCGGAGCCGATGGCAGCGGCTGCCCGGCGGCGAGCGGCGGGCGGGCGATGGCGCGGGGCCGGGCGGCCTACGAGTACACGGAGGCGGAGGACAAGAGCATGCGGCTGGGCTTCCTGCTCATCGCCGCGGGGCTGCTCTCGCTGCTGGGGCTGGGCTGCTGCTGGCTGCGCCCGGCGCTGCAGGAGCGCGGCGGCGGCGGCGCCGCCAACTGCACGGTGCTGGCGGTGCGGCAGTCGGGGGAGCGCTTCGCCTGCACCTTCTGGTGCGGGGCCGCCTGCCGGGGCACCGCCCGCTACCCCTGCCTGCAGGTGCTGGTGCGCACCTCGCGCTCTGCCGCGCCCGCGCTGCTGCACGAGGACGAGCGGCAGCTCCGCACCAACCCCAAGGTGAGTCCGGGGGACGAGGGGGCCGGGGCCGGGCTTCCCTCGGGGCTGTTGCGCCTCTGCATCGCCCCGCGAAAGCGGGCTGAGAAGTGGCAGCCTCAGCCAGGCGGGACGGCTGCGTGCTGCGGCTTCGGGCTCTCTCAAGGCAGCACTCAGCTCCCCGTTTGACGCTGGGTAAACCCTTCCGACCCCTGCGATTCTGCAAAGAGCATCCCGGCAGCGCTCTGCCCGGGCGGCGGGGACTTGGTGAGGGAGTTCCCAGGGAGTCAAAGGATCCCCCTCCCCATCCCCAGAGCAGCGCACGGAGAGGCAGATGTGGCTCTTGGCCGGAGGTGAGCTCCCAGTGCAGCGCTGAGGTGCGGGCAGTGGGCCCATGTCTGGGGGGCGCACAGCCCCGTCCCACACCCTCACGGCACTGTGGCTCCAGCCCATGGGCAATGCCGCACGCATAGGCTGTGGGCACTGCTCTTTGCTGTCAGCGGCTCGCAGGCACGTGGCAGCGGCCGGGGCAGAAGTCAGCAGAGCGGGAAGCGGGACGGTAAGTGTGACAGGATTTGGATTAAGTGAGGCTGCAGGGCTGTGAGGGAGCTCTGCAAAATTCTCCTGTCCCAAGGTGCAGGCAGCTGCCAGTCCCCACAGTGAGGGCCATGGCTGTGGAGAAGATGGGAGCTGGTTGCCGAGCTGGGCGCTGGGCCCAGCCGAGTGCCACCTGCGCTGTCCCAGGTGCAGCCAGGGCAGTTCCCATGTCTTGGGTTGGTTTCATTCCCTGGCCCTGCCTTCTGGAAGTCAGGCTGGGGCTCAGGACACTGTGTGTGTGTGACAGTGAGCGAGCACTGGTCTGCGTGCCGGCACCGCACCCCACTCGTGTGCTTTCCCCAAGGGAACGCGGTTTCTCCGGCGCAGGCACTGCCTCTCCAGGTGCCATTTATTACCTGGGGACAGCGATGGCTGAACCCAACCTTCCAGCTGACACTGAGAGGAAGGGATGTACTTGTGATGTGTCTGCATTCTTTGGATGTAATCAAATTTAACTGAGTGGAAATGAACGTAGAAAGAAGTGTGGTCCAGTTATTTCCCTGACCTTATGCAATACTAATACAAAATGTAATAAAAGTTGTTTAGGTCCCGTTAGGAAACTTTATCCTCTTAAAGGAAGTGAAGTGCTGTGGCTGGTGCTTTGGTTTCCTCTTTTCCCTGGTTCTGTCTGGCTGAGCACTTACAGTCTCCTTTTTACTTCTGTCCTAAGGTCTCACCATCTTCAGGAGCTTTCAGGATTTTATCTAGAACAGGTCAGCCATAGCAACAGGAATCTGCTGGGTTTCATGACCTGGGCCCGGCACATATTTACGAACTGCGGAGCCCTTAGCGCTTCCTGCTTCCCCTGCCCTCCCGTAGCACACCCGCTCGTGGTGGCAGAACCAGGCACACAGCACGCTGAGCAGCTCCCAGCTGGAAGGGGAAAAAAATGAGCAGTTGTGTTCTGGGGGGCCTTGGTGTCCTCTGTTCTGTTTGTCTGCTTCTCCTCGTGGGGTGGCTTTTTTCTGCTAAAGCAACGGAGTCAAAAAAGTATATTTCAGGCCCGTTACTACATACAACTGTGCTGAACTGGCTTCTGGCTTCACTCTGCTGGAAACACCCCGGTGTATCAGGTGGAAAACTCTCCAATCTCAGTAATAGTGTGGGCTGGCATGTAAACGATCTGTCTGCTCCGGTGAGGTCCAGCTGCAGGAAAAAGCCTTCTTTTTCTCCTGCTTCTTAAGATGATCGCATTGCTGTACAGCCCAGGATTCGCTGTAGCTCTTAAAAGATTATGTAGCTGGGTCAGAGTTAATCCAGAAATGTATGTATAAAGCGCTGCACACGATTACATTTGTGTTTGGTCTGAGTGATTTGTGGATTTCCTTTTTTTTTTTTC
>WBMW01003868.1:559476-682828 GCA_013396635.1 Penelope pileata
TTTTTTTTTTGTTGTCTCAGAGGAAATCTCAGTTGAGCGACGGTCGCCTTTCTTCAGCTGCGTTGATAGCAATACTCATCTCTGAGATAAGGCTTAAGGGGGATTAATCGCGAAGTCAATTTGTTGCTGTCACCCCGGCCACGGAGCGAGATGTCTCCCATGGGGTGTGTGCCAGCACGCACAGACAGCGCGGGGGCCAGGCCGTGGGCTGAACTGGGCAGAATTTTGGCAGGGCACGCCAGCTGCCAGCAAGAGCTTCTGTGCTGCTTCTCGACTTCTCACAGCCAGCTGCTGTTCTGGAGGAACGTGCTGCTCCGTGCTGCTGAGTGGGCATGGAGCAGGCCCAGGGCCCCAGCCCAGGCTGGGTGGATCCTTGGGGGCTGTGGGCAAGAGGGCTGTGGTGACCCAGTGTGCGCATCCGAGGTTCCCAGAGTCAAATGGCCTCTGTGCCTCTCCTGAGTCCAGCCCCGTTGGGCCTGGAGGGCTGTTCCTCAGCACCAGCTACATGATGGCCACCATTTTGTGGCTCCTCACAGCACAACATGGGCTGCACAGCAGCCAGCCAGATGACTTGCCTGTGCTCCAGTACACCACGTCACTCCTTTCTCAGGTCTTGTGCAGGGCTGCTGGAATTATCTGCTGAGGGAGGTGGATGAAAGCCAGGTGAGGCCTCGGTATGGTGAGCTGGGGACTGATTTTTCTGTGCTTAAGTGAGCCCCCACTCATCTCTCGCCTCTGCCCCTCAGCAGCAGCATGGTCAGGGCAGTGCTTCCTCGCTCCCAGGCCTTGAAGACAACCCAGAGACATAAGGAAATGCTCACACAACAAGTTGGGAGAAGCTCATTAAGAGTCAGAAGTTGCCAGTTTGAGTACTGTATTGTACTTTTTCAGTGATACTTACCGAGAGCTATTTACACAAGCAAAATTAAATTAGGGACTATTTATCATCCTGCTTTAAAGTGTCTGGGCTGGGAGGACATGGTGTCTGCTTCATGCCAGCATGGCAGGTTGGCAGTGGAGCAGTGGAGTTGGGATTCCTCCTGGGATGTTGGATTCCTCCTGGATGTGAGCTGCTAGCTGGCTCAGAGAGCTGGGGCAGATCAGGGGCTCAGCACTGGCACAGCTCGCAGCTGGGGAAACTGGGCTGGAGAAGGGGCTTTGTCCGATGTGTGAGCCCATGGTACGGGCAGGATGGGTCCCTCTGCCACCCACCTGCTGTTGTCCTCAACCTGAATCAATCTGCTTTCTTATTTCACCACAAGCTTCTCAAACTGCAGTGCCAGGCTGTCTGCCATCCGCAGCAAACAGGACGTGCTGCAATTCACTGTTGGCCGGGACGATGGTCCTTGACAAGGTGCTCGGAGGCTGAGCCCAGAGACTTGCTCTTTAGTTCCATCAGTTTGTCTTCTGATGCATTGACTTGCTTCTGCTTTGGACCCTAGCATCTGTCTGCACTTGAGATTTTCTTGGCCTCTTGGTATAGGCAATGTCTACTAGGCTTGAGACAACTCCCCTCAGAGCTTACAAAGCCTGGTTTCTCTTTATAAGAATGTTACTCAATTAGGCAAAGAACTGTCTTTTAAAGTATGAAACACAAACTGGAAACTAAACTGGAGCTCATGCCTCTGCCCCTCCTCCATGATGTGCTCCAGTGAAGCACTGAAAACAACCAAGAGTCTTTCCAGGCATCTGCAGAGACGCTGATGGGGGAGCATCTGTCAGCAAACCTGCCAGACACAAAGCTTACAAAAACCTTGGTGTGAAGTTGTATTAGCTGCTCTCTGCCACTTTTACTGAATTGAATCCTGAGTCATCTATCCAAACAGTGGCTTTGAGTGAAGAGGGAATGTTATTAGCCTGGTACTGATTTTGAGGTGTGTAATTGAGACTGCATTTGAATTGCACAATAATTTTATTGTTGCTGTGATGTAGTGTAGGAAGTGCACCATGTACTGATAGATCCTCTGAAAAGATCTCCACACCATTAGGTATGTTCTGAATGTCTAATCTTACACACTGTTCTCCAACTTCTTAGTAACTGGTTTAAGAACACACATCAAAGCATTATAGGGTGGGACCCTTCCACTGAAAATGGGTGTTGCTTCTTGAGCTGCAATTGAGCACAAGGCATCCTAGCTTGCTTTCAGACACTTTGCATTTATTTACATTTTGATGGTAGGATTTCACACTGTGTGTTGTGGGGGAGGACTATGTAGATAACCTTTCTGAAACTGCCTGTTGCCAAAGCCAGAGGTGATCCATCCCAGGTTCATGTACCAGCTCATGGCAGTGGAGGTTGCCAGGTTATGGTCCCCTTCCGTCCTCACGCTGACTGTGCTTTGGAGGGTGCTGCAGCTGATGGAGCAAAGTGCCTGAGAAGTGTGCTTGGGAGACTGAGAAAACTCCACCACCTGCATGGGTCAGAAGGAGCCAAAACGAACACAGGGTTGGTGAGAATGGTGCTGGCATCCTGGGGAGGCAAGCCAGCTCCAGTGTGTGTGCAGCAGGTGGCAAATCCAGTTTGGAGTTGGACCTACGATGTTGCCCACTGCTCAAGGCCTTCCTTGGGTTGAGATGTTTCAGGGGGACCCACAGGATTCACGTGATGACAATTTTTCCTCAGATAGGGACCACTCCTTTCTTTGGGATGGTCATTTCTTGAGAGGTTCAAGCAATGAAATCCCAATGATTTATGGCAAGTTCCTGTATGTTTCCTTTGTGTTTTTCCCACAAAGATAAAGAAAGAAGAGATGGAAACAAATCCAGTGTGTTTTCATATCAAAATAAAAGTATGGGAACTGCTGTAAAAATCTGGGGTCCTCTGTGATGAGTCTGCCCTTGGAAACTATAACAGTTAGCTGCTTGTCCATTCAAATAGACTTACTTGGAAAAAGTGTCTGTGCAGTTATTCCTAAGCCCGAAATTCAAAATGGGGATAAAGAATGTTTCACCAGATTGTGAATTTTGTGAAGGATTCACATGGTGTCTGGGGGACATGGAAGATTCAGGTTTTACTTGCAAAGGAGTGATGGTCTTGCTGTCCATGCCTCATGTTATCTGGGGATAAGTTGAGCTCTGTTACTCAGTTTGGTTCATCATCTCCTGTAATGAACTCTTGTATGGATGCCTAGTAATGATAGGAGGAACTGTGCTTGGACACTGGTATCCTAACATTGCCAGTATTAGGTTCAGCGTAGTATCTGTTTCTTCTCATTGAATTCCCTGTGGCTGGGAGGGAAGAGTGTGTCAAAGGCACATGATCCTGGGCAACCTGCTCTGGGTTGCCCTGCTTGAGCAGGGAGGTTGGAGCACATGGCCGTCAGAGGGCCCTTCCAACCCTCAGCCTTTCTGCGATTGTGTGAAAGACAAGACTGGGAAACAAGGTCTGTGGTTTGTGAGCGACCCAGGGCTATGCCTCTGAAAGCCCAGTCCTCAGTGTACCAAGGCTGGGGGAGAATGCCCTTTGTCTCCTGGGGCTCTGAAGCAGATAGCCGAGGCTGGGATCTGCACCCAAGGCAGCCATGCGCTCAGCTCTTGCTGACTTCTCTATGGTAGGAGCAGATACTGAACTGTTCCGCTGAAGGGAGACTTTGAACTTTCTGTGCTGCTTTTTGCCTGTGTTGTAGAAGTGGCAGAATAAGTTTCTTGTGCCAAAGAA
The DNA here is from genome assembly GCA_013396635.1 of Penelope pileata. Lineage (NCBI taxonomy): Eukaryota > Metazoa > Chordata > Aves > Galliformes > Cracidae > Penelope > Penelope pileata. The sequence goes on from WBMW01003868.1 coordinate 563,135, forward strand.
CATCAGCTAGATATCAAATATCGTATGGGATTTTCTGGAGTATTTTGCTTATTGATTAGTGTGGTTGGTGCTAATCAAAACTAGTGATTGTGTGCCCCACTGAGAAGAGGAAGCAATTCAAATCCAGTCCAGGCACCTGTCTAAGAATATATCAGAATTGAATGATCAGTTTGAGATTTATCATGAAAACAAAACAAAAACACACAGGTATTGCATGGCAGGTTGGTTTGATAGCAGAACAAAACGTGATAAAGCTTTTATTTTGTTTCTGAAGGTTGGCATATTCTTTTCCAGTCCTGCAGGGAGTAACTAGCAAGGCAAGTAAAGTTCAGCTAACATTTTGGTTTTGTTTCTTTGGACCTTGTACTAATTTTTCTTTGCCCATTTCAATAATATTGGCATTATGAGGAAAATGCAGAGAAAGTGATGCTTTGTGTACATGAGCGCAGAAGTAACGCTGCTTTGCCACATGTGTTGACAGTGTTCGTACATCCCTCCCTGTGCCAGAGATGATCAGGAGAACTCTGAGAACGTCACATACAAGCAGAAATACTGGAAAGAGAAAGTGGGTTCCCAACCATTTACGTGCTACTTTAACCAGCACTTGAGGTAAGTAATCAATGTTTGCATAGATGGAGGTGCTTATACATCTTCTTAACAGCTGTCTATTGGTTCTGTTTGAGAAAATATGGATGCATACATATGTATATACATACAGGTACTGATGTGGTTTAGTGAGCGCATGGAATTCAGTGCAGAACTTTGCAAGACAGCTCTATTGGTGAAAAGCCTCATGGGAATAAAAAAGCAGTTTTACCAATCGAATTAAAAATACAAAATCCTAAGTTTCCTTTAAAATATGCCATTTTATGGCAAAAAAAATTTTTCTTTTTTGGTGGCAATTTACTGGCCTGGATATTAAAGTTCCTTCCCTCAAGGAAAGAGAAAGTCTCCTGTGTTCATGAGGAGCTGGAAGAAAAAGGGAGACCAATAAACAGTGCAAGCCAACTCAGGAATTGTGTTCGTAGTGGATTCATAGGTCAGATGCACCCAATAAATGTTCACAGAACTGTCGGTTTTCACACATGCTTGTGAAGTAGAAAGCTGTAACTCAAAGTATCATCTCTTCTATTTCAGTTCTTCCTTTCACTCCCTATGCTGATGTGACTTACGCGTGCACGGGGATCACATCTGGTCCCCTTCCTTCAGTAAACGGGAAGAGAGGGGAGCACTCTCGCTTGCTGTGTTCTGATAGTGATGTAATGGCTGTGATGTGATAGTTTTGGGGTGGCTGGAGCTGACCACAGTGTGTTACCACACTGTGGAGTTACCACACAGTGGAGTTACCACAGTGTGCAGGCACGCTAGGAGGAGCTTGGGAGAACAGCAAGTGAAGGGGATGACAGGTCCACATAGGGAGGTGAAAAGAAAATATTGAAGATCTCCAGATCAGCCAAGGTTTCGTGGGGCTTGGACTCCAGCTCAGGAGGGATATGGCGTGGGGAGCTGGAGCAGGCTGGCAGGCACAGAGAGGCCTGACTCCCCTGGGCAGCCTCCTGGGTGCCTTGGGCCTTTGGGTTTCTTCTGGGCTGGCTGTGGCCGTTGTCCTCTTCCTGCTGAGGCCACAGGCCTAGTTGGTGTACTCAGGAGGACAGTCTGATGTCCCTGGCCAGCTTTTCACAGAGGGAAACTGCCAGTGCCTTGTTGCAAAATCTGATTGCTTCCCATGGAAAAGGCAAAATATCAGTTAGAGATTAAAGTTCGGGGCATGCTGTGCCGTAGCATCACAGCTGGCAGGGCCCTTTCTGGGGGCAGCTTTGGCCCACAGGGCTCAGCTCTGCTGACCAGGAGCTGAGCGGGGGCTTTGGCTTCACCAGGCAGGGAGGACTCAGATCTTCTGCAGGAGACATCATGGTTGGGGTTCGTCTGAGACAGTGAGCAAGGTGCTGTGAAAGTTAGCTGTTACTGACAGTGGAGAAAAATAGGAGCTTTTCATCCCTCCCCCAAATAAATGCCTAGCAGATGTCGGATGCCCAGAGGTGTTTGTCTCTCTCCCGTAACAGAGCCCAGGTGCAGACACCCAGGAGGTGGGTGTCCTGAGCTGGGTGAGCTGATTCTCACATCACGTCTGCAGGTGAGGCTGAGGCAGAGTTATCTGAGAGGTTGCATGCTGCCTGAGGTCTGCCATTTGTTCAGTGCCAATTGTGCAGTGCTTGGGCAAGGTTTTTTCCTTACATTTGCTGAGTCCTATATTGTTAAATGTTATTGCCAAATGTTATGGCTGCCTTGAGACGCTGCCTTTTGCTGATTGTACAGCAATTTATATACAGCAGCAGAGAGGCGCACTGCCAGAGATCCTTGAAGACAGTCTAAGCTGAAATGTGTACACCATCTATTTTGTTCTGGAGATGGGAACAAGCTTTGAAAGATAAGTTTTGCTGACACTGAGGGTGCTTGCTTAGGTATACTTTCAGAGCTATGATAATTAAAGAGCTTGCCAAGCAGGAAAAAAAAACAAACATACAAACAGAGGGAAAAATCTGTTCACTTCAAAAGAGAAATGTGCATGTCTTCTGTCAGCATTTTTTGAACCGTGTCATGCAGCTAACTCCTCCTTGTCAGTCTGTATGAAACGTACAGAATATAGGGGTAGGTCCCTTAGAGCAGTATGTGCAATATTGATGGTCTCTCGAAAGGTAGAGTAATATTCTAAGTGAATGTATTGACATCATCTCCTCTTCATCAAAAATGATTTGATAACGCCATCAGAATCGTTACTGCATGTGGAGCTCAGCTCCTCCAGGTTGGTAGGGCACACTTCCACCGGTTTGCTTGAGAAGGAGAAAGTGATGCAATTAGTACGGTTCAGATTTAGACAAAAGGGGAGAGAAGCAAACCTGGCAATTTCAGTCATTCTCTGCTGACACAAATAACAAGGCTCAGCATAACTGACTGATGTTTATCTAAGGCACCCACAGCACAGCATAGATTTTCTGGTCTGTGATCTTGATCACATCAGTGCCTGCCTGCTGGCGTGGTGACTCTCCAGTCCGTGGGGGGAGCTGCCCAGCAGAAACCAGCTCCCAGTGCTGCAGAGCACAAAATAAATGACAAACTCACATGAAGTTCTCAGACTGCTGCAAAGGTTTGAGAAAGCGCTGAGCTTCAGCACTTCAGCACTGGTGGATCTCCCACTGAGTGCCTTGTCTGCCACGTGCGAGCAAGGGTCATGTCTGCATGTCCTAAAGTCTGGGGGAATGGACAGGATGGCGGAGATGTCACATAAATTCCACAATGTAGTAAATAAATGATAACTGAGGTGTTTACATGGCTATGACTTTTCGGTCCTGCATGACTTTTTGGTAACCCCTGCAAGCAGTTCTTTGCATGATGCTGGTAATTGCTCCAAGGTTTCTGCTGGAGACGTGCTTTGCTCCGTGCCTGCTCATCCAGGCAGCCCTGGTCAGGGGCAGAGAGGCTACAACCCTGAGCAAGAAGTCCTGCTAAAAATCAGTGCTGTTTTCACCTCTTAACAGTGAAAACAGATTTCTGCCCTCCTTGTCTGGGCAGTGAAAGCGAAAAGTATGTTTTCAGAGCTAAGGTAGAGATGTGTTTAGGTCTTTTTGGTGGTTTAGTTATGTTGGTAATGTGTAACGTCCACCACCATATAAGCAGCGCCAGGTCTCGGTGGTGTGCAGCAGGGCAAGATGGGCTCCCCTCACCTCCTGCAGCAGCACGGTGCTTATGCTGAACATTTCCTCCCTTCTCCATATTCAGTGCCTGAGCAGAGCTTGAAAGAATTAATTTTTCTGCTCCTTTGGTCCACGTGCAGTGTTTCTGCATGGCTGCAACATTTTCCTGCTGCTGTGGGAGGGTGATACCCACTGCAAGGCTCGTTCTGCAGACAGCTGCCTCTGGGTGCATCTTTCTGGTTCAAACATGAGCAGGGCAGCTTCCCTGCATTATTCACACCCCACTCTGTAAGCCCTGGAGCAAAAGTCAGAGGTTGTTGTACCAGGAGAGCAGGATGGCTACCAAGGAGGGCTGGCACAGCACTGGTAACAAATTCAGGGTATTTGCCACAGGCAGATTGTGCTCCTTATCCCTCAGTGTCTGTTGCAGAATGAGTTGTCCCAGGGATGTTTGCTGACATTCTCTGTTTGTGTTTCCGATGCCTGAGGACAGCTGCTTTGATAATGTGTCTGCAGAGATGCTATGAGCACTTAACAGGGAATTGCTTTTTACTTTCTGTAAGGTATGAATTATACAGGGACTCCTGCTGTAACTAACGTTACACATAATATACAACTAAAACCAGCACTCATGAAACTTCACTAATGGCACCTCTTTTCCAAAGGAGGAACCCTTTTAAATGACGAAGTTGCAAGAGTCACAGTCCCACCTGCAATGAGTGGTTGGAATCCATCACTGCTGTCACTTCAGATACTTTCCAAAGTCTCTTAAGATTCAATTAAAAGGATATCTTGCTCTCCTCAGCCACACTTTGTTTTCTTTAATTGAATCCAATTTTCTTGTTTGTTTGTGTGCCTCTTGTTTTTGAACTCTCTGATTAGTATCCACTTGAAAAAACAAACAAACAAACTTGAAATTGCTTGTCTCTTGCAAGGCTATGGTCTCCCAACCAATTAGCCCTGCTGTTCACAGGCGATGATACAATGAGTAGAAGAGAAGCAGCATTACACTTCCCGGGAAAGGATTTCTGTTTGGGTGCTGCCATTAAAGTGGCAGAGATGTTGGGTCTGTGCACACCGTGCTAGTATCACTTTATTCAAATTGTCGTCTCCACGTGTGCCAGATTACACGTCTGGAGGGTTTCAGCTGAACAGACTTCACATCCTCTGCTGTTGAATACACCTGAGTTTCTTTGATCAGTTTTTGTGTATCTGAGTCCCAGCTTTTATGTAGCCGAGCTGCTGCTCATGATCAGCACCTTGCTCTGCTTGTTCTTACACAAACAGAGGTGCTGGCATCTGCCAGTGTGCTGGCATCTCCCTTAGTTTCTCGGTGCAGTAAGAAGCAGTTCTCCATGTTTCCCTGGCAGGGAGTATTTTCTCAGGGCCGCATTCTGAGTGGGATGGAGCCATCGTGGGGAGAGGTGCTGCAGCTGCTCCCACCCGTGGCCATGCCTAATTCCTGCGGACAAGCGGGAGAACCCTGTGCTGGCTCGGGGCTGTGAGGAGTGTTGGGCTGCACTAACAAAGTAAGGACCAACAGTGTGTATTTTCCCAACTGGAAAAAGTTCTGCTTCCTTCCTTTGCAGGTAGTTTTCCAGCAGACCGCCTGTCTCTTACTGGAACTGGGAAAGCAGCCAAAAAGTGCAAATGCTGTGAGACTGATTTAATAGCTCTGTTAAACTGCAGGGAAAGCAGGCGGAGCCAGAGCTGAGGAAAGCCTGCCCGCAGGGGCCCAGACCAGCTCCCAGGCTTGGGGGAGGTGGGTGGACACTGAGCCTTCAGACACTGGGCCTGGCGGAATTCCAAAGCCTCTTGAGATGCCTCCCCCTTGTTGTTCTCCATCCTTCCCTCCATTCCTGCTGGGGACGGGAGCACGCACAGCCCTGCACGTGGCCGTGTCAGCTACCACTGGCAGAGGTGTGGGGGGCAAGTCCTGGGGGGTCTCCAGAGTGCCCCTAGCAGTGTGCTCAGGCCCTGCGCTGCTTCTCTTGGAGCACAGCCAGGGCTTCCTCTGGAGCCCCCGCACAGGCCCTCAGCCACATGGGTGCTCACAGCTGGAAGGGAAGCTGTAATTACACCTGGAATTCATTGCGCGGCGTCTGAGGCCGTTTCAGGTGGAGACATTCACATGAGATGCCTTCATTGGCAGACGCGTTCCCTGGGCGCTGTGTGGATGGTGCCAGGCGGATAATGCTCTTTCCCTTTGCAGGCCGGATGATGTCATGCTGAAGCGCACCCACGACGAGACTGTCCTCTTGCACTGCTTCCTCTGGCCGCTGGTCACCTTCCTGGTGGGCGTCCTCATCGTGGCGCTGACTGCCTGCGCCCGCAGCCTGGCCGCCAGGGCAGAGGCCATCCAGAGGAAGAAGCACGTGTAGCCAGGGCTGCGGGGACGGAGTCCCGCCGGGGAGCATCGCTCACGTGGGAAGGCCCTAAAAAAAAAAAGGCTCAGCGCACTGCACTGCAGCAGAGCTGCTCCTGCCTGAGGATTCATCTTGGGAGAGCACCCTGCCAAGCGCCAGCTAGCTGCTTCCTCTGCTACGGCAGCAAATAATACGTGCTACCAAAAACCCCACACTGCACCAAATGCGCTGTGCTCCGTTAGCCCTCACCAGCAGCTGCCCGGCTCCTAGCGGTGTTGACAGACAGTTTCTGAAACTCCCAATGAGTTACTCCCGATGATGAAACTCCCGATGTGGCTCATTTATTCTCTGCAAAGTGATCTTTGCTATTGTTTAATATCAAATATTTAAAATATTTCCTTTATGATAGACTGTATTTCCAAAGTAATAAAATCTGGTTGTTTTCTTTTTATAACCTTTGTTTTGTCTTTAAAAAAAAAAAAAAAAAAGCTTCAAGACAAAGGTACCACTTTGCTCATTTTGTTATTTGTCAGTGAGTAGAAGACCTCCACGTAAACTGTCTAGCTGAAATCCCCCATCATCACCTGCTCATTGTGAGGAAATGCAAAAATCTCCCAGAAATATTTCTCCAAAAACCAAAACAATCATTGGATCTAATTTAACTGCCTTAGTAGCGTTCGGTCCCTGCAGCATTTCTCATCCCTTCTCAGTTGCCCCAATGCGCTCCCAGCTCGAAGGAGCAGGCATGTGTTTGGTGCGGTTGTGCCTAAACGTATTTTACCAGAGACACTCTTGTACAGAGTGCTGCAGGTGGCTGCTGGAGCATCCCCTGGTCCCCATCCACTCCGGGCTGCCTGCTGCTTGGAAGGTGCTGTCCCACCCTGCGGAGAGGAGCATTAAAGGTGTTGCCAGGATGAACAGAGCTTGTATCCAGCAGGAGGAGAGCCTGCCAGCTTTTGGTTGCTTTCTTCCCTCATCCTGATCTCACATCCTCTCAGGTTCTGAAACATTACCCACACGTGTGTGATTTGGGGTTTGATGACCTTTTTTTTTTTCAAATTTAATAATTTCATAGACTCTGTGAATCATAGAACACATCGGTTGTGGGGCAGTTTTGTTGCTTGTGTAAGGTGGGTGGTGCCAAGTTCACCTTGTCTGTTTCCTGTTCCCTTGCCTGTTCCTTGTCTGTAACTTCTTACAGGAACGGGGTAGGGCCGTCGTTTTCTGCCTCTGCATGTCTGTGTTTTCCCGAAGGAGGAGGTGCGTGGTGACACAGTTCTGTCCGGATTGCCAAGCTAATAGCTTGGAGCTCACAAATCTGGATTAAAAAAATCCTCTCTGTCTTTGCTGCAGAAGCTTTTGTGCCTGGATTGTGCGGCTGGTTCTCTGAGCAAAAGGCAAGAAGCGAATCGAGCTCGGGCAGCTCGCTCCGTTGGACATAGCGCCTTTATGCGTGGTAGAAATGCGGCTTGCAGGGGTCTCTGCAAGTAAGTAAAAACCCAGTAAGGTTACTGGGATGGTACTGCATAGATTAACATCAGGAGCTAAACATCTAAATTGGCACGCAAGAGAGGCAGTGCCCATCTCTGCCGTGCCCGTATGTGATGCTGAGGAAAAAATCCTTAAATTCACTTTTTTGTCGCAGCCTGCGCTTTGTTGATTCAGAAAAGTCTTTCTAATCCCTGCACTTGGTGGAAGCTGGGGATTTCCTTCCGGAGGATTATTCGCTGATTCCCCCCTCGGCTTTGTGCATTTGCAGTTTCTGTGGTGCATTCTGTGAAGTGTCTCCTCAGCCGACGTCTGCTCTCTTCAGAGCCATCCGCAGAGTCGACTTTTGCGTTTATTGAATGTTTATGTGTTCTCGCTTTGAGGACTGTTGTTCCGTCACGCTCTCTGTCGCTCAGCTTTAGCATGCCCCGCTTTCCCCTCCGTGTGGTGCAGTTAAGCCACTCTGTTGACACAGCGTCTTTCTGTGATCATGTCTTAGAAGCCAAAGCCCTCGCAGTGCTGTCTGTGGAGCAGTTTGTCCCAGAGGGACTGCAGAGCTCCGCCAGCACCCCGGCCCCTGGCACCATCTCAGGCCATGGCTTTTATTTAAGTAATGCAATGAAATGAAGCACAACAGAATTCCTGATTTTGAAGCTCATTGCACCACGTGAATACTTTCTTGCAGTGACTACCGAAATGCTGTGGCTGGAGTTACCAAAAAATCACTCTATTTCTGTGCGTAATTTCTCCAAGAATCAAAAGCCATGTTTTCCTCAGCACGGAGAGCTGCTGTTCCTTCAGCAGCTTTCAGCCAGAGGCAAGGCCCTGCCCTTGCTGGCACCTCGCAGGGTGTCAGCGACGATATGTGGAGCATTATAACCACCTGTGCTGCAGAAGGCACGAGCAAGGACAGACACCTCGCGGGGACCACACACATGGTTTCTTGGGCTACCTCGTCAGGCATGGCCCCAGCGATGGGATCCAGCCCCCGGCCCTGTGGCTCACAGCTGGCTCACAGCTCTCTGCCCTGCTCATGGATTTAGGTCAGGAAAGCACTTTGCATGCATTGGCTGCATGGCTGCGAATACAGTAAGAAAAAAAATACCCCACTGAAGTCTATAGCTGTAATCCGAATGTAAAATTTTGCTACAAAACACGTTGGCATAGCTGTAAAATTACACACGCGTCTCACATCCTCAATAAGCAATTTCCAAACAGCGTGTAGCACATGCAGCAATCCGTTTGAAATAACCTTCCCAGAAATGCAGTGCAAGTTGCTCAAATCACCTTTGATATTGCTTTAAAAAAAAAAAAAAAAAGGGGGAGATCTGCCTGTAATTTAATTTCATGAGTTAATGCAGTGTCAAACATCAATTTACATAACAGACTTTCCATAACTTCTTGGCCGGCAAAAGGTTTGTCCCTTTATATATTTGCGTGCAAAAAGTAGCAGAAAAATCAGATGTCAAACTTTTTTATACAGTGGCTTGTTCAGCAACCAGCAGCAGCTGGATTCTGGGCAAAGCACTTCCAACACGCCGGGAGCATCCAGGTGGTTTGGAAGGAGCCTCAGCAGAGCCAACTCAGGAAAAGATGCAATTAGGCAGCATTTTGTTCCGAAAGCAGTGGAGGCTGCCTTCATTTGGGGGTGAAAATGAAGTTTTGGAGGGGATGTGTTTGGTAACGGGCACAATCTTCTGTGCAATCGTAAAGGCTGAGCTGTTTTTTCTGGCACGATTCCTCCGAAGAACAGCATTTGAGGCAATTAAGAAGCAGCCGTGAGGCTGTCAGGAAGGCTGTTTAGAGGCAGGGGGGAAAAGTTTGGAAGGACTCAATGTACAGATGGCAGGTAGCCTCGATCCTAACAACTTTTTGTTCCTGAAATATCAATCTGATAAAAATAATATCTAAATTCTGGAAACAGCCAGCTTTTGTTGATGGATTTTTGATGGATTAATTTTCAATCCGTATTGAAGATATCGAGTGTACGCTGTGAACCTAAAAGCATCCAGATGAAAGAAGCCCAGGCAGTAAGTGATTCTGCTTAAAAGCAAATCGTGTCCTATGAACTCTGCTGCTTTTTTACAGTCAAGCCAGAGACTAATGGAGACGTACGGGAAGCAATACTCCATAGGGAGCATTTTTAAATAATGCCTCAAGATTTTATTTAAGAAATTAATTTGTATCAGACTGGCAACAAGCTCAGGGAGATTGAATATGGGCTGAAGAGCTGTTGACACAAAGCAATAATGAACAGCGAGATGCTGGGCACAGGTGTGGGGTGATGAGTCTCGGTGGCTTTATTCATGATATGAAATGGCAAGGTAAAGGGCAAATTAATTGCATTTTTAAAATATGCCAGATCAGTAGGTTTGCAAGCTCCAGTTTGATGGGCAGATGAATCAAAAGCAAATATGAGCAGCAAAGTGTATTAGCAGAAGAAGAAGTCTCTTCTATTCTTTAAAAATGCAAGCTAAGAAGGGAGGGATGGAGGAATGTAACAACTATAATATTTGTTGGGAGAAGCTTCTTGGTAGGCAGAAAGGTGTCTGCAAGGCCCTCAGAGGCACAGCCTGCGGTCGCAGCTGCCTGCCTGCTGCAGTGGCGTTCATCCATTGATCGTCCCGCTCTGCTCTGCGCTGGTGCGGCCTCACCCCCAGCACCATGCGCAGGTTTGGGTGCTGCAATATAAGAAGGACGTGACATAAAATTATTAGAGAGTGTCTAAAGGAGGGCTATAAAGATGGAGAGAGATACAGAGGACAAGGCATGTGAGAAACAGCTGAGGTCCTTGGTTTGTTCAGCCCAGAGCAGAGCAGGCTGAGGGGAGACCTCATGGCGGCCTACAGCTTCCTCACAAGGGGAGTGGAGGGGCAGCGCTGAGCTCTGCTCTCTGGTGACAGCGACAGGGCCAGAGGGGTCCTGCATCAAGGGAGCTATGTCAAGGGAGGGTCAGACTGGGGATTAGGAAAAGGTTCTTCACCAGAGGGTGGTTGGGCCCTGGCACAGCTCCCCAGGGCAGTGGTCATGGCCCCAAGCTACCGGAGTTCAAGAAGCATTTGGACAATGCTCTCAGACATAGGGTTTGGATTTTGGGTGGTCCTGTGTGGAGACAGGAGTTGGACTCAGAGATCTCTGTGGGTCCCTTCCAACCTAGGGAACTGGTGATTCACTGCAAGAGGGCTGCCCTGTGGTGGGTGGCTGCCATGTTACCTCTGCTCTGGCATTACATGGGCCGGGCATGGCTCCTTCCTGCTCTTCTGCTGCCTTCCCAAGCACCCTTCTCCAGGCATGAACGCACACATATCGTGTGGTAGAGGTCTGCTAAACTCATCGCTATTCTGTATTCATGCACGCTGGGCTTTGTCTCTCAATAATTAGCTTTATAATGATCTACGACAGTCTGTACCGACGTGCATTCCTCCTCGTTGCACTGTCACTCTGTCACACCTGTCTAACACTCCTTAAGTTGCACTTTCAAGGTTGCTTTTATTGATAGCCAAGATGAAAATGCAAAACACAGAGCAAAATGCCAAATTGACGAGTATCATATTTATTTTGCAGAGACAGATTACAATTCACTTTATTTGATGTACATTCTGTGCTTCACTAAATAACCTTGAAGACCGTGTTGCCAAGTCAAACGTTGCTATTAGGATTGCTCATTACGTAGCTCAGAAGTGTTCTGATAATTTGGCCCTCTCCATTTAAATAGCACCTATTATATCCTATGAAATCTGCAAAAAGACCCACACAAGAAATGCTGCGGCCTTTCTGGCAATGACGGGTTTGCTTCTCCTGTCAGGAGAGTACGTTTCTGGCAAATGTGCCATATTAAAATCTGCTCTGTCCTTGGGTGGGGAAGAAGAAGGGTGGAAGCATAGTTATTTTTAATAGCTTCTTCCCAGTAGGAATTTTAATTGGCCTGTAAGTCTCCTGACATCCCCAGGAGGTGAGAATTTCTTTCACAGACAGATGAACCACTGCATGCAGGGGTTAGGTGTTGTGCCCCGGAACAGCAGCCAGGATGGACACAAATGCAAAGATCCCGGTTCCCCAGTCCCTACCCCAACAGGTGAAAATGCCTGTAGAAAGAGGCATGCTTTGCAGCAGGATGCAGGATTTCCTCACCTCCGCTGCCCTGTTAGGTGCCCCAGCAGAGCTGTGCCCACAGATGTGGACATCTGGACATGACAGCAGCCGCTCCCCCTGCCCCCTCCCACCAGCCCAGCCCCGTGCTGCTCAGCTGAACAACGGCCTCGCATCCTGCACTAATTTCCTTTGAACTGCAGGCGCTGTGAAACTGATATTTCTGCCTGCTCCTCCTTCCCTAAACATCTGTCACTATTTAACTGGATGGCTTAAACTCTTTGTGTCCAGTTTATTAGTCTCTCTGAAAATTACCTCCAGATTGGTGTGGAAATAACAGTCGGTGGTGGAAGCAGCTACCAGGAGGGCTTCTCTCGTGATGGTTTTCATTAGCATGGTGGAGAGGACAAGGAAGTTTCCAGCAGCGTTTCGAGGAGTGGGATCTGACAACTGTGTCATCTCCCTGGCAGGAGGCAGCAGCCCCATCTAGCACATGTCAGCACAATCTCTGTTACCATCTCAGCTTTGAGTGAAGACACATTCAGGGCTGACCCAGTGGCAGATGCTGTGGACATGGCCCCTTCCTTGGCCACATCCATGGAAAATCTGCCCACCTCCTCCCTGCTATTCCTGTCGGAGGCTGGGAGGCAGTGGTGGGCTCCCACTGTGTGGTGTTGTGCCAGCAGGGCTGGGGACAGCTGCTTCTCACTCCATCGAGTTGTGCAGTGGTCTTAAAGGCAAGGAAGACAGCAAGAATGGGGGGGGCTTGGAGCAGGGGGCCACCTGGGGTCTGCTGTAGCAGTAAGGAGGGAAACGTCACAATGAAAGGGAGGTGTCTCGCAACTATTTAATGTCTTACCACCACAGATTAATTCATATCTGCTCTTTTTTGGATTCTACCTTTGTGGGCTAGTGCTAGGTTTGGCTAAACTGATTTTTTCGAGATCCCGTCGTGCCCAAATCCCTTATTTCCCATGGATGCTGTCATTGGCACTTATCAGGAACAATGGTTTGGTCGCACCAACTGGTGTGGCAAATTAGACTGGCCACAGTGCTCATAGAGAAGCTTGATTTTAAAACCTAGCTGTGAGTATCCATCTGGAGGCTACAGGGCTGCTCCTTTCTTCTGGTTAAAGGCCCTTGCACAAGCACACTTTGAAGTTCAATTGCTTCAAGGCCCATATACCACCCACATCTGTCTGCAGATCTGCTGTGAAAGCTCAAAATGCACCATTGTTTTCTGTAGCATCTTGCATGCCATCTGTTTTCCAAATCACTTTCCTCAGCTGCATAATTTAATTACTGAGGTAAGTGCTAGAGAGGGGAGGCCGCGGAGATGTAGGTAAAGGAAAGCTGTGAGGGCTCTATGTCAAATTCTCCCTTTCGTTGGGGGGGTACTAGAAGGTGTGGAGTGGCATTTCAGGAGCAAAGGGAACCTGATAACACGAACAAAACCCTTTGCTTCCCCATTTCCATGGAGGAAATTTGCAGGGAGCAGAGTCCCACCACACTGGGGTCCCATGCACTGGGCGTGAGCCCAAACCCAGTGTCCTCCTGCTGTCAGATCTGTTCTCTCCCTTTTCTGTTCCTCTCTTCCTCGAGGTTTGTTCCCAGCCACCAGTCATTCTGGCACCTATGAGAAAGTCAGTGCTAGACCCCTCATTTTCCAGATCCATCATCCCTGTTCCTCACGGACACAGGTGAGTGAGCCTCTCCTCCTGGAGGCACCTTGGGGCTGGGGGCAGCCAGGCTCTGCCTCAGTGGCTGCGGGAGCAGGGAAGGGGCCAAGAAGCCAGAAAAGCAATGTGTCACAGCCCACACCCTGCCAGCCCACAGCTGCACAGAGACCTCAGATGATCGCTTCTGAAACAAGCAGGGGGATTTTGCTTTGGTTGATGACAAGGTAGTTTCAGCACAGATCGTTTCCCCAGCCTGCCTTGCCCAGCAGCAACAAGCACGAAGGGAGAACAAGGGCAGGAGGAAGCAATGAGAGTTGCTTTTTCAGGGACAGCAGCTTGCACAGACCACTCACAGGCATTTTTCCCTGTGAGGAGCGGGTCCCACCATGGCATGAGGGCCTCCTAGCCAGCTGCCTTCCTATCCCAGCGTGGATCTCTGTGTATTTATCCCAGCTGAGATGAGTGACACCTTCTCTAGACAAGAGCGGTAGAAGTGCACTCACCGTATTTTCTGACTTTTCTTCTTTTCTTCTAATAGATTCAGTATAAGCAGGTGTTTAGGTCAAATCCCGCCAAAGAAAACAGAAATCCAGAACATCATTAAGTCAAGCATCTGAAATTTTCCCACCTACCCTGGCTAATCAACCACGACATACTTGACACCAGTGCTTCCTTTTGCTTTTTCTTCCCCTCTGTTTTTGCCATCAAAATTCTGGGCATTTTACTGCAAGATTTCATCTGCCTGGGAACTCCTGGAGAGGGCTTGGGGGAGTTGCTGGTTCACCAGGATGTTTACAGAAGATTTGTCACAACCCAACCAGATCTAATTGGCATGATGCGTAAGAAACACTCTCCTCAGATATTTTTAGTGCTCCTCAACCTTTCTAGCACAGATCTGTAGGGCATTAATTAATTCCAGTTGTCTGCCAGTTCGTTCTCTCCAAGTCGGACTCTCACAAATCATTTGGCTCCAGGTGTCTTTTAGACCCAGTGATAAGATAACAGGATGCTGGCATTTCTTACGCTTGGTGTCTTGAGCATATCTGTACTGATCTGGTCGATACTTTGGACATTATATGAGCCTTTATTACCTTTTCAAGTACCCATCTTTTTCTCCTCGAGGTTTCATTACTGCTGCTTCAGTTGGTGACAGGCAAGAGAAGTGCCCCCAATTAACACATGGACCTTTCTGGATCTCTTCTTTATTTGCATAACGTTTTCCTCCCCAGCCAAGCTGTGTGCAGCATTCAGACCACCTTCACTTTACTGTCTGCATCTGCTTACTTGTCTCTTACAGCACAGCTCAGTTCATACCAGATCTATTCTGGCGGCTTTAGTATGTGTCATCTGGTCTGCGTTTGATTCTCCAGGAAGTGTGGCCTTTTTTATCCATAATGCCTCTTTAATTTCAGGTTTCTTTATTCTCTGTAGGATGGAAAACAAAACTGAAGGGCCTTCCGTCTGTTCAGGCTGCACCCTCAAACCTGCTCTGGGCTAAAAACAGGCCTTTGTCCCACACATCTGATGGGAGCAGAGATTGGGATTATAGTGGCAACACGTCGCTTTTAAAACTTCTAATGATAAATTTGCCAAGTGGAAATGATTTTCTTCACTTTGCGCCTGCCAGCAGAGGTCTGACAATGCAAGCGAATGGGTTTGAAATATATCCCCGTCCCTATTGCTGTGTGTGTGTGTGCCATTGCCAGGGCAGTAATTTCTACTGGAGCACTTTCTGCTTGCAGACGGCTGCGGGGACCCAGTGCTGTGTCCCATGGAGCCACCCGATGCAGTTGTTTTCCTCCCTGAGGAGGCCTCTGGTAATGTTTTTCCCCAGCACTCCGCTCCTCTGACGGTCAGTGACTGCACTTTAGCTGCAAGTCTCTTTCTCACCAGCTGTGAATTCAGAGCTTCATTCTGACATTGCTGAGTGGCTCCTGCAAAGCTGCGAGGGCTGAGGGCCTGAGGAAGCCCCAGATCACCTCCATTTAGCTGGGTGAAGCAGCTCAGCCCCTTGTCCATCCCCAAACATGACCAGCATACGGGAATTGTAATTGGTTCATTTAAGCCCATGGATGCCTACACAGGCACTGTTGATACCTGCTGTCTGTTTAAGTTGAACCACTGCAGGGAAACAGTTGATCCCAGCATGAACTGATGATTGAGCACATGGTGGAGGGGCGTGGCTGGCCTGGGGAATCACTTGCACCTGTCACCAGAAGGGGTGGGCCTGGGGCGGGGTTGCCCCAGGCTTAGATAAAGGCCAGCCAGGCAGAGAAGGGAGCAGCTTGAGAAAGCTTGGGAAAGAAGGAGAAGACTAAGAAGTAGCTTGAGAGAAAGAGAAAATTGGTGAGAAGCCTGAGAGTGAGAAGGCTGGAAAGGAGCCTGAGAAAGAAAGCGAGAATCAGGTGGCGTGGTTGTAAGAGTTTTGGGACCTTTTCTGCGACACTTGGCGTAGTCGGCAGGATAGATGCTGTGTGCGGGGAAACCACGAGAGAAAGTAGAAGGCTGTCATCATGGAGTTAAAATGGTTACTGTATGTGACCTTGCTAGCCTTTGGGACTCTTGTTGCCTGAAAGTATGATATGGACAATGAAGACTGTATAGATGATGAAGTTGTTGAATACGGTGGTGGTGGATGGGAGATCCATGACATTGAGCTTTTAGGAGATAAGTATGTAAAGTGCCCCAATGGGGACCTGAAGACTTACTTCATTGATAGAATGTACCTTCATGAGGCATTTTGGCCCCGACCAGGGCAATCTTGGGGCATGTTAGGAAGACTTGGGAATTTGGAGTCAAGAATAGAAGAATGGAGGCCAGTGATGAAGCAACAGGAAGGAGAGTTTAGAGAAAGGAAGAAGGAAAAAGAGTGGTGGCTAGCAACGAAGCAGCAAAAAGAACTTAGAAAAGAGAAGAAGCCAGAGAAAGAGGGAGAAATCAGGGAATATGGGGGAAAAAATGGAGAAGGAGGAAAAAAGAATGGAAAAGGAGAAGAAAAAAGGGGACAAAAAAGAGAAGAACCTTGAGTTTAGTTTTGTTTCTTTTGAAATTAAAGAAGATAAGTTGGTTTTGGATGTAATGATGCCCGCTGTGAATTGTTAATATGTGAAATGTGCTGTATTATATATGCCTCACAAAGCTAAGTAAGATGAAGGAAAGGAGCCTGAGAAAGAAAGAGAAGATCAAAGAGCATAGTCATAAGAGTTTTGGGACTTTTCCTGTTGTAACCACTTTAAGTGTTTTTCATGACTTCTGACCTCCTTTGAATATTTGAGGATGAACAATCATAGGGAAGCCGGGGATGTTTACCCTGGACAGACATCTGTGTACTGGAGATCTTTAGAGAGGGCAGTGCCTCTCCTCGAGCGATGGGTGAGCTTGTGGGAGCAGAAATGCCTGCTCTCAGGCTCCTTGTGCTGACAGGTCTCAAAGCACAGGTCTCAGGTGCCACCTGACTGCTAGGCTGTGGCCTTGGTGCTGTGGGGAGAGGAGGAAAACTGTAAAAAGCTGCTGCAGGGCTCTGCACAAACACCAAAGACAAGCAAGGACACAGCGTGGAACTTGGCAGGGATTTTGGCGTGAGCATGGGGAAGGCCATGTACAAAAAGGCCTGTCCCCGCCAGCAGCGCTCAGTGCTTGCCATTCGGCTGCTGCCCAAGGCCGTGGCTGTCACCCCTCGGCCAGGCTGTTGGCAGCACTGCTCCTGCGCTGAGCTGCTCTGCAAGCAGGGCTGCAGCAACACCAGCAACTGCTGCTCTTCTCGCCCCAGCTTTTCCTCTGTGCCTGTTCCTGTTTCCTATGGGCACTGGGTGTGCATGGCCCCGGGGCTCAGTGACCGAAGGCCTCGTGTGGGGGGAGGAAGCAAGGTGGTGCTGAGTGCAGCACAGCCAGGCCTCCCGGCACTTCTCTCTCTCATTGTACCCTGGAGCTCTGTGCAGCCACTGGGAGCATGGCCAGGGCATGCTCCTGCGATGCTGTGTGGCTGGGAATTTGGGTCAGAAAGAGGTATGCAGGGAGGACAGCCTGCAGCTGGGCCCTGCCTGGTCAGCAACAGCCCTCAGGAAACCATGGCCTCTTCTGGTGTCCCCATGACCTGCACAACAGCAAAGCCATAGATGCTAAGTTAACCTCTGCATTGAGACGTGAATAATTAAAGATCTGCAATAAAGGTGCTCCTTGGACCTTGATGCCTGCACAGTGCTGCCCAGACCTGGCGGCCTGTGGGGCCTGGCCCCAGTCGCAGGCAGGAAGCAAGGCTGCCTGCCGTGGTGAGGTCTTTGTGTGATGCAAAGGGCATTTTTAGCACCCCACTTTGATATAAGGTCAGGCACCTGCAGGAGTCAGACCCCACAAAGCATGAGGCACACATGCCTGTTTGGGCTGACATAAACAGCATCTGAGGCCCCAGGGCTGTTTGTGCCCAAACAGCTCAGCTGGGTTCTGGGCCTGTCTGCTTGCTCCTGGCCCAGTGAGCAGGCATGGTGTGTGCAGGGCTGTGTGCTGGCACCTCACGGCTTGGTGCAGGCTCCCAGGGCTCAGCAGCCAGCAGAGCTCCTGCTGTGGAGCATGGCTCCCAGCCCCACGCAGCACTGATCCTCAGGAAAGGAAGAGCTGGTTGTCAATGCTTGAAATCTTCTCTTGTGGTGTGTGCTGACGTCTTGGTATTGCCATGTAGTGCCCAACACGAGATGTCTGAAACCAGCAACTATTTCCAGGGCTGAGAAAACAGCTGCTTGTGAAGTCTGGGACTGGCAAAGAAGGAAATTACCTAGCACTGGTGGAGGAAGTTACCTGACCAGACAGAACAGCCAGCTTGCAGGTATGAACCTATGCAAAACCAGGTCCATGTTATGAAAACAGCGAGGTTAAAAGCTGACTGTGGTAGAATTGTAAGAGGATCCCTGCAGTCTTCTTGGTAAGCTGAAGTGCTGGAGCCCCTCCCTCTGTTGCGTTTCCCTGCTGCACCTTGTAAAACCATTTGTATTTACTCCTGCCTGCAGTGCTGGCCATGTTTCTCCTGTGTGGAGATCCCAACTGTACATGATCTTTATTGCCGCTCTTCTGCGCCTACATTGGCTTCAGGACACAGCACACCTAAGGGGTGAGCTTTGAGATCACAAAGAGAAAATCTAACAGCTCCCTCACAGCTTTCTGTACATAGCTCACAGCACAAAATAAAACCAAAACACTCCATTCCTCCTCTAAAATGAACAGATTTAAGTTGTCCTAAACACTTCTGCTGACAAACAAGGACTAACTGAGCCATAGAGGGCTGGCAATAAGCATGCTGCTTCTGAGCACCCTGAGCCCATAGGAATGCTAATGGGTTTTAAGCATTATGGTGAAGGGGAGAGAAAGAAATATCTTTGTTACAAAGGATGGTTCAGATCCTCAGACTGTAGACAGCGATGTAGCTCCAGTGTGGTCTTAATTGGTACAACTGCTATGTGAGATGATGCCTCTGAAATAACAGGCATGCAAGCTCCTGAGATGCACTCTTGGTTCCAATGCATGCTGTGTAATCCAGGCAATGTTTGTCTGGGGATGAGGGCAGAGAACTGAGGAGGCAAAGGAAACAACCACATCTTTCTGCATGGGCACTTATCCAGCCGGGGGGCAACAGCAGAACCCCTCTTTCCCATAGGCTGAGGCTTCTGCTGACTTTAATACTCTCTGAAGAGCATCTCACTTGAAATCAAACTCACTTATGACCTTTCTCTGAGCAGCAGGACAACAAAATCCATAATGCAAAGGCAGTCACATAGAAGACGAGGATGTGATTTTTTTTTAAATGAATGTTTTATTCATGAACTATTTATAAAAATGTGTAAAATACACTCAAATATATTTGATTTGCCGACTGTAGCTAAAAATATAAAAATATACTTAACAAACGCATAAATTAAATTGACAAGAGTAGCACAATTCTGTGTTCACCCAGTGTTTGTTAGGAACACAAATATAAGTAATTATATAGCATATGTGAATGGGATATGTGCTGAAGACGTTTTTCAGTCACTTTACTCCAGACACTGGCAAAGAATTTATGGCTAGCCATATTTCAAGATTGTGGGTTTTTTTCTCTGTAAGCACTGCTAGAGAGCAATATATATTTAGCTCCTTGACGTTACTTACAGTATTTCTTTAGCTCTCAAATAAAAGAAGAAGCAACCAAGTCATGCATATCAATCTACCGGCGTCACTCACACTGCATGTGCCCAAATTCCACAGCATTGGCTAAATTTAGGTAGTCGCTAGTCTCCGGTATTTCCTGCCAGTCTTAAAAAAATATCCCGGTCTGAACGAGCTGTTGATCTGCGAGGTCTCTGCTAACAGACCCCTTTCCTTTGGCCATTCCAACAGGTCAGGAGTTAGTTTGACTTTTTGTCAGCCTGGGAGGGATGGTCAAGGGCACAGGGTCCATAGCGAGCTGTCTGAGCGCCGTGGTGCATGCCCACCTTTTATCCAAAGGCACAGCCCCCTGGGACTGTGGGTCCCAGAGCTCACACAGCCCGAACATCCGTAACAGGGCCATGAGGGCGGTGACTGCTGTGTTATATTCCAATTTATCCACAAAAACTGTATGCCCAAAGTACTGAAAGAAATCCGAATACAGGTGAGCACCCGACACGCCTCTCCCTGGTATCAGAGCTGTGGCTGCTGGAGGCTGTGGCTGGGTGTCAGATGCGCTTCTCTGCCCGGTGACCCTGGCAGGGGTTGCTGACACAGTGATTAGATGGTTACTGTTCTCATTCCTTTAGCCCACGTATCAGCTCCCAGGCTGGGGAGCACAGCTACGTGCTCACATACTCCTGTCTGCTCAGTGTTTAACTTTCTGCTTTCTAAGTCCAAGCACAGATAACCGTATACAATACATAATATAAACGTAAAGCTCACACGTATTCTTTTTTCTGTTCTACAACCAAAAGGAAATTCATAGTATATCATGGCATAAAATAATATTTCTGGCAATTTTAGGCACGTATATAAGCTGTATAAATAACTATAGCAGCAGAGAAAAATGTATAAAAAGTTGCACTTTTATGACATCTTCACAGTATGCCTATTTCTCACCCACTTCTGTGTTCCATTAGTAACAAAAAATATCATTTATCAACTCCAGCTATGCAAAATCTACCTCTTTTCTATGATTGGTAGTGGATCTTGTTATTTTATTGCACAGATTAAAAACATTTATTATAATTTTTTCATTATTAAATAACTTTCAATACAAAAAATTTGAATCAAACTAAAAGCCCAACCCTGCAAGTGCTTCAGAAGTTGCATGGTATTTTTCAGACAGACGTTCCAGTTGACTTTCATTGAAGTACTCAGGTAGCTTTGCGGACAACGCGGAGATCCACAGGACTGGGCTCCAAGTGTGCAAATCTTAGCTTATGGATCAGCAACAACACTAGCCTCGCTTTATAACATTATTATTGGGAAACATCAAGAAGGGAATTTTGAACATCGTTCGTGGACGTTCAGAACAGAAACATCCTCTTCAGCAGGGGATGCCCTTTTCCTTTAGAGCTGTCTTTGCTCAGTACGCAGGCTCCTTCAAGTTCATTCTTGTTACATTAACAATTTCCCTTGGGTTCTGTTATTTAGCTTACAGGCACGGTAAATATAATTATGCAAATAAGTAGGTGTCTTATAGTTAAAACAAATGCTACATATGTACTTTTTTTTACTTATTCTCAGTTGTTTTACACCAGTTTCATACGACCAGAGTTGGCCAGAAAGCAGCACCAGAGCAGTAAGGTGTGTGCGCGTCTCTTGTGTGAGATGTAAAGCTGCTCACGAGCACTGAGCCAGAGGGTTTGAGGTCATCTGCCGTGTCAGTAAGTGATGAGGAGCAAGAGGCTTATGAACTGTGTCCATTGTTTGCTGAGAGGAAAGATGAAAACAACTGTTTGCTACAACACCGTCATTTTGGGTGCAGATTTGTGAACTCCGCACGTGCCGATGATGGAGCAGAGGAACAATGTTAAAATAAAGAGCAGAGCACTGCGTGTCTTTCCGAAAACAACTAACAGAATACGGATGGAGCAGTATACAGTCAGACTTTTGCCATCCCATCATGCATTACGAGCCAGTTCCATTTCCCTCAGCGTAAAAAAAATGACACAGTAATATAGAGTGCGAGATAATTCATAGAGTGCATTGGGTATGTGCTCACCGTGTGACTGCACTGCTGGAAACACGATCTTCCTTCCTCAGCTACTGCTGCAAAAAGGAAGGACTAATGCAGCACACGTAACACAAAAGCAATTTTCATGATGCCCTGAGTTCAGCTGTTATTAGCAGAACCAACAATCAGTCTAAAGCTGCCATGCTCGTGTGTCCTTGCTTGCTAACCTACAGTCTATGTAGCAAAAGCAACAGAAGAAGCCTGCAAAAAATCTGCACCTTTCTTTGTGCTTTTGCCTAGACTTCCCTCTGCGAAAGCGGCTTCCACTGTAATGCTGTTTTCTTCTTCAGATTCCAGTAAGGGCGGTGAATCGAGGTTTGGGTGGGGGCCGAGAGGGACGCACAAGAGGAGTGAGTGGGATTTTCATACGGAGACACCTACGAGGTTACCTGAGCCTACTACACGTTCTCAGCAGACATGAAAGATGATACAGAAGGTAGCTTCTGAGGCACCTCAGGGCATTTGGTCAAGGATGAGACTCAGCTGGAGCAGAAAGAAGAGGCACTATCAGGCTGCTTCCTTCTCTGTAGGAAAACCTGAGCGACATGGATGTGTATGACCTTGATGGTCCCATTTTGGAACAATTTACAAAAAAATTCTGTCAGAGAAACCTTGCAGTTTCCTTCACCCACTGTCACACAGGTGTTCTTCCTGCAGGGAGAGAGTGGCTCCAATAAGTCCTGGTGAAGTCACACAAGTCTTGGCAAAGAGCCACTGCAGTTTCTACCTTAGACGCTTAGTTGAGCTGTACTGGCTGCTTCTCTGGAGCCCTTCAGAAATATTGATTTCTCGCCAAAATAAACACAGAATCCAGGCACTTGTCTTCAGCAGCAGGCTAAGTTTTTTTCTAGGCAACGAATAGATAGATAGATGAAAGGAGAACTACCAAGCACTTCCTTCTTGTGACAGAAAGAACTGTGTGCTTCCTCTTTTCTATTTATTTGAAGAGCATTTTCTGAAGACAAAGAACAGCTGAATGGAGTGCTCAAATCAGTTCCTTGAAGGAGAAGCCTCTTCTGCAGAGGAAAGAGGATGTTCCTAAACCGCTTGGCTGGGGAGGACACACGGTGGGTGCTCTTGGATTACACTTCTTGCTAATCACAGGATGCTCTGAGTGCATCCGATGATTAGCACAGCGAGCTAATCATCCTGCGAGACTGCATCCCCTGGGTTACAGCTGAGCCTTTTCCTGTTCCATCTGGCAACACCTAAGCAGAGGAGTCCTTCTGTGTGGACGTGCTCTGCCTCTGTGAAAGCAAACAGCCCTCGAAGGGGACCTGCGCTCAGGCTCAGGCAGCTGTGCTGGAAGCAGCTCAAGGCCGAAGCCAGCTGTGTACACTGTGGTATATAATTTTGTATGTCTTTATTTCAGTAAGTTTTTAATATTTCCCTGCTTTTTAAGCTTTCATGGTACATCGTTGTTTTAATGAGCTATGGAAGGTGACAGCCTTCACATCCTTACAGGTCTGTTGAGATAAGTGTGCGAGGTGTTTTCGTGAACACCTTACTGTAATTGTATGCAAGTAAAAATGCACACACGCCAGCTGTGCTCTGATTCTGCTCTCTCAAACCAGGGTAATGAAATCAGAAAGCGACCTGTTCCCCTGTAAGTATGTGTGTAGTGCAAGGTCAGCTAGACTTCACGGCAGCATGTGTTGTTTAATATTTTTCTACTATGTCACATCAGACTGAAACAGTGGCTTCGAGTGAGGTGGGCCCTGTTTTACTCGGCTGTCAGCAAGTTCTGTAAGATATGTCACGGCGGCCTGGATTTCATCCGTTGTGGTCAGATCACAAGCAGTAAGGTTAGAGTAGCATTGTAGTTCTTACACAGGACTACTGTTCCCTTTCTTAATAGTAGCTTATTTCATTTCACAAACACTGAGCTAGTTTAAAAAAAAAAAAAAAAAAAAGAGGCTCTTCCTGTAGGATTTTTTTCCTGCGTGTTAAATGCCAATACATAACCTGCCCTGAATGCAGCAGTCCTGTTAGCAAATACAATTTAAAATAGTTTATGTAGAACAGTTTATAAAAACTGTGATAAGAAAAAATAGTATTATCTGAAGCTTAATATTAATATAAACATTATAGAAAAAATACATATTTACATAATGCCAAAATACAATTATATACATTAATATCTATTACACTTAAATTATATATCTTTTAAAAAAACACCAGACCAATAAATAATACAGTCTCAACAGAAAGGTCTGGCACCTTTCTAGTGCATGAAAGACATATACAAAAAACCCAGCCAAACCCCCTACTTAGCGCATGTGGTCACAAAAGCAGGTGTCTGCAACATTCTTAGTGCCTTGAATAAACAGCATCTGAAAGCAAGGAAAACTGAGATTAGAAAAAACAAAACAACAGAGGCAGCTTCAAGTTCATCTCTGCCCGTTGCCTGCAGTGCTCTGAGTGGTGGCTGTGGAGCAGCAGCGCAGGCCGGTGATTGATGGGACAGCTCGAGAGCAGATCCCACCTTCACTTCTGTCAGCACTCCCCACTTGTTGAACTCCAGTTGCTTCTGCCTTTGGCCTCTTCTAAGCTGGCTCTACCAGTTGATAACAAATTTCTACAGACTAGCTTAAAAAAACTGCTTTGATTCCTCATCGTATAGCCTCAATTTTTACTGTCCAGCTTTGAGGAGCTACTGAGATCCTGCTGCCCGACCCTGAACACTTCTAAAAAGCACTTAGGGATGAGCTCTACAGGGAAACACAGGCCCCCTCTGCTCACCTCTTCAGACTGGTCCTCCAGCCATGAAGACAGGAGGTGAAGAACCGTGCTAGTGCCAGCTCTTCTACTCCTGCCCCAGCAGGCCAAGGCAGGGGTAGGAGACACTGAGGTGATGGCTACTGCTCCAGGAAGACTACTTCCCAGTATGAGCTCCTGCTCAGCCCCCAGCCTTTCCTCAGCAACAGCAGCCACTCAACTTTCCAGGACATCTCAGTTTAGGCCAGCAGGACGGTAAAGTCCTGAAAAATCAAGCTCTTACTAGCAATATCCAACAACCTGATGTTTAGGACACTCTTCTGGGACACAACAGACCTATTAGCTACTCAGTATTGGCTATAATGGGAATCATGGGTTGTATCTGTATGACTGGAACATTTCAGGAGCATTTATCAATGCCCAGAACAGAGTATGTGACCTGCTGTGTCTCCAGTACATACCAGGGTCTGCAGGAGTCACCCCTTCCCTACAGCCACAGAAGAGATCTAGTCTTGCAGTGTGTCCTGGAGCGGTTGCACTCTCCAACGGGTCAATGAGGACCAGAGTGCCTCAAGATGTAGCTAAGATGTGATGACAGCTGCTTGCTCTGATTTCCACTGGGAAGTAAGACTGAGTTTCCTGACACCATTTTCGCAAGCTCTACCTGTACAAGGAGCCTAGGCACCCAAATGGCTTGAGGGTTTTCAGGCAGTGAGGTATCTGTGGGCTCTACAATATTCAAGTACCTTTGTGGGTGTTGCTCTAAATTCTTATTTCCAAGGAACTGGATACAGGCTAGGAAAAAGGAGCCCCAAAGGATGGAGAGCTGAGGGAGTAGAAAAGAGCACAGCCTTGGGCACCTACGTAATCCAGTTAAGGCAGGCAGGAAGATTCCTAAGGCCACCTATATGGTCAACAGAAAATGGGGATGATACAGAAAGAAGCTGAACACCATGGACAACAGAGGAGACCAGGGATCCCAGCCAGCTGCCTCAGTATGCTCAAAAGTAGATGGTGTAAACACTGGTGAGGTCAAGGAGGAAGCCAGTGTCAGGACAGGGGGAGGATTCAGTTGACCCAATAGCATAGGAGTCACCCAGTGCGAGACTCTCCCTGTCTCTCCCCTATGCGTGAAAGTAAGTAAGAGCAGTAAAAGAAGTTATAAATACAACTAACGAAGGAAATAAAGTTACTGAAACATGCTTGGTAAGCCCCTTATGGGGCTGACGAAATTTCAAGTGACAAGAAAAGATCAGTCAAGGAATGAATGTCCAAGAAGAAAACAAATATCAGTGGCAAGGGATAGAGAAATTTGGCCCCTCAATTACATTGTCAATGATCTATTACATTTGAAATATTTTGTAATTTGATAAGCTTCCACTGACCTCTGTGATACTCCGGATTCACATTTTCATAGATTGGAAACAAGGGATTTTCTTGTTCACTGCGAAGTTTTCTGGCTCTTAACACATCTCTCACACATTGATGTAGATACACATATTGACACTGCAAAAGATTTTATTTTTTAAGTCACCCTGGGAAAAAATCATCACAGGCTAACTCCCTCACACAGAATCAAAAGTGGTGTTAAAAATGAAGATATACTTCTAGAATTCATCTCCTTTTCACTGTGGTAATACAGTACACCTTTGTGATAATCTGTTTTTAAAAATAGTATCATTAAAACATAACATAACATGTTCTGACTGATTATGTCATGACTGAAAGCTTTGTCGGCTGGAAGGCAGAATTTGACACAATGCTATGTTGGGTAGCTGCTACTCTGAGTGCCTTGATATATTTTATGTGCAACAACTAATATGTAAAGGGAAACACATGGAAGAAATAAACAATTTCCTGATTTTCTGTACTGAAAAGAAGTATTTTCTACAGAATGTCATTAAAATATAAAAATATTTAACAGAACTTTGATGAATCAGTTTTTTTTGGCAAAACCAGCAATTTTTGATCCAACATAAGTTACAAGGTTGCTTCTTACTACGCAATGAACGACAGACCATCTTTCTGCAGAATGCCTTTCACTAGAAGGGAGCTAAGAGGACATTCACAACCAATGTAGACAGGGTCAGCATGATGTTACCGAGTATCAGACTACCATTTTGGAACACATTGTTAAATCTCCATGCTTTGCTGTTCTTCGTGGTTTATGAAAGGGGTCATTATTGTTTTGTGATTGGTGTAGAACTGTACCCAAAAATTAGGGAAAGCATCTTTACATATCAAGATGTATTTTTTTCAATATTACTCTATCTCAAAGACATTATTTCTCCCATAAGCATGCGTTTCCTCCCCCCCACCCCCTATCTATTTTCCACAAGAAATTCAGCTATTGCTCTGTGCATTTTTCTCAGTGCCCTGGCTCTGGGAAAGTGAGCGTGCCTGCTACCTGCCTGTGCTGACTATGGCTGGTGGAGTGTAGGGGAGATGGATTCACTTATGAGGATGCCCAGATCAGGCTGAGAATCTGTCTCCCTCCAAAGAGGAGGTGTTCTCTTATTGAGACAGTTCCAGGAAACCTCCCTTTTACATTCCCAATGGTGCCTCAATACTTGTGTGACTTTTATATCTATGAGGAAGCTCAGCCACTGATATTTTTGTTTCCAAACTGCAACAAAGAGCTCCATTAGTACCAAGCTACAGGCAGACCCATCAAACACATTTTGATTCCTCTATTAACAGCTCAAAGGCAAAATGTAAAGACTGCCTCCACAATTCTCCTTCATTAAATCAGCTCCTAAGTGTTTAGCTGCTATTAACGTAAAGTGATTTTCCTGCAGTTTTAAAAGCACAGAAAGAAATCTCAAACACTTTTTCTGCACTTGCAGAATATATGTACTTCCTTTTGCATAATATGTTAGAAGTCTGATCAATTTTTCCAATACCATTAATGAAAATGGACAGAGCAGCTCAATAAAAACCAGACCTTAAAGCCACAAGGTCACAGTGGCTAGACTTTTAAAATTATATACATCTAATTTCCTCCTCTCTCCATTCCTTTTTCCCATTAAGTCTACCTGTCTGTTTTATGCTCACCTTCCCACCTCATCCCCAAAGGAGTTACCTCTGCTAAGAGCTCATTTACTGGACAATAATAACACAACAATGTGCTGCTAGGTGTCTGCTGCATTATGTGGCTGGGGTGATTTTTGTCCAGTGCCAATGGAGAAGTCTACAAGAAACACTGCTGCCACTTGTTGGGGCTTGGACCTGCTGTATGAGAGCTGATGGAAATAACTCCTGAACTAGACATTCTCTGACAAGTATTTCACAATGGAGTAACTGTGAAGTGCTTTAAGATGAGAAATGGCTTATTATATACTGCAGCTGGTGTTGCTGTACTGTAGGCTATCCAAAACTCACCTCTGTTTGAACCATGTGAACCCGGTGAAGCCTTAGGTCATGCACCGCTGCATAGATGTCAACAGTGTCCTTTGAATCCAGTTGCTGCAGAATTCGGTCCAGTGCAATGAATGTGCCAGTCCTGCCAACACCAGCACTGAAAAAGAAAACAACCCAAACGATTTAAGAGGAGATGGATCAACACAAGCAGGGTTTTTGTAAAATTCAGATTTCCAGGATGAGAAGTTCACCGTTCAACTGGCACCTCTGGGATTTTAAACACTTTATAGTGGAATTTGTTCTGCAAGGAGAAAGGACAGCAATGGAAGAGGTATTTCTACTACTGCCCATGTGGCTTTCTGCTCTGGGTCAACTCAGGCACTGAGATACACTGAGAGACTGCACCTGACTGTGACTTCTAAACTTATTCTCTCTGGGGACGAACCTGTAGGCTTGACTCTAAAAGGTAAACTGTGCATTATGGCAGGCTGGAGTGTGGCAAAGTAACCCAGAATCCCCAGCAGCTGAAATGCTAGGAGTTGGGGTGTAGGGACAGGAGACGGGGAAGAGGAATGCTGACCTGCCAGTGACACAGTAGGTGTGTTGCATCACACCACGCACAGGCAGGCACAGGCAGGGGTCATGTCTTAGCCTACATAATGGGTGAAAGGGTCAGATGCTACACTCAGGCAATACCACTGAGCATAACGGCTTTATCGGAAGCTATGCAGAGCACCACCCTGCACTCTCACTGTAACCCTATTGCCTGCTGCAACTGGCCAGTGAATCACAGATCAGGCAGTTCAGTTGTGCCTTTTGTGTGTTTGCGTGTATGGCAGTGGATCACAGAGCAGAGGAAAAGCTGCGGCCCTAAGGCTGCCAGAGATGGCACAACTGTAGGAGAGCATGAGGAAGCAGTAAGAATCACAGAGTCTGAGAATGGTTTGGGTTGGAAGGGACCCTGAAGACCATCTAGTTCCATCTTCTCTACTTTGGGCAGGGACATCTTCCACTACCCCATGTTGCCCTAAGCCCCATCCAACCTGGCCTTTAACGTTTCCAGGAATGGGGAACCCACAACGTCTCTGGAAGACCTGTTTCAGCGCCTCACCACCCTCATAATGAGAATGAGAGGAGGAAAGGAAGTCTCAGTAAGAACTGGGTAAAGGATGGATCTGTCAGTTGGTCTCAACATTCATACGTAGCCAGACTCATCCGTGGGTATATACATCCTTTTCAGAACAGCTTTTTGTGATCCAGATGTTGGGCCACAACCAGCAGCATGAAGGCAATTTAAGAATGCACAAAGCATATGAGAAATGGCAGCTGCTGACACTTCGAAGTGCTCTCCAGTGGAAAGACAAAGACACAGCAGTTCCCTGAGAAACACTTCTGGGGGTATCTCCAGGGTGAGATTGTGAGTGAGTGCACGTGTTTTGGGAATGCTGCTCTGATGTACCTGGGGACCTACACCCATCGGCCATCTCTCAGGTTCTGTGGCTGAGTACTTGGGGTCTTCACAATGGCAGTCACAAAGGCTCCGTGCTGCTGACTCTTTGCTGCTGCACATACCTGCAGTGCACAACAGTTGGTCCCGTGTCTGGGGTCCTGTTGATATAATCCCTTACAGTTCTGACAAACTGAATCAGGGACTGGGTGGTCTCCGGAACACCATGGTCTGGCCACACGGTATAGTGGAAGTGACGAATGAGCCTTGTTGAGTCAAGCTGCTCCTCCTGTTGAGGTACAAAAGAGTGGGTCATCAAAACAGCCAAGAGAAGAGGACAGACACACATCCCCATGCACCTTCAGAATGCTACAGCTACTACCAGAGAAGAGCTGTGCATGATGCAACTGTGCTACAGCAGAAGAAATCTTCCTAATTTAGCCTTGCAGGTATTTTTCAGTAATTAATTGAGAAAAAGATGAACGCAAACATACACTGCAGATTTTAAACTCTCGTATTGTCCATTCTGGGAGCACTGATTCAGAAAGCATCTCAACTATGAGGTCCCCATAGTACAAGGAATCCTGGTCAAGGGGCCAGTAGTGATCACACTTTACCTGCAGGGACACAGAAAAAGATTGATTTGTTGTCAATGACAGCTGAAAACAAGGTTTTCATACAGCAATGGCAGGAGCAGACTTCAGACCACCTGTGCCTAAGGATGAAGGAAGAATTATGGAGTCACAGAATCATCTAGGTTGGAAAAGACCTTCAAGATCACAGAGTCCAACCCTCGACCTGACCTACCGATAAACCATGTCCCTTAGCACCATATCCACATGTCTCTTAATTACCTCCAGGGATACTCCACCACTTCCCTGGGCAGCCCATTCCAATGCTTGACCATCCTCTCCATGAAGAAATTTTTCCAGACACCCAATCTAAACCTGCCCTGACACAATTTGAGATCATTTCCTCACATCCAATCACTTGTCACCTGAGAAAGGAGATCGATGCCCTCCTCGCTACAGCCACTCTTCACGTGGTTGTAAACAGCGGCAATGGCTCCCTTCAGCCTCCAGACTAAAGAACACCAGTTCCCTCAGCTGCTCCTCACGTCTTGCTTTCTAGTCCCTTCACCAGCCTCATATTGTTCTTCTCTGCACACGTTCAAGCAATTCAATGTCCTTCTTGTAGTGAGGGGCCCAAACCTGAACACAGTACTCGTGATGAGGTTTCACCAGTGCTGCTGTACGCAGCACAGCTGTATGCAGCACAGGGGACAATCACTTCCCCCGCCCGGCTGGTCACACTATTTCTGATGCAGGCAGGGATGCCATCAGCCTTGCTGGCCACCGGGGCACACTGCTTGCTCATGTTCAGCAGCCAGTTGACCTTCTCTTCCAGTCCAGCTTCCCAGGCATTTTTGGCAAGGATGAGTCTGCAGTGCGGGCCCTCAACAAATGGGCTGGGATGGGAAGAGACTTGGGATGGGGCTGAAAGTGGGAGTTTTCATCACAGATGTTTGTGATAGGGGTTGGGAAGTGCTTCACTGATGTCTTCTTCTGGATGCCACAATATTTGCTGTGCAAGCTCTTCTCAGAGCTCTGCACACACAAGAACAAGGCCTCCAGCGTACACCTCCCTGCATTTTCTGAGACATGTCAGAGGGGTCCCACCCTGAGCCACAGGTGCAAGAAGAGATGGCGTGCTGCCTGACTTGCATCTGTTTTCTCCACTGCAAGGAAAAATGGCAAGCTAAAAGGAAATATCCCCATACACCCACTAGAAGAACCCTACTTCAAGCTGGTTTAACCTTTTGAGTCTGTCTTACAGAAGGTGCAGGATATGGTCATACTTGAGGTGGATTGGTGAGACAGCTGAATAACCTACCTAACACTTGCACTCAGTGAAGCTGCTAAGTGTGTGAGCTGTCTCTTTGCTTACTACCTCAGGGCTCATGCATCAAAGAGAATGCCATATATTTAATGATGAACACTTGCTCTCTAGAGCTGATATTTAAAGTAGTGGTTGATTGGGGTAGATGTGATAAACAGGCTTATTTTTTTTTTTTTTTTTCTTTTGGCAGGTGGGTGTCCTTTTGCCTGCTTAGGGGAATTCTACTTGTACCAGTGAAAAAAGTGCTGGATTACAGACCAGAAGCACTGAGCTCTAGCTCTAACATGCTGAACGATCTTGGGATGGTCACTTTATGGTGCATCCTCACTCTATAGCCTCCATTTTTCTTCAGTCTTTAGATTACAGCTTTCATCTCTTAACTGTGCATTGCTGTGTATTTCCTTGAGTGGGGCCTTTGGCATTAGTATGATGCAAATAATAAGCATAAACTTAATAAATATTAAAACAGTAATAATGTCATTATAAAAAAGAATGGAAAAAATAATGAAGTCATTATTAATGAAGAAAAGTCACTGCTTACCCGGCCCTTCTCAACACACTGGGTTACCATGACAATATTGTGAACATTTTGTTCCCATGCCATCTTCCAGAACTCATCTTTAGTGCCAGGCAAAGGGCCCTGAGTTGCTATGTATTCCCTGCGGAAATTATTGCCCTGCAAGTAAAGAGAACTCCATTAGTTTCCATAAAGACAGAAAAATAGATCTTTTAGCAACTGAACAAGCCATGGGGCTACAGCCAGGGCTCTGCAGCAATGATGCCCTTGCTGGGACAACAGCTTTGAGAGCTGAATTGTTGCTTGTACCCCAAAGCAGAAGGCTGGTGGGAGCGGGGAGAAGGAGAGACTGCAGCACTGTATCTAAACACTGTTTCTTTTGTGACAGTCAAAGCTTTTCATTGCTCTGTTGTGTCCAGTGCAGCCTCAAGCAATTTTGGAACTACTAGGGGTTTTTGTTTTACTTTTGATGTTTTTAATAAATTAGTTGAGTTCTGGCTTGAAATTTATACCATTAAAGCCACCGCTATCATCAATCACAACTCTCTGGCAAAGGGCATTATTGTAATCTGGGCCAGCCTCACCATCCCGCAAGGTGCCAGCACTGTCAGGGTGAGCTACAGCTTCACACTGAAGATGCCACCTGCAGTGATAGCTACAGTTGTTGTGGACAGTGTATAAAATCAGTGACCTTTGAAAATGTGTCCTTGGCCAATTAGACCTGCTATCTTACATAACTACAGCAATCCAAGAAAGTGTCCTTGAGTGCTGGCTAAATCACTCAAAGCTAACATAATGGCAGTCAGACAAAGCCTTTCAGAACGCCCACAAAATGAGTTCTCAGACTTTTAGCTAAAGTGAATAAATGAAGGGGGAAGGGAGCCTTAAGCCTCCAGCTTCATATTCAGTTTTAGATATAGGACAAATTACCACTGAGGAAGAACTGTAAAATAACATCCTTGAGTCACTTACTGGTATATAGCTTGCATTAATGTAGTCTGAGCAAGGGTCATCATCCACATTGGAAAGCTTCACTCTTGATGTATCATCTAGGAAGAAATTGATTACAAGAGGCTTATGGCTAGGTCTTGATTTTCACTCCATCTCCAATTTATAGAAGTGCATTTGTGAAAGGACTGGTGGGATTACTAGAGGGATTTTATATGGAGGGCTGATTTAGAGAGAAAACTGTTTATATTTGTACTGCTTCTTTCATCTAGGAGGGCTGCGGAGTGCTCCAGAGACTACAGGATGGACAGGTGAGAACAAAGCAGTGAATATCCAAAAATTCCTCTGTTGCTTCTTGTACATCGCAGGCCATGTGAAAAGGAAATGAGTGTGGGTGGATGGGCATGTGATGGGGAAGCTACAGACAGTAGGAATGTGGCATGGCTTCGAGCAGGGGGCCTGGATCAGAAGCACAACCCCCAGCCCAGCATGGCAACCAGAACACAGGAGGTGCTGTGAGGCTGTGCTCTAAGTGCACATCACACCCAGCAGCAGAGCACCATGAGGAGCAGTGACTCACACAGTGTTCCTCCCTCCTCAATGCACAGCATCTGTTACCTCCAAAACTGCTGGACAGGAGATTAAAGGGAGCAGCTTTCAGTGACAAGCCTTGCCCCAAGAGAACAGAGCTAACCTCACGCGTGTTTCTCGCCATGCAGAACCACCCTAGCTCTACTTTGTGTAGCAGGTTTGTTGTGACCTCTGAAGAAGAAACAGCCAGCATGGCTGTCAGCACTGAGGAGATGATGCCTCATATGTAAAAAACTTCAGTGTTATTTCTACTATCCTTGTTATCAGCAGTGACTGAATGCTCATAACAGCTTGAGCCTTTTCTTTCTGCACTGAGCACTAGTCACTACACCTGTAGTGCAAAATGGAATTAGTGGTCTGTGTTAAGCTGTTCAGGGCCATACATTATCTGCCTCCAAGCACCAGGACCTGAGCTGGCAGAGGTATTTCATCTCTGACAGAAAGGAGAGAAAGGATTGGCTGCACTCTCTTTTCCACTAGGCCTGCTGAAAAAGAGTGAAAAATAGCTGGTGTGATGTAATATTACACAGCCAAAACTAAAACTCACAGGGCAATATATTATTGTATCGATTTTTCCCTCTGTTCTCTGGCAGAAGTGCTATGTCACACGTCTGGTTTCGACCAACATCTTTTAAGTCCTGTAAAAAATTAGAAATAAAATGTGAGATGAAAATAATTAGAGGATGTGATAGCACAGGGGGGCACAGTGCTTATCAGCTCCCAAAGGCCACGCATAGGGAAAGGGTGTGGGTATTTTTTTTTTTTAAATGAAATTAAATAGCTAATCACAATGGTTTAAGGCAAGCAGATGGCTGGCAGGTGTTCTCCATTATTTGTCACATAGATGTGGCACACAAACGAATGCTCCCATCCTCAGCCAGGCAGGCATCAGGCAGAGGCTGCCAACCAGAAGACGCCACGCCAGATGAAGAGCTGGTTTCCGTATTAGGATGAGTGGAGCTCAGGTGAGAATCTCAAACTTATTTTCATTTGCATAAGACAAACAAATGTAGGTCTTTCAAATTCAACCAGCTTCAACCAGCCCACACCTTCATAAAGCAAGATCCTTTGTCTAGATTTGGTTCCCACCTCGTACTCCTTGGACAGGAGGTAGTTGGAGTCTGCTTGGAGTTTGGTGAAGTGTGCTTCAAAATGACTGACTTTGATCGGACTGAAATATTCAACAGGAGGAAGAAAACCACAGGATGAATCACAGTCATAATTTATCCAGTTGGTTATCAAGAAGCTTTTTTAAGTATTAAATTTTCTTTTTACCTGGAAGTTTTCCGGTTCCTAGAAATGATATTAAAAGAAAAAGAAATACTTCATCAGTGAGTGACCAAATGGGGCTGTTCATCCACGATGCCGTGTTAAAATATTGCCCTTAGAAACAAAACTTATGCTGTTACCCTTTTGGCCCCAAGTTCAGATGGACTGCCAGTGGCCTGTCCCTGCGAATGCTCAGCCTTGCTGTAGGTCTCTCGTGGCCATTGCTGGAACAGAAAAAGAAGGTATTTTCATTTCTGTTTTACTGTCCAATACTGATAAGAGCAATACTAGTATCAGTCCAAAACTGAAAAGAGCTGCCATTAGCATGACTTACAGGAGTGAGCTAGAATTTTAAAAGGAAAGGAAAGGAAATTTAAAAAGTCTGTTTTGATTTCTGGTTCTGATCACGTGACATTGCTTTTAGCTTGGGCAAAGTTTTATTGTACTTTAGTGATGAGGGGTGCATGCATGGGAACAGGCAATAAGACTTTTTCCTCCACTGAAACGCTCCCAGCCCAGCCTGTCGTTAAGGAGGGTGTCCTATTTCTTATCAGTAATGTTGCATCTTTTTCAGTCATGCAAAATAGTTCCAACAGATAAAGCTTTTTTTTTTCCAAAATTGAGACAGTATTTCACTTTTTAAAAATGTATTTAAAATTCACGATTTAAAAATCATCTATAATGTGAAATAAACAACTATAATCAACGCAAAATGGAAAAGGAAAGTTTGAACTAATGTTTTGGACGCTGAGGTAGTGTCACGCTTTAAAATTTTCGAACTGAAAGAATAAAGTCTAAATGAATGGTTTCAAGAACTTCCCATCTAAAATGGTTATGAAAATAATTCGAAACATTTCATTTTTTACAAAAGACACTCCGTTTGTATGATAGAGCAGTTTTTCAGAGAAATTCAGACTCCAACTGAAAACTAAAAGTTGCAGGGATCCTTTAGGAGACAATTCCTACTAATGTCAGTGGGTATCTAAGCCCCCTATTGAGAATATATTCAACTCTTGATGTTTAAGTCATTAGTTCTATGTTCAGTGTGTACAGATTTCATCCGTTGAAAGGTTCAGTGCATTCCTCTGATATTTCAGTTGTGCAGTAAATATTCAATTGTTTATATCAAAATAGTTTGATCTGACCTCGTAACAGAGACTGATAAAAGGACTCTACTTACCCAACTTTTTGTCTGCAGACAAATAAAGCAGTAACAGCCACTAACATCACAATCAGGAACAAGCCAGCACTCACACCTTCAATAACTCCAAAGAGAGGCTCTAGAAACGAAATAGCATATTTATAAATTTTGAACAAAGACATGAAGAAGCAAAGAATCACCAGTGTTCAGAGGATACGTTCTATTGGCTACACAAAATGGTTAAATTAAGGTAATTCAAAGTGTATGAACAACTAAACTAGGCCTTGATTTTCTATCCTTATTTTTTCTAAATGTTATGCAAAACTTTTCACTCCCACCCACAATAAAAAAAGCACAGCCCCATCATATGGGAGTTTGGTTATCTCGTACTTCAAAGCTTTCTTGGTGACAGCATTACTGAGCATTCACCTTTTCCTCTGCTGTCAGTAGCTCCATCTAGCAAACCTTTTCATTTTCAAATTCATGGCTTATCCATGGCAAATAATGAAATGGATAAGCCATGGCTTCAGCCTCACCTCAAAGTAGCCTTCAGGATGCTGCACAACAATCTGGTTTCATTCCACTCCTTGCAAATAGTTCTGGATACCAGAGTGTTTTGAGGCACAATATATAATCACTTGCTACAGTGATTGAAAAACAAGCTTGAAACTAACCTGCCTCTGTAGTGATTGGTAAAGAGAAGAAGGTGTCTGCAAAGAGCGGCTTAGGAAGTTCCTTTGGGTCTTCACTGAAGAGCTGGGTGAAAGCCCGTATGCTGATCCTAAAAAAAAACCCAAAAAACAGTACAGTTAATAGCTGAAGCTTATCAGATGTTCAGAGCTAATAGTGGAAAAGATTCAGATAAGGACTCACTTGTCTCTTAGAGATAACTAAAAACTTTCCATTAATCATTAAGCTCTTAGCACAGATGCCTGAGATAAGCCCCACAGGTGGGTGAGGTGAATCCCAACCCAGACACCACAGATGGAGGTACCCTTTGAGGCCAGGGACGGGGCTGTTGCTGCTGGCACATGGAGCCTGGCAGTGTCTGAAGGCAGGGTCACCAGGAGCTGCAGTGTGACAAGATTCAGAAATGCTTCTCGGAGGGGAGATGTTTTCCCTTCATGTGGCCGGGCTGGGCTGTGTTAATGGAGAAATGTTAAAGTCCTCTTGGTTCTCCTGGTAACGCTGGTACTTCCCAAACTCAAATTTTGGGAAATGTGCCCTAATGAGAATAGAGAGTGGTAGGGGCTCCAGAGCAAAGTCTTAATGACTACAAAGAAGCTGAGAGGCTTGATGCACACTGCCTGGCACTGCCTTCTGTCCATGTTGCTGTCTGATGTGCATCTTGCAGACCTCTTGGCAGTGTGTTTGCTTGCAAGAAGGGTGTGACTGAGCTGCACTGGAGTTCACATTTGGTCTCACAGCCTGTTCAAGTGCTGAGCCTGAACTTGGCAGTAGTGCTCTTCTATCTCCTACAGCTAACCCAGGCTCAGCTCTGGAGCTTCTGGTCTGTGTCATTGTTTAGAACAACCTCCAGGATTTTCTATCTTATTCCAAAGGACTGGTGTGGGTAGTAGTGCCTGATAAATTCAGTGAATCATCCTTGCCTTCTCTTGTTAAGAAATCTTCTGACCTGGAAGACCTAAGTCTTTCTAAAGAGAAATTTAGTAACTAGAGGAAAGCTCCTCATCAAAAGGAAACAAGCAAACCTACTCACTGTACATAATCAATCGTATCATTCCCATGCTAGTGAAAGAATGGTATGTACCTACGGAATGGAGCACGGATAAAGCTTTTATAAACTGTGATGTGAAACACAAAGAATGTTATACAACCCAGTTATTAATCTACAGACGCTCAAGTGTATCAGGCACTCAGATAGCACTGTGCCTAATAACATGACAGAGCACAGTTACCAACATAAATCTGACCTATAAGCAGTCCGAGGCTTTAGGGGTCCATCGCAGAACTTTTGCTGATCTGGATCACACCTTCCTCCCAGATTTTCCATTTCTCCTCCAAGCTTAATGTCAAAGCTTTTATAGTCACTGTCAGGGTTTTCAGCACATCTGCTGGCAAAATAATTTGTCTGGTAGATGCGTATAGAGTCATTGTGTTTGTACTCCAGGTAGGAAGGTAATGGGTGCTGCTCATCAGGCTTCGGTCCTTCACTACCTACATAGTGTGCAGAGAAAGAGAGAAGGTTTACATATTGCAGCCATTAATGTGATGCAGTATTATAGACTCAAGGTGTCGACAGACAAAATTGTTATTATCCAACTTTGTAGCATTTCTTGGAGGGCTGCACTGGCTATCTTGTGAGGACCCTCAGCACCTCTGGGTATCTCATTTCTAGTATCAGTCTTGATATTATTTTTCTGGGAAACTTCAGATTTCCTCAGAAGACCTCAGTATAGCTGGCTGTAGCTTTTCAAGACACAAAGCTGCAAAAGGTACACGCAGCTTAAATTCAATGCTATGACATTTTTTCCTGTACTGTTGGAGGCAATCTGTGATCCAGAATCCTGAATCCTACCACCAGCTGTTTCAAAAAGCAAGTAAAAAAATCCCACCAATTGACAAGTGGGGTCTATTGTATGCAGAGAAAAACTGCATAGGAAATGACAGGAGTCTGCTGAAAGGAAACTCACAATAGCATGGAGAGGAGTTGAGCCTGGCAATGAGCGGTCCCTTTCTCAAACAGCTCTACAAATTGCACAAGCATGACAAAGTAGACAGTGGAAAGATTTCCTCTGCTTTTTTACCTAAGGGCTGATGGACAGATATCTTAAGAAACTTCTTCAAGGATCATAAAATATGTCCTGGCATGCCAACAAATGAAGCTCCTTCTAAAACCAGTGTGTTATCTGTCGAGACATCACCTGCTTTATCGCAAATAGGTCAACTGCAGAAAAGGAGGCTTACATGCATACTGTAAGGACAATTTCGGCTCTGTTTCACAGTGCTGCATGCAAAGCCATTTTCTTCAGTAAGTAAACTCCACCTGGATCATGCCACTTCTTCCTTCTCTGCATGGCTTCCTGGGGTTCTCCAAAAGAGTTGCCTTAGTGTTCACACCTCACATCTAAACTATTTTTCAAGATCCGTGCACAGCAAGGCAGTTTATTCTGTGCTCACTCCCAATGGCACCCAGTTTAAGTCTCCTGCTGTGGAAACTTTCTGACCTTATATGAGAGCATACCCTAGAGTGCAGAACCTACCATCTCTGGCTGAGCTCTGCAGTTGCTACTGACCCTCTGAGGAGACGACTGAGTGCTTGAGACTCCAAGCTAAGGAGCCCCAAACTTCTGTGAAACTCAGCAACTATAGGAGAGGTTACTTTGCTGCGTAGCGATGGGGGTGTATCCCCATCTGCACATAACTCGTACAGGCTATGGAGAGAATGGTATTAAGTGATACTTACCATCAGCCTCTCTGACAACCACAGTGAAGTACTTCACAGCTCCATTAGTATCACTAAACCAGCTGCAGTTAAAAGTAAAGTTGATGGAGGATTTGGTAATCAGCACCTCTTTTTGGTTTACTCGTATGTCTGGAGGTGGCTGAGGGGGACCTGGGAAATTTAACAACAGAAAAAAGAAAAAGAAAGAAGAAAAACATTGTGTATGTATTTGCTGTGAGCTACACCTAGCAAAGTGAATGCAATCCTTAATAAAGTTCAGATGACTGGACCCAAGTTTCTGATTCTATTCTCTTTGCAATCAAGAAAGTGTCTTCACCTCCTACAGGGAAACTGCCAAAGGATGAAACAAGGCAGTGGTGAGTTAACCGTAATAACAGTGGCAGCTCCTCAGCAGGAATTCCTGCAGAAACCCACATGGAAATGCATTAAAGTCTTGCTAAATCTATGTCATCAGAATTCGTAGCTGCTAAAAATGACACAAGTCTAAACCAGGTACATGGAGGCCAGTTAGCACACTCGCTACAGGATGCAACAGGAAGTTACCTATTTTAAGCATCTAAATTTCTGCTTCCCTTTCCAAATGAACGGCACTGAGTCAGCCAGACACAGCATTTAACCACAGAGTACCACTTTCCAGACTGACTGCAGAATTTCTACAGGAAATGTTCTTTGTGTGATAGAAAGCTACACTTTGAATTATGGGACGTCAGAACTAATCTGGAAAGCAAAGTATGTAGGGAAAAACCTTCAGAGAACCAGTGCAGCAAAAGCAGGGATTTTAAAGATCTACATTGCAGAATCATTTAAAAATACGTACTACTGAAATTATATTGCATGTACAGAAAGCACTTTGAACATGTAAACAGGTGGCTGAACTTTAAAAGGTTTCAGATTGGAAAAAGGACCAAAAATTCACGTTTTAAGGTGCTTAGGTAAACCTGCTAAATCTATAAAGCCAGGCTGCAATTTTTCAGGAAGAGCTGTGTTCCCTTGGGGCAGAGCTTCCAGTGATAATGAGAGCCTGGGAGAGCAGCAGAGTTCAAAACAATTAAGAAAAGCTGTGAAACAGCAAACCTTCAATCAGGGCTCAGACCAACTTCTTGTGACACAGGTACTTATCTGTCACTGCATCTGAATTTGTGGTATTCTTTGTAGCAGATGAAAGAGACAGGAACAGTTGCAATTAAAAAGCAATTGCTGGGGGTGGGGAAAAGGTGGGTTTGTGACTGAAGTTTGTAGCTTAGCTCACTTGCTCCCAAACCAAACATAGTTTTTGCCACTTAGTGCTTCACACAAGTGTGACCTTATAAAAGCAGCTATGGAGGCATTCCTGAATAAGCCTCCTGTCCCTCCTGTTGTTTTTGAGAAGTTTAGCCCTGGAACTGTTCAGGCCACATTGTTATGCTATGCAACTGAGCTGAGGCACTGCAAAAACAGAAGCAGTTCTAGGGCCAGCAACTGCATGCTGTTGACCGCAGAGATGCCTGGCAGCGCAGAGGCACCAGCAGATGCTGTTGCTGCTCTCCACTCTGCACAAGAGGAAGAAGCACATCAGCAGCCTAAGGGTTGAGAAATTGCAGATGCTGTTTTAAAGCACAAGCTTTGGAAATCTATGGCCCTCCCTCAGGTCTAATTCCTACAGCCAACCAATTCGGTCAGGCAGCATCTCAGAGGAGAGTACAGAGAGCCCAAAGAGGACCCAGTGCCACAAACCAATGTTATTACTGAGAGATCTTTGTGCTGAAGACAGCTGCTGTCTGTGAAGGGAAACAGCCAGGCACAGGAAGCCAAGAAGCCACACTGAGGACACTTATAGGTGTGTGATGATGGGGACATTTTTGGTGCTCACCATCAGAGTAACTCAGTTTTTCATGTCTCTCAGGCTATATTTAGTGAATGAGACAAGTAGGCAGGTTTGACAATGTAATGAGAGGCAGCATAGTTTAAATCCCACACTGTCTGCCACAACAGGGGCCAAGGAACAGGTTCTCTCTGCTTTGGCTACCAAACTAAGAGTGCCACACACTGGCAGTTGTGAAGTTCAGAACTTCTGTCTAACCAACACAAGCAATCGCTTGTTGCTGCTCGCTGCCTCCCTTCACAGTGACCCTGTGCTCCACTTACGGTCGATCATGGTGATGGTGCTGTCTTCAACTACTTCACTTGTCATGTCTGCAGAATGCACCTTGATGGACACCAGGTAGCGCTTGTGGGGAACAAGGGTCATGATATTAAGCAGAGATCTGTCCTTTTCTATCCTTTTTGAAAATTCCACTTCCCGAGTGTCCATTTTTTTGCACTCAACGCTATATCCATCAAAGTCAGAATCAGGAGGAGTCCAGGAACATGCAATGGCAGTAGAGGTCTGGGGCCGACAATGAAGACTTTGTATCTTGTCTGGTTCTAGAGAAATGTGGAGAAATTGAAGTTCAGTGAGAAAAGGGACAGGCATCATACACTTTTTACTCACCCCATGGCTCAGGCAGCACACCTAGATTCAACATCAATCATTTATCAGAGCAGGTGGCCAGGAGCCAGAATTCCTCTCTCCTGCAGATGTGTGCTTCCTGATTATTAGGCAACGCAGCCAAACTCATTTCAGCCATCTGAAACTGGAGCTAGTGACTTCGGCATCATCAGATTTGTGAAGCTCCAGTAATTAATTGTGAAAACAAATAAAATTACTTGCTGAAGCCTTAAGAAGAGCAACACTGGAAAGCAATGGATTTCTAGTACTAAGTAGCAATTTATTTGGAGGTTACATCTGATTAACAGCATCAGTCAATACTGACATTGTTATCTTACGACTGATCAGCTTTGCTGGATAGCAGGTGGTGTGTCCTTATTACTAAAGCATACCAGAGAAGTGTGCTCTGTCCATGTAACACCAGAGCATCAAATATAACATGACACGTAGCAAGAATGAGATTTCACCTTCAGATGGCGGGCACTTACCTACATTTAAGCAGTCAAATACAGGTGAAAGAGGTAGCTATGCTGTCATTTTTTAATTAATACACTGAATGAAGTAGAGAGCTATTCAGCTTACTACACATTGGTGTAAATTTGGAGCTTAATCCCACTCCATGTGACATGAAAGTTTGCCAAGGCTGTTAAGTTTTACAATTCCAGGTCACTTCTATAAGTCAGTCTACTGTCAAGGTTTCTACAGACAGCCAGAGTTGATCAAGGTCCACAGACACTGTCAGAAACGCAGAACAATGAAACACTATGCTTCCAGTCTCAAATCTAGTACAGCAGATCCTCTCTGACTGTTCAGAAACTGATGGGTTCAATATCTGACTATCCCTAGTATCAGAGAAGCTCGGGTATTCAGCCTTATTTTATCCCTGGAACAGATTGATTCAGACTGTGACCAAACAGCCCCACTCTGGATGGGATGTTTGCAAATGTATGCCCGTTTTCAATCTTTGAACAGTTGACCTTGCACACAGTGAGGGCTTATTTTAGAGTCCAGCAGAATCCATCGCCAGTCATTCATGAATTTATTAATGGAAATTACTGACTGTGAAAGGAACCGGTAAGATTTAACAGCTTTGCAGCTTCTCCAGCTGAGTGTTAGGGTGCGATGGATATCATTACTTACTGGTTCTCACACTTGCAGACTGTGACTGACTGTATGTCTTCCAGCTGTCACCACTGACCGTTCTGACACTGAACTCATAGAGCCTTCCTGGGCGCAGCCCATAGATGATGCGTACTTTTGATTTGCTGCTGCTGTAGGGATTGAATACTGTGAGGGGATCCTTTGGGAGCCACTGCAATTCGAAATCATCATAGTCTGTCCAGTCTGGAGGACCCAGCCATGTCATTGACAGAGAAGTGTTTGCAACATCAGTGAACGATACAGTGTTAGGAGGGCTGGGTGCTACACAGAAAGAAAAAAAAAAAAGAAAACAAGAAAGGGATTCTTAACAAATTTTTACACAAGAAAAATAAGATGTAACATCTATTATTTTCTTCACACATCACAAAGTGGTTGATGTTGCTCTGTGTATCTATATCTGTGCTGACGGTGGTTACTTCCAGAGCCATTACATATTCATAAGTCTTTGAAAGAAATACATGCTCTAGGTGGCAATGCTTGAGCAGGGAGGTTGGGACCAGATGACCTCCAGGGGTCCTTTCCAACTTAAATCATCCTGGGGTTCTGTGGAAAACAGCACTGAACAAAATCACACTCCTATGGTTTAGTACCCTCAAGGATATCCTTTATCTTTTAGACCTTCAGTGACTCTTATAATTAATCTTTCCTCAGAAAATGTCTGTTGCATAGTTGTGAAATGATATGAACCCTGACAGATATGACTAAACAAAAATTTCAAAGCTTTTGATCTTACCTGTTCTTCCTTCAGCGTTTGCTGTATTGGTCAGATCACCACTGTGAGTCACAACAACCAGAGTGTACTTTCTGCCAGGAACAAGCCCCTGGAAATGCCACTCTTTCAGGTCTTTCCTGTGCCATGTTTCTTTCTGTGTCCCATTTGGGTTGTAAAGATTGAGCTCATAGAAGTCAACGTCTCCTGCTGCTGGACCCCAGGTGAACCATAGACTGTCTGTCATGTTTCTGTTGGATGCCTTGAGACCAACAACTGGGGATGGTACTGAAAAAAAGGTGTTATTTTTTTTTATTACTTTATGTGGAACATCCTTGAGGGAGGAGAAGCAACAAGGCCAAACAGACTTTACCCTTAGATGTAATGGTTCGCATAAGACAGCCATGTAGTAATCTAGACAGACATCACAGCTGGCCAAAACCCTAGGAAGCATCAGGAAACATATCTCAACAGTTTGCTTTCTTATTTGGAACTGACAGTGTCCCAAAAAGTGGTTGAAATGTTTACAATAGATAGTTTTGCAAATGTCAAGCAGCTTTTTCCCAGTCAGTATCTGGAAACATCCAATTCTGAGGCAGCTGAAGAAAGTGTGCCACTGTCCAGAAGCAGTGGTACACAGATGTTACTACACAGCAGCTCAGAGGATAAAGAAAGGTTTCACAGATGTCAGGGCTGCTAGAGCTGCTTAGGAAACTGCTTCCCACGTGTGGTTGAGCAAACATGGGGCTGCAGCCAGAACTCCCCATGGGAGACAAGTTTTATGTTGCTGGCAGATTGTCCACTCCATTAATCATCTTACTTTCTTTGCCTTTCTGTTTTTTTTTTTTGCTTGCAGATCAGTGTTGCTTTCTGAGTGGGAGACAGGTATTTTCCTTTAAAATCTAAGCATCATACATTGGGATGCCCATCTCATAACATGAGTAGCCAGGGACTACTGTAAAATGCAGACAATAAACTTTTCTGCTACATTTTTCCTCTTGTAACCACTTCACTTAGAATTCACTTTCTTATCTGTCTTTTCATACACACGGAAATGTGGATTCTTCTAATAGTTGCCCTAATCCAGGATGAGCATCACACTCAGACTAGCTCATGGAGTCTCTCACGAGCACCGCTCTGGAGACAGACAGTTTTCTCAGATGTTCTTACCTGTTCTCCCAAAGACAGATGACTCGTTAGTGAGGTCTCCACTGTGGGTAACAATCACCATTCGATACATCCTGCCTTGCCGCAGGTTCTGGAATGAACACTGCTGAAGGTGCCGCTCTCCTGAAATCCTGTCATGAAGGGACTTGTCTGGGTTGTACAGGAAGATGTCATATGAATCAAGCTCCCCTTGTGAGGTGGTCCAGCTGAAGGACAATCGGTCAGTGGTGTTCTCTGTGACCTT
This sequence comes from Penelope pileata, assembly GCA_013396635.1. Lineage (NCBI taxonomy): Eukaryota > Metazoa > Chordata > Aves > Galliformes > Cracidae > Penelope > Penelope pileata. The sequence continues at coordinate 607,708 of WBMW01003868.1, forward strand.
CAGATTTGTGACAGCTGCTGGAACTGAAAAGAAGGATAAACGCAAGAGTAAGTATCAAGGTGTCAATCTACTAAGCTGAGCCTTTAATAAAGGAACAGCTCATGGCTGTAACACATCTCAGTTAAGCCGCAAGTAGCTACGCAGCGTCAACAGCAACACTCTGAAGCATGGGAAAAGCATTTATGAGGTGCCACTGAGTCTCTCCAATACAATGTTTGGGGTTCCCACTAGGTCTGGTTCTCTGGTCTGTGCTCACACAGAACTGTCCATTAACTTCTACAAGAAGCTTTACTAGAGGAAAGAAGACTCTAAGACTTGGCTCAAAGTTCAGAGATTTGTATGCACATCAGAACCTGTGCTAAGAGCCATCAGACTGTGAATTAAAAACCTTATAACAATTAAGAATTCAGGTCATTCCAGAATGGACAGACCGGGGGAGGTACTTAGCAGCCTGGTTTAGTATTCTTATTATGAACTATGGCCTCCTTATTATGGAAACAAATCTCAGATTCACATCTCAAGCATAAAACAGGAAAAATGATGCATAAATCTCTGGAGTCTGTTCTTACCAGAAGCCTTCCAGTATCAAGATACACAGATGATTCATGTGTTTAATGATATCTCACTGAGGGAGCTATAAATAAACCGAGATGTTCTAATTACCTGTTCGGCCAACAGTTTCTGCTCGTTTACTGAAGAGTCCACCACTGACTGTCAAAATTTGTATTTTATACTTCTTGCCAGCTAATAAATCTTCAAATCTGTGCTGTTTGGCAGTAGCTGGCTCTGATTTGTTGCTCAGGAGGATTCCTTGCTCATTCAAGAGCAGAATGTCATATCTTTCAGCTACACCAGGAGCTTTCTGCCAGGTTACTAACAAGGAATGACTGCTGTAAGCATGATGGGCCAATAACTCCTGGACAGAGGCTGGAACTAGAAGCAACAATTAAAGGTGAACATTACCAGGTGAAATACGGACCACTCAGTACACAATTTTCAGTAATTAATAGAGAATAGCTTTATAAATTTGCATGTTCACTCCATGAGAAAATGGATGGATGTCTGCAGGTATTTGCACAAGTAAATAACTCCTAGACGTAAATATAGCTACAGAGCAGCATGGATATCAGAACTGGGCGCGAAAAGCAAAGTGTACACTTAAATTATCCTGAAAAGAAGGAGATGGAGCATGACCACAAACTAACCTACCAAAACAATTAAGAAAGGTATATGGAGAAGAGCTGAAAAATAAAGAAGTGGTAAATTGCTTCAAAATAGCGACACAAAATAGAAAAAGTGAGCTAAAAAGCCAAGGCTAGAAGTCAAGGCCACAGCAAACATGCAGATGCAAAAGAGAGAAGACGGATTCAAACCAAGTTGTTCCACTGCTTTTGTGTCCCTACAAGCAGTGTTTTGGGGCATCATATTGTCTAAGCAGCCTTGACCATGCAATGAGTACTGCTGGCACACAGTATTTGACTGCAGCGAGTCTCACAGATGCATGTATTGGATGGATACAGGCACAGGACCGGGCAGGGATGAGACTCCATCCTTCCTACAAAGGCACACTTTGGGCTGTGAACCTGAATTCCACACACGTTTACCCAGGTAAAGCTATTGATGTGACAATCTCACTGGTACTAACACCTAAGTGTTTGCAAGAGAAACGACACACTTTGAGATAAAAACACTTCTGGTGAGTCTGGGACTCTCCACACTCAATGTTACATAAATATTACTTTTGTTTGTATGTTACATAAACAGGCAACATGTAACATTAAATAAGAGTGGGCTTCTGGGAAGACATAATGCAACTCACTCCTTGTCTCAAAAGAAACCTACCTGTTCTCCCAGAAGCTGCTAAGCTGTTGTGCAAAGTGCCGCTGTTGGATTGCACCACCACCCGGTACTGCTCCCCTGCTTCCAAATTGTGAAACGTGTGCTCAGAGACATGTTTGGAGACACTCTGGGAATCAAGCTGATGGTTTTGCTGAAATATAGTCACGGTGTAGGAATCAACATCTCCACCTCCAGGCGTCCAGCTCACTTTCAGGCTGTTTGTCATACCATTAGGCGAAACATGAATGTTTTTCACTGCACTTGGAACTGGAAAAGAAAAAGGAACACCAAGACACCTGCTCACCAAGTTCCTGGTTCATTCAGACTTTTCGATTCCTACTTTTTTTTATGGCCACAATAAATGATTCAGAGTACAAAAAGCATTTATGAGTACAAGTAATTTCATTCATGGGTAAGCACAAGTAAAGCTGAAGATATTTGTGTAGGATTGTGCTGTTACAGAAAGGCAATTCTATGTGTTTACAGCAACAGCAGTAAAGGAAATGTATATAAGTTAAACCGAAAAAAAACGTTTAAACATTCCTTTATCTGGATAATCTCCCCCTTTTTACAATGATACTTTAGAGACATCCCAGAAAAGCAAAGCTCTTTATGTACACTGAATTAGTTAGCCATTTTGCAGTTAAACTCTCACCCACTCATTGCAGGTATGCAAACAGAGGTGTAAAATAGCTTAACTGATTTAGCTAGAGATACTAAGCAAACAACTGGCATGCATGAGAATAACAGAAACCCTTACACTGACATTTCAATACCCTTCCTATGCAGCAAATCAGATTACCTGCCAAAAATCAAACATTGGTGACTGTGACATTTGCTTACTACAGGCAGATCAATGTAGCTGATGTACCAGTGTGGTTTGAATGAGATCTCCTGCGTTTGTGGCAGTGTTACAGGAGCTCAAATAAGACCATGGTTCACCCTTGATTTTCTGTGCCTCATTTTTTCATCTAGAAAAGCCCCAACATGTGTTTTAAATACTACATTATTTCTTACTTGTCAGGCCTTCTATGAAAGTAGCACGTTGTGCATCTCCACTGATGGTCAAGACAAGAATTTTGTACAGACGTCCTGGAGTCAGAGCTCTGAACCAACACTCCTCAATGGTGCTCCCAAGGAAAATGGGTGGGAAGATCTTCATATCATTGTAGAGGAGCTGAATCTCATATTTATCAACGTCACCCTCAGCCTTTGACCAAGTTACCTGCAGATCTTCTGTGCTTCTGTTACTAAGAGTCAGTTCCTTCACTGACTCTGGCACTGAAGAGGTGAGAAGAAAGGATAACTTCTCAGTGCTTAAGAGGTCATAGCAAAAAAGACAACAGCTCTGAGGTCATACTCCTGAGCTAAAACTTTTCACCCAGTTCCTTAGGAAAAGCAGTATATTCAACTTAGCTGCAAGGTGTGTTGTTTGTGGTTTGCACCATATGTGACACAGAAAGGTCCCATTTCAGAATAGGGAGCCCACAGTCTATCTGTATTAAAACAAACAAACCCACAAACAAATAATAATGGAGCTGGCATGAAGTTTGCACTGCCAACAGAATTTGAGTAGGGTCTTTACATACAGCAAATGTGGTGCAAAGAGCCCTGAGCTCGTGGAGACCTGAGACAAGCTGCTGATGCAGCACCACACTGTGCAGTTCCCACCTCCTGCCAGATGCAGGTCACTTCTATTTGCCCAGCACTGCATCTGTGTTAATGAACTTGGTGTCTTAGCATGGCTCATTAGTTGCATGTATCACCAGCTGAAGACAGGCAGGTTGGATCCAGATCCCTGCTGGCTCACAACTGGCCACCTCACCACTCGTGCCCTATGCTCTCCAACAACTCCAGTTCATGGAGTAATTTGGGAAGGGTAAGGTGTATCCTATTTTCTTCCTTATACACTTCCATTACAAGAAAAATCCATGCCTTGTACATTCTGATCTAGCTCAAGCATAAACTGATGTGGAAATCTGTACAACTCTGTTTTCCAGTTTTCCATGTTTTAAGATTTAGCTTTCCAACTACACAGCACAGATCTTTGTCACTTTTCATATGTCTCTAACTTAAAAATCAGTCATAAGCTCAATAGTGCTTTCCATCCTTAGAATGACACACATTCAAAGAGTCACACTCAAGATTCCTCCTATGTTAAAGTCATATACAATTTCTGAGAATAAAGTACAGTAAATAAAAGAAAATCCTGAAGTGTCTCAGGATGTTTCTGGGATATTTACTTACTTGTTCTGCCAAAGACCCTTTCACTGGTTTCATATTTCCCACTCCTTGTGCTGACTGTGACACTGTACTGTCTCCCCGGGACCAGATTAGTGAACACACACTCATTTTCATCCTTTGGGACACTTTTTGTTTGGATGAAATCATTGTTGTTCTTGATGATGACTTCATAACTATCAAAATACCCAGAGGCATGAAGCCAAGACACCTTCAAGTAGTCACTTCTGGCTGAATTGCTGACAGTGAGTCCTTGAACACTCGAAGGGACTGGAAGGAAAAAAAAAAAAACCAAAGATTCAGAATAAGTTCTTGAATTAACAGGAGTTGCTGTAGTGGATTATACTTACGGTAATTACCAGACATTTCTGAGGAAGTTGCAAAAAGCGCACAACATGGATTTAAGCAATATCCTACTCTCTAAAATAGTAACTGTACAGTTTCCAGGCTGGTTTACATATGACAATGGTCTGCCTTTCCAATTTTTGGTCTTTTAGAACAACTTGGTCAGTTTTGCCTTTAGTAGTGAGTTCCACAGGTTGATATTGAATTTGCTTCTCCTCATTTATATGGCTGTCCCCTGGATTTTCACTTACATCATAAGACTAAAATTGCACTTATTGCACTAAGTCAATCACTATTGTGATTTTAACACCTCTTACCATGTTTCCTTCACTCTACCAGTTTACCAAGTGTAAATTCCCAATCTTTGAGGAAGTTTTGAAAAGTTTTCCATCATTATGGCCACCCTTCTCTGAAATCTCTCTATTTTGTTATAATCTCCCTGAACATTGCATAATCAAAAACAATAGACGTGGATGTTACTCATTTATGTGACGCCTTACAAACATTTTAGTAGTTAGCTCTTATTCTTTTATTTGAGTGTCTGAGTAACTTATCTGGGGTATGCTCTGCAGGATATATTACAAGAGCCATGTAGAGGGGTTAAAAGCTAGAAAATGCTTTTGACATGTAACTGATACATGATTTCTGCTCACTCAGAAGAACTGACGTTTGATTTCTATTTACACTAAAGTCATTTTGTATGACACAAAGCAGCAATAGAGGCATAAGATAAAGTCAGTAAAGTTGTAATTTTATGGTTTGACCCTCCAACCCCTACTCGGGCATCACAGTTTGGACAGATACTCATATCTACATCATGGCTATCCAAAGTGGTTGTGGTGACTGGATTTACTCAAAGGTGCTACTTACCTGTTCTTTCTTGGCTGAAGGAATAATTTTCATACTTTCCACTCTTTGTGGTTATCATCACATTGTAAAGCGTCCCAGGAGTAAGGCTGCTGAAAGAGCATTCACTGAAGGATTTGGAAATGGTGAGAGTCTGAACAACTTGGTCATCATGAGACAGTGTTACCAAGTAACTGTCCACATCTCCAGAAGCTGGCAGCCAAGAAACACTGAGGTAGTCACTGCGACCTGAGTTATTTACTGTTACTCCAGTCACACTGGAAGGCACTGTGCAACAAAAAGGAAAACAAAACACAACAAAATAAAACAGAAGAGCTTTAAGTAGCCAATTCTTATTGTTAAGAATGCCCGGAATGCAATCCTGCAAAATAAGCCACCTGGGAGTCTTGAGAACGAGGGAGCTCTGCACTGATTCCCACTCACCAGCAGTCATCTGCTTTCTTGAACAGTGAGGGAAGTTGTCCTTGGTGGCATGATCCCAGCACTTCTAAAATCCCGCAAGATGAGTTAAGCTCTGAAAGTGCCATTCCTCACAAACAGCAATAACTACAGATGCTTATGTGAAGTATGAACGTGTTTCATTTACAATGAGTTCCCTGACGCCTAGTGGCCAAAACGTGAATGCAATTTGTTTTTCAAGCCAGCAAGGTGAGCTCAAAGGCTCCATCCACACGACCAGAACTTCTATCAGTTTCAAGTACAAAACTACCAGAGTTATTACAGTGGCAGACTCACACCATAAATAATTGCTCTGTCTTCACTGGACTCTAATACACTGAGCTGACTTACCTCAGCAGAGGGGCTGGTCATCAGCTATCATAGTCAAAATTATTAGAAGATTTCACAAAATACGTCAACATATTTTAAATCTTTTAGTGTTATTCTTCTCCAACTGCTTTTGTTTTTCTTTCTACTTGAAAATAGCTGTCTTCACGGAACACATTGGAGCAAACTGCAGAATGCCTGGCCTTTGCCAGCTTCACATAAAGGGTGAAATTGCACTGTGTTGTCAACTTTTACCTCTATTTAACAACCAAAGAACTGCTATCACGTTTCACAGGTCATTAAACTTACAGAATTTGATGCAATAGCAAAATCTATCTTATGCAGCATGGCAGGGCCCCGTAAAGAGTAGGTATCACTGGTGCACATTCTTCAATGTTGGAGAAAACAGGTGAAGAGAGACTGAGATCCAAATTCATCCTACCACCTTTAGACAGCTAACTTGCAGGCCTCAGTAAGGAGCAATCCTCCTATACTGCTCCATAGTCAGTGCAACAAGAAAGGCCCTTCCAAGGATCGATTCACCCATCACAGCTGTACATCACCCTCAGGGCATATTTCTCTCAGGACAGAACGGTCCTGCTGCAGAGAGTTCCTACTGCAGGCAGAGCAGCTAGCTCCATAAAACAACGTAACCTGAATCTGCACCCACAATGTGTCTGAGGTTGCACACAGGAAGCACATGGCTGAAACCTATGTACTTCTGAAATCCCAGTCCAGTGGCTTAGCTGCAAGATCATTCTCTTTAAAAATTCACCCTTCAAGAATTTAAAAAGACTTGCTGGAGTGTTCCTTTTTTACCTGTCCTCCCCTCTGCAATTGTTTGCCTTGAAGATATCCCCCCGCTGACAGTGGTGACAACAACTGAATAGAGTCCTCCAGGTTTCAAGGGATAGAAGTGGTATCTGTTGGTTTCACTGGGAACAGTCTCATTTTTAATGACAACATTCTCATGAATCAATAGTACTTGGTATGAGTCTACATCTCCGAGTGCTCTTGTCCAGTTGGTGAACAAGCTGCTGGTTGATTCCTGATTTGTCACAGTCAGACTGGTCACTTGAGCTGGCACTGCAAAACAAATTGTCATTGTGTTACTGAAGAGAAACAAAATAAAACAAAACACTCCCCGCCCCTCCAAAAAACCCAAGTTTAGTCACACTGAGGAAGTGCATCAAAAGAGCATTCCAATTTGCAGCCAGACTCAACAGGACTAAAAATAATCTTTAGACTGCTTCCTGTCTGAAGGGATGTGGTCTATGGGAAACTATGGCACAGAAAGGTCTTCCAGGCTTTAGCACAGCTTTTCTTGGTCACACCAAAATGACTCAAGATCAGAGAGCTTGAAGAGGCATTATGTTATAAACACCATCAAACAAAAGTCATCAGTTCAGGAAATCATTTGTTTTTGTGATGATAATTTCAAATTCAGCCTGTCTCTCATTCTCACTTTACCCTCCTCATCCCCATCTCTTAGCCCCATTAAACAGCAAACTAGGTTGATGAATACCTCAGACAGGCATCTGTACCTCAGAGAACTGTGTCAGACTTTCATTTCAGAGGGTAATGAGATGGAGGGTTTAGGTTTTTCTTCGTACATCAGAAGATTTGCAGGATAATAACTTTTCCAGCACCAAAAGATGAACTAATTGTTAAACATGCAAAACTTATCTATGCATAAGCTGATGAACTTAGCCAGATCGAAAAGGAAAAAGAAAGAACAAAAAGGAATATTTAGCTGAAATTCTACTCAAAATATGGCTATTTCTTTCTAAGTATTTCTGCTTATATGACCAAGTACAGCTGAAATAAAGAGCCCTTTGACTTTGGGAAATGTGATTGCAAACTTCTTGTTTCATATCAGCCTTTTTGCACACACACTACTGGATTTGCAATCATCAACAAAAGCCAGAAAATAAGGCACCCAGCTGAAAAAAGGCATGCTCATATAAACCTTAACCAAAACCCCACCTGTTTTATAACTCTGTCACAACTTAGTAAGATCCACCAAAACACAGAACTGACAGATTTCTCTGCTAAAGGTACTTTTATTGATACCTCAGGCTTCACTAAGAGCTGACCAATGTGGGATGCATGCGAGATCTATTTCTGTCATATTTACAGCACTAATTAGAAAGTCGAGTAGTTTGTCCTATTGGGAAGAGGACTCAGAGGTCTGGACTGCTTATTAAGACCTGAATTCAAACTTATTGATGCTCTTTCTTTGTCACTTTGAATGTAATACTAACACGTTACCCCTGCCTGATATGTTTTCAGGCATTGATTCATATTAGTGACATGGGACACTGTAACCTCTATGCCTAAATAGGCATCCTAAAGGGGCGGTATGCAGAAGGAAGTGTAGTCCCAACTATTTAATCACACAACAGAGAAATGAAAGTTTAAGTCAAACTTCTCAGGAATTAGAAAGAGTTGCAGCACTTTAGTAAGGACCACTACCAAGTCATAGGCATGATTAGATTCATACACCAGCAGCTCGTTTTCTCCTGGGCTTTGCCAGACCAGAGCTGTATTTTAAGACCTCGCTTGCACTGGAGAATGCATAAGTCAAGCAGAGCAAAGGAACACATATGGTTTAAAACTTGCACACGTGCACAAAATTAGCACCCTGTAGGGGGTGGGAATGGGACTTCACTTGTGTCACAGTCATCATTCTAAGTAACAGATACAGAGTTTGGAATCAGAAGAGCAGAGATTCAAAATACGTTTTCAAGGTCACATATGTTTTTTGTCTGTCAACCTTGGAATGTTTCCCCTAAATCAACATTTTCCTTTGTGTTTTTTTTCCAGATGATGTATGCTTTGAATCAAGGAAGTGACCTTCCCTAAGATATGCAGTGAAAATTGTTCTTCTTATATGGAATCTTTTGCTAATGTAGATTGATCTAATATGACATAATATTTCAGAAAACAGTTTTGCCAGGAATTACATATCATCTATTTCCCCAAAACTTTATATAAATACTGAAACATATCTCAGTCAGAAATGAGAGACTCAGAAACATAACACTTCTTTTGAGGAGGCATACATATATTCAAGTTTTTTGATATTTAGACACTGAGTTCACTCAGTTGCCACAAAGCAGTCAAAGTGGTTTGTAGTTAACAGAAGTAAAGATCAACATAGACTGACAGAATAGTACCTGTTCTTGCTTCCACTGAAGTCCAATTACTTAAAATCCCACTGATGGTAGTGACTGTTGCTGTGTATTTTCTTCCAGGTACCAAATCAGTGAAAGTAAATTCCTTAGCTTCTTTTGCAAGCCCTTTTTTTATGACAGTCAGATCCCTGTCTCCCAGTGAAACCACATAGCTGTCCCATTCTGCAACAGGGGTCATCCACATGACAGTAAGTGAGGATTCATTAGCATACTTCACACGGAGCTGGAGAACAGGCTCTGGAGCTGCAAAAACATACAAATATGACAAGAACATGCCTTTGTAGTGAACATATATGCATATTTCAAGCTGCTGTAAGGAATCCAGCTAGAAATGTTAGAATCTCCTCTTCATTAATTGTTTCTCTTCCCCTAGGAAGCCCGTCTTAAAACTTTTATTATTTGTGCTGCTCTTTCAGCAAAGGGCTGTGGCAGCAGACGTCAGCAATGCATTACGGATGCAATGCTAAGGTTTAAACTTATGCCAGGGTATCTATTGTAATGTGAATGGAAATTCAGCAAGGTCAGTAAGCCTCCTCTTGAAGCACAGATACTAGACAGGGCTATAAAACTTTTGTACCATAAAACACATCTAGGTCAATTTAGCTGTGACAAACAAGGATGTAAATTACAGGGTCAGAGTGACATTGATTCTGCACTGGTTTATATCTCAGTGAAGTTGGGAAAGATTCCAAATTTACGGAGGTATAAAAGAAGAATTTGACCTCGCTGCAGTGAATCTGTGCACGTGTGCACACATGCGTGCACTCACTCTCAGAGGGCATTTGTCACCTAACGTAGTCCCCTGATCTGATTTTGTCTCTATTATGCTGAAATCCAACTCATCTTCCAAGACTGTGGGCAGACATAAGAGAAAATTAAATGAGAACAGGGACTAATGCCTATGCTTCCTAACACATACATTATATACCGTGATGCGGGGTCAAATACAGTTGTGACACACCCACCACTATACACTGTTTATTGGACCATGTTCTCATCTCTAAGCTGCATCAATTAAAAGTAACACCACAAGCTTAAATTATTTGCAATTTACATCAAAGTAAGAGAGATGAGAATCTGTCCTGGTTTGACCAAGTTTGCTGGAAGTGAGAGAAAACTTCAGTTCTGTAGCTTCTACTGGTCTTGCCATTGTGCAAAATCAACAAAATGAAATCCTCAAGGAGCGACAGGTAAGGGTGCAGCAGGAAAGATGGTCATCAGGAAGGATAAGGATAAAGAAGGGTGGTCCCCTCTTATCACACATTCTCCTGTGAGATAAGGCTCTGCCTTGACCCCTGCCTGATACTCCTTCTCCAAGTCTTCTTATCCTCTGAGCAGCACTTTGTTGCATTCACAGAGCAGAAAAACTAAGAATTATTTCTTAAGTTTGATGCAATCCAATGTGGCTTTGACTAACATGCTCCAAAAAAGAATTCCATTAATGTCACTGCAGTGCATATGGATTTCCTTTGGAAAGGCTGACTTGAACTGACTAACTCCATTTTCCTTATGGAGCACAAGAATAAGAATTGGGATATTATGGAGCAGTCATGCCAACATATACCTTAGTCAGCTTTGCTTAACACTATTGATACTAATTAGTCACCCAAGTTGGCAAGGAAACCAGTTTGCCACTGATGGCACTGATGAGCAATTCAGGAAGCTCTTATAGTGCTCTGTTTAAAGAACCATAAAGGGTACCTGTGATCAGCTACAAAATATAAGTGAAATGTTGTGCGTCTGGTGTTATGCCTTCATCATGACAGAATGGTGATATTTTCCAAAAGTTTCATTAAAATATTTATCATGAAAACAACCCCTGAAGTGCTAAAATAACTATTTCATTTTTGTTGTTTACAAGGGACCTCTTTTTTAATGTATTAACACTGAAATGTATTTGTAGATTCCCAAGTACTACTTCTTTCTGACTGTCCACAGAGCCACAGTATTTTCACATTTCCCAGATGAGCACGGTGACCGACCTGTTCTCCCCGTGCAGCTAGCCTTGCTCTGCAAATCGCCACTCTCCACAACGACCTCCACTTGGTACTGCCTGCCTGGGATGAGGCCCACGTCGTGGACGAGGTGCTCGGTCACATCCTTTCCCAGGGTGGTGTTGAGCACCAGGGCAGAGCGGTTCCAGAGGAGCAGGCGGTACCGCTCCCAGTCTCCCGCAGGGGGCAGCCAGTCCACTCGCAGAGTCCTCAGCCAGCCACCACCACCGGCTTTCAGCTCAGAAACCGCCCGGGGAACTGAAACACAGAGATTCAGGGATCCATTTTGAAGTGGGGGACTTCTGGCAAGATGTAACTGGACACTGGCAAAACGTGCCTCACAGCATAGCGATTGTAGGGGAACTTGGATCAGACAGAGCACTGTGAGGTATCTTGTAAGGAAGGAAGGTGTTCTTTTTGAAGACTTAGTTTTCTCCCTACACAAATCACTCCCTTTTTCACTGTTGGTTTCTGACTCGAGAAATGGGCAACCCTTCTTAGGGTAGGGAAAATCTCCCTGTGCACCTCTAGGATGCATTCTGCAGGTTTCCCAACTGTTTCTTGGTGTTGATTTAAGTTAGAAGTCGTAGAACAATTTTTCAAAGCTAAGACCAAGATTTCAACCACTATGGGCCAAACTGAGGTCTCAATAACAGAAATGCAAAGCTTAGCAGCTTCTTCCACAAAGACTTTGTACGTCCTAGACCTCCCAGCTGTAAGGCACAGAGGTTCTACCCTCAGTTCATTACAGCATCCACTCAGCCCACTCCTCCACTTGAAGGGTCCTGAATTTACTTGCTCAGTCTTCCTGCGCTTCTGCTGTAGGTCACGTTGGGATAGGGCTCTAGCAGTCCTGACTACTGAAGCTTTTCTAGTTTTTATGGAATAATTATATACTAACTACACCGAGCAGAGATTGGAAGACAGATGGGGATCTTTAGGTTAAGATACCTATAACTTAGCATTAAGACATCCCAAGATCAGGACCAGATCAGCAAGTATTAACTGTAAACTTCACAGCTAGAACCATGCTCATTTATGCACTGGCTTAGTTAATGTTTAATTGCTCAGTGCCTAGAAATGGATTGAGAGACTTCTACCAACAGCAAGCAGTACTTACCAGTTTCACCTGCCACAGGCATAGCTGGATATCAATCCTAGATCTCTCACATGGGAAATATGGGAAACATGTTTCAATCCTAGATCTCTCACAGGGTAAATATGGGAAATATGTTTCAACTGCTGAGTGAATGGATAAAAGCACTAAGTGTTTTGTTAGGAAGCACTGATGTGCTTAGTATTAGGTAGAGTTCAGTCCTGTTACACTGGCTGGACATCATCACGCTCCTATGACACAAAGCTTCAGCCTGAGATGTCCATATTCCTTGCCATCACGCTCCTCAGCAGGTTCTGCTGCCACTGGCATCCTGCCATCATAGAGTGACACGCGTCACGTTCTTTGGTACCCATCTTTTCCTGTGAGTTACAGAGGGATCCTAAGTGTCTATGCCCTTCAGTATCTGTAGACCTGACAGCCTAGATCTATAAATCTTTATTTAGGCCACAAAGTGTCTGCTGAGGTGACTCTATTTTCCAAGCTCTTGGTACCTATGGAAAAGAAAGGTCAAGGGAAGGAGCTGCATATGATCAATATCTTTTGAAACAGGACTTCTAAGTCCCCAACTTTGAAAGTACTGGGTCTAGGTCAAAAATTTGGGGATCAGTGGTTTTAGTGAGAGCCTGAAGCTCTCTCTTCAAATGGAAGGAAAAGGTAATCTTAACAGTCATTAATGGCAAGCTAGACAAACAAAATCAACATCATAAAACTGGTCCTGCTTTGTACTTACTGAACTTGAAGGGCTTCTCACGTATCATCCCTCCACATGATACTGCACTGAGGGTGGGTATCAGCTAGGTATGTCAAGGATGTTCCAGCCTTTCACATGGGTTGTTTAGTTACAAATTACAAATATTCTTTAAAATAAATACTCTTTCTGACACACACATTTTATATTTGTTGGCTCTGAGTTTATTAAGAATTTATGCATGTTTTCTTCACCTACTTATATATTTTTCCCATCTATATTCTACTTGTATTAGGATGGTGTGGAGAGGATGGTATGTCTCTGTGGCCAGTAATGCTGTAGGAGAATTATGCCAGGGTTTTTCAAATTCAGAACGCGTGTAAGAGATGCCTGAGAGAAAATTATACTTCCAAAAGAAAAAAATCAAAACATGACCCAGCTTTACTCAGATTGCCACTTGCCTTCCTTAGTTAACAGCAAAGAAAGCTGAGACCTAATATTCTCCTACTTGTAAATTTCTGTCTGGAGCTAGGGCTAGTATTAGGACTTGTAAAATTACTTAAAAATCCACTAGCAATTTGACTACAAGCTGACTTCCTCATAATGTAACTCATTTTACGCTGAGTTGAATTCAAGATAATAAAAGTTTGTCAGACATGGAATAGCACAGAACAGTTTTGTAACAGACTCACCCAACTGTAAGATCCCAAAATGCATTACTGTTTCCTGCTCCCAAGCTATGCTGCAGCTGCTTTTGGCTGCCAGATTAACTGTTCCCGAGGAGTCAGGAAGGAGTACTCTTGGAACAATACTGAGCTCTTTATCTTATTTTGCCTGGAATCCAAATCATTTTGACTCCTGAAATGATTTTCTACAAGGCCAGTGTAGGCAAAAATAGCATTGGTTAAAATGTTCTTACTGAAGCAGAAGACTTACATGTCCTGCCAGTTGCCATCTTATCAGCAAACAGTTCACCACTGATTGTGCGGGCAGTAACCTGATAAAGACGTCCTGGAGTTAGCTCGTCAAAGTGAGTCTCTGTGACCTCTGGCTGTAAAGTTTTGACTTCTTTAACTGATCCAAGATGAGACAGAGTGATATTATAGAAATCGAGGCTTCCTGAAGGTCTTCTCCACTTAACTTTTAAAGTATCAAAGCTGTCATCGTTAGTCACTGTCAAATCCAAGACTTCAGCTGGGGCTAAAAAAGATTAATAAGAAAGAGAATAAAATGCTTCAGCCAAAGAACGTATGAGACTCGCTGCTTCCAAACTGCAATACTAACTTTTGCTTTTAGATTGTCACATGAGATGGAGTATGAATGACTGCACATGAATGGCAAAAAGGGCACAGTCTGGGCCCAGCGCAACTGAACTAGGATTGGAATCAAACTCATTTATTTCAACTCTCCATCAAAAGAAAAGCACAGTCACCTCTTTAGTATCTTCGTTTTCCAGACTAGGGACACTCCAGCTATTGAAATGGACCATCATGCCAGAAGCAAAATGGAATGCTTTTTTTTTTGGAGAAAACTTACGAGATTTAAATTTTTGCAACCCACAAAAGAAAGAAATCAAGAATTTTGAAGAAATAAAATGAAATAAGTGCACAATCCCTAGAACAATCAGTGCTATGCAACAACAGCACTCATCTCTGTGCACTAGACATCACAATAATGTTCACTTAACATTAAATTACAAATACATGATGAGATTTCTGTAAGAGAAACTTGGCCTACAGTTTCCCAGAAATTAAAAAAGCAGAGACATGAGCCTAGTTCTGCTTACATATGTTTTTGGACTCTAGTAGGGTGTTATCCTATCTTTTTCCCTATGACCACAGAATTCCATGCTGAAAAACTCCTGAAAAATATTTCATCTCTAAAACTCTGGTTCTGTGAATCAATACTTTTCTGTGGAGAAAAAAAACAAAACAAAACAAAAAACAAACACATTGAATATTAAAGTCCTTAACCTGCCTGACATCTTTCTCCACTTCCTTTTCAGAAGTGTAACTACTTTTAGCTCAAATTACAAGCTCTAATAAGAGTTATGGAGTTAAACCCTTTTCAATACTACAAAATAACTACATACTGTCTCAATTCAGTAAGGAAGTTGGTACAGCAGTTAGATGGACCTATTTCAGACAGGGCACTTGAGACACCAGTGCAGTTGGACCCAAATTGTTAACAACTTTAAACACCTGATAGAGCTGCCTACACCAGGCAGCGCAGCTTAGTCAGCTGCAGATACCTTAAAAACTAATTTAACAGCTAACTTTGCTGTAGTGGTAACTTAGGTTGCTAAATTAGCTCATGGGGTCTGTAATTTCCTCTACAGCCTTTGAAGAGAAACACCTGTCAAGGATAATTCAGGTATTTATCATTCTTGAGCGCGTTCTAATATTGCTAGATTACAGCCTTAGCTTCTTCTTCTGTTGTGACAAATTCTGAAATCATACCTGTCCTAACTACTTTAAAAGCAGTGCTCTTCAATTCTGCAGCTTGGGTTATGATAGAGAGGTTATACAGGTGCCCCGCCGTAAGTCCAGAAAAAGTGTAAGAAGTCAGAGGATCTTCTTGGTGAATCTCACGAACTGGGACGTGATTATCGAGTAACACCAGCCTGTACAGATCCACGTGCCCAGAGCCAGGAGACCATGAAGCATGGATAGTGTCTGTCTTCACACTGACCTGGATATTCTTCACAGGGGACGGCACTGTTGGAATAGAACATCACATGCATAAGGCCTAATGGTTATCTCCACAGTTTCAGCAACTTTGAACAGATTTACTTTTGAAATACGTTGAGTTTCTTTAGGGTTAGTGAAAATCTAACCCCAGATTTATGGCCAAATAGATCACAACAACATCCCTCCACTCCTGGCAAATGCCTTTTTACATTAGCCAGTCACGTTTTGTTCACATCTATTTATAATCAATAGATATATGTACATATATTGCCAGGCAGAAGAATTATACATATTTGCTAATTTTAAAGCACAGAACTGCAAAATACTGTAAGTAGTTTTACTTAGATGAACTACAGTAAAAGAAGTCCTACCAGTAGATCCACTTATGTGAAGTTCCGTGGTACTTTTATTTCCAGCAACTGCACTGAGGACAATATTGTATTTATTCCCTGGAACCAGACTGGTAAAAGTTCTTTCAGTTTTTGAAAATCTTCCTGGTATGGAGGCTTCTTCTATCTTTTTGTTACTGTGGTCAAATAATACTATTTTATACAAGTCCACTTTCCCTGGAGAAGGATCCCATTGAACCTGTAAGCTTGTGAACGTAATTTTCTCCTTATTAATTTCAAAACGAGGTGGTGGTAAAGGATCTGTAGTTTTAAAAAAGAAAAAAAAAACAAGAAAGAAGACATAAACCAATATTTCTAATATTTCTTGCATTGGGACTATGAGAACCTTTACATGGTGCTATAAAAAATTTCCAAAACTCTCCATTTGCATCTTTGCATCATTATCCTGTCAATGCTTTTCAAAAAGTCTTTTCCAATTTTTCCATTTCTGAACAACATATAACTGAAATCTGCCTTCAAGAGACTCCTACTGAAGTCAGAAATGTTACTTGTGTGTATGTGTACCTACCCACTCACATACATACACGCCCCTATAGAAAAGCACCTGCAGCTGTGGATGTAAATCATGAGCTTGAAAATCTGACCATTTCCAACACAGGAAAGATGTGGAGCTTTTGGAGAGGGTCCAGAGGAGGGCCACAAAGATGATTAGGGGGCTGGAGCACCTCCCCTACAAGGACAGGCTCAGGGAGCTGGGCTTGTTCAGCCTGGAGAAGACTATGAGGAGACCTCACTGCAGCCCTCCAGTACTTAAAGGGAGATTATAAACAGGAGAGAAAACAACTTTTTACAAGGGTAGATACTGACAAGACAAGGGGGAATGGTTTTAAGCTGAAGGAGGGAAGGTTTAGATTGGATGTCAAGGGGAAGTTCTTCACTGAGAGAGTGGTGAGGTGCTGGCACAGGCTGCCCAGAGAGGCTGGGGATGTCCCATCCCTGGAGGTGTTCAAGGCCAGGTTGGATGGGGCCCTGGGCAACCTGATCTAGTACCAGATCTGGAGATTGGAGGCATTGCCTGCAGCAGAGGGGTTGGAACCTGATGATCCTTGAGGTCCCTTCCAACCCAAGACATTCTACGATTCTATGATGATTCTATGACTTCAGGCAAATAGAAAGAAATGTATTACATGTTGTTGTATTAAGGCATTGACATTTATATCTCCCAATAAGGCTAAACAATTGCATGTTAAAAAGATACCTTAAAAGAACTCAGTGCAGAAAATCAAGTATTCACAATCCAGAAAGCAAAAGTGTAAAGGCTTCCCAACAACTGAACAACTAAATTTGGGTTCCACATGAGTATGCTCTTTGCTGTTCTTGCCTAGCATCAAACAGGGAGTGTAAGGCATATCCATTTTCGCTGTGGAACTGGTGTTAGCAACAGGGTTTGGGGATCAGCATCTCCCTCATAAAGAGAGCTTGAAATTAGGAAGGAGAAAGGGGGAAGGGAAGAAGCAGCCCTATGGAGGAGTGACAGACAGGACTGCTGAACAAAGGGCAGCAGGTGATGTGATAGGGTGGGATCAGGGTATCGACAAAATTAAATGGGGTCCTACCCATTTATACGTTCAGCACTTGCAGGTTAGTAAGGAAATGCCTACAAAAGTCCCCATTGTACAGAAATCCCTCAAACAACCTTCTAGGAATACAACATACTGGGTTGACCATCTTAAGTGGTTGTACACTAACAGTATGGGGAATAAACAAGATGAGAAAGAGATGTGCAGGGCTGTGATCTTATTGGGATCAGGGAGATGTGGCGGGATGGCTCCCATGACTGCATTGTTGCAATGGGAAGATGTGGGCTCTTTAGGAAGGACAGACAGGGGTGACAAGAAAGGGATGTGACCCTCTATGACACTGCATGGAGCTCTGCCTGGGCATGGATGAGGAACCACCCAAGAGTTTATGGCTTAGGATTAGGGAGAGGATGGGGCTAGGCCACATTGTAGTGGAGGTGCACTACAGGCCACC
Organism: Penelope pileata; assembly: GCA_013396635.1. Taxonomy (NCBI): domain Eukaryota; kingdom Metazoa; phylum Chordata; class Aves; order Galliformes; family Cracidae; genus Penelope; species Penelope pileata. The sequence goes on from WBMW01003868.1 coordinate 625,835, forward strand.
CGACCAGGAAGACCAAGTGGATGAGGCTCTCCATAGATGGATAGAAGCAATCTTATGTTCACAAGTCCTGGTCTTCATGGGTGGATAACACAGCAGGGCATAAGCAATCTAGAAGGTTCTTGGAATGTGTTAATGGTAACTTCCTTCTCCAATAGAGGAGCCAATGAGGAGAGGTGCTATACTGGACCTCATGCACACCAACAAGGAAGGGCTGGTGGAGAACGTGAAGGTCAAGGGCAGCCTTGGCTGCAGTGACCATGAAATGGTGGAGTTCAAGGTTGTCATGGCAATGAGGAGTGCATACAGCAAGCTCACAGCCCTGGGCTTTGGGAAAGCAAGTCTCTCCAGGGATCTGCTTGGTAGAGTCCCATAGGATAACGCCCTTGAGAGAAGAGAGGCCCAAGAAAGTTGGTTAATATTCAAGAATCAACCCCTTGAATAGGAATTACAGGTGAGTCAGACTCACTTTGAAGATGATGGAACAGATAATGTTGGAAACCATTTCCAGGCACACAAAGGAGAAGAAAATCATCAGAAGTACTCAGCATGGACTTCATCAAGGGAAAGTCACGCTTGACCAACCTGATAAAACTTCTGTAATGATATGATCAGTCTGATGGATGAGGGGAAGAGAAGTGGATATTGTCTTCCTGGACTTCAGTAAGGCCTTTGACAATGTCCTCCATAAGATCCTCATAAAGAAGATGCTAAAGTCTAGCTGGATGAGCAGACGAGGTGGATCAAAAACTGGCTGAACAGCCAGGGCCAGAGGGCCTGGGTTCAGTGTTTGTTCAGCGGCACAAGGTCTAGCTGGAGGTCAGTAATGAGCAGAGTACTCCAGGGGTCAGTACTGGGTCCAGCCCTGTTTAACATCTCCATTAATGGTCTGGATGATGGCGTAGTGTGCACCCTCAGTAAATTTGCAGATGGCATGAAATTGGAGGGAGTGGCTGACTCACTGCAAGTTTGTGCTACCACCCAGAGGGACCTCAACAGGCTGAAGAGATGGGCTAACAAGAATATCATGAAGTTTAACAAAGAAAAGTACGAAGTCCTGCACCTGCGGAGGCACAACCCCAGGCACTAGTACGCACTGGGAGCTATCCACACAGAAAGCAGCTTTGCAGAAAAGGACCCGTGAGTTTTGCTGGACAGCAAGTTGAATGTGAATCAGTAATACGCTCTTGAAACCACTAAGAAGTGGTATTCTCGGCTGTATTAGGTAAAGTATCGCTAGCAGGTCAAGAGAGGTGATCCTTCCGCTCTACTCAGCGTTGATGAGGCCATGCCTGGTGTACTGCGCCAAGTTCTAGGCCCCCAGTACAAGAAGGACTTGGACATACTGGAGAGAGCCCAACGCAGGACCACCAAGATGATTAAGGGATTCAAGCATCTTCAAAAGCCACATGGACAAAGTCCTGGGTAACCTGTTCCAGGGAGGCTGGACCTGATGACTTTCAGAGGTCCCTTCCGACCTCAATCATTCTATGATCCAGGCTGATAACTGAGGGCTCCAAAATGGGACAGAATAAGATCATTATTCCAATGCAGTCATTACTACCTCGTTCCCTTAACAAGGCATATGAAAGAGTACGAGATCATCACCCACCCTGGGAACGCAACAATAGGAGTATCATGGGGCTAGGAGCCTTTAAGCTGTTCTTCTCCAAAGGTTTCATTGCTTCTTACAAAACTGTGATGAGAATGTACTAGCGCCAGGGTCTGGTGGTATGCACTGTCAAGTAGCTACAGTAAAATATTTCAGAAGAAAAACACCGTGTCCCTTTGAACCTGGTTTCCTGCTTAAATCCACTTTCCTGCTTTGGACCACAGAGACACTAGTGATCTTAATAAATAAATAAATAAATGAAATTTCAAATTAACATAATCAATAGAGAAAAATAATTAACTTATTTTCTTGACCTCTTTCTTTAAGGCCAAACCACTGCTTAAGTCTGAAAAAGAAAAAAAAAGAAAAAGAAAATTAAACTCAAGTCGAAAACCAAGCCCATCAGACTTCAGGCCAAATAGCTAAAACTTCACCCAGTTACAGCGATTGAAATGGGAGGTTTTAATGAAAAGTTTCAGGAAATCTTAACAATAGGCTTGAGTACCAGCTCCACCTATAAAATATACTAAGTCACTAAAGGCTATTATGCTGGGCAAAGTGAACAGTAGGGGTATAAACTTGTTCCTTGAAGGCAATTGCTCTAATCAGAAAAGGTCAGATTTTGGGAGTTTGAAATAAATTCCAGTGCTTTATATGGTCAGATGCACATACAGCTGAAAAAGTTTTAATTTGACTAATACCCAGAGAACAGTCATGATAACTGTCAAGTTCAACTCTCTCTGACAAAGTTAGGATAAGCTGACTGTTCATTAGTCCCTCAAAAGTCATCAGCGTTGTAATCTGCATTATTTCTCCAATTCTACAAGCCATCTCCTACATTTTTAGCAGTGCTTACAGTACCCTAAGCAATCTGTCTTCCAAGGTGCATTAAGCAAAAAAAAAAAAAAAAAAAAAAAAAAAAAAGAGTTGCGTGCCTAGAAGGTGAAGTTCAGAAATTCAGACTTTATCTAATCTATCTGGTCCAGAAAACAAAACACTCAGTGCTTTGTACATCCGTTAGAACAAAGGAACAATGAGATTGGGAAGTGCCTGGGCTGAAAGAGCCCTGGATGGAAACAAACACTTAAAAAGCCATTTACATTGTTATACAATTCTTTGCTGGCAGTAGTACAACACTGGTATTTCACAGAAATGAAATATTTTCAAAGATATTTATATACCTTTTAGTACAGTATGAAATAATGTCTCTTGGTCTACCAAGTCCAGAAGACCTAACGTTGCTTGAATTACGTTGCACCTTCATTTTAACTTCTGGGGAGGAGAATCTGCTTTGTGTGCACGGCTGCTAAAAGCATATTTTATAGAAACGAGAGACAAGGTTTCATCAAGTCCTGATGACATGACTCCCAAATACAGTCTGTAAGCACAGAAACACCCCTGCCTTATGTGGGAGAAAAAGTAACTGAGACAGATGCTCAGGACAGAGGACAGGGAATTCTTGACCTCCAGTCTCAGCTCTCTCCCTATGAAATCACTAGGTTTCTCTTAGTATTCCCTTTTCAGAAAACAGTAAATGTTACCTCCTTCACAGGGATTTTTTTGAGTATTATGTAAAAGGGTTTCATGTCACCGTTTTTAAGCACGAATACCCATTTCTTTTGGATGACACGCAACATAAAACCTTTAGAAAAAAAAAAAATGTAGATTGTTTTTTTATATATACTCTACCTTCTGAGACAATGTTCATAACCATTATGTGATTATGGATTATAGGATTATACAGCCTATAGTTGGAGCCATGTCACAGTAGTTCTCTTACAGATGGCTCATAAATCAGATTTATCCCAAATAATTTGAAATTTAGGAACACATGGCCAAGCCATGCTTCTGGCATTTACAGTTATGTGTTGCAATGGAAAAATACTCTGCCAGTCTGTGTCTTAGACAGTAGAATTCTTATCCTCTTTTCATTCAAATGTTTAGCAATTTTTTTGTATACCATTTTTTTTACCTGCTAGTTCTTTCAGTACAGGTAAAGTGGACTGAGCAGTAATAAAATATATCATCACAATACTTCTGTAAAAAAAATGCTGAAAACTGTGTTTCTAAGTCTATTTTAGAAGATTTATTTGAAAGCAGGGAAATTTTCAAGTTGTTTTTCATGGCTCTCACAACCAGTATTTGACTTTTGAATTTCAATACAGAATCAAAATTCACAGATTTAACTGTAAGCAAAAATCTGTTCATACACTACTGTTTTTAACTGCAAATCTACTTTAAAGACTTAGAGTCATTTACTGACAATACACTACTGAAATACAAAGTTACGGAGCCACTGGAAAAGTAAGGGCTTAAAAGTACTTTTTCTGAAATCAAGAAAGACACCATACCACCTTTTGTCATACACTAGCACTTAGTAACAGAAAGTTTTACTGAGATAATAAGGAAGACAAGAAAACACCAACAGGTGCATATGTTGTCCCAACATCAGAATGTCAAGCACACAGACTAGTTACATGGTTTTATATGTTGTTTCATGTAAATATATACACTAAAAATTGTAACAAATGGTAAATATTATTCTTAAATAAACTAAATATCCAGACTTGTGCCTACTACCATCTGTAATCTCAGGTTTCCAGTGGAAAATGTAACTGTAGAGCCCTTTCTTCATTTCCCATTCTACCAAAATAGCACAACTGCCAACACTGTATATGAGTTTGCATGTCTGTGTACGTGGCTTATACAGTGCATATGTGATTGCATTTGCCATCATTCTGGAGGACCCATTTAGTTCTCCTTTAGAGGATTAAGTGCTTGCCATTTTAAATTGATAATCTGTAGACTGAATTTTCTCGAGTATATAGATAAAAGGGACTCCACCTCAGTGGACTATCGTGGTTTACTGCACCACTATTCCTACATTAATAGATTTCAGACATATGCATCCATATCTTGAACAGAAACTGCTTCTCTACTCAGAGATTCACTAAGGTCTTACGTGAGAGTTTATGCGGTCTCGGTGAGCTACGTGCTTACTCTACTGGAATATCAAACTTGCATATAGCACAGATGTAATACAACACTGTGACTGTGATCTTAATGTAAAATTAAAGACACAAAAGGCTAAATTCAGTTAAGGATCTTATCCCCTCCAAACCTTTACATTATAACTGCAACCATGGTATGCATTATTCATCACTGCCACCATAAGCCTTTAATCAGAATACAACACGCTCAAAGTCCGACAAAACATTTTGGATGTTGTGGGCTTAGCTGCTCCAGCACTTTGTATAACAAATGTGATGACAAAGTGAATTCCCATCAGGAATGAGTACATGAAAATTTTAATAGGATTGAATGTGGGGAAAAAGTTCAATTTTCTGAATTAGGTATAGATATGGATCTATGAATTTTCTGTGTTCGTTTACTGTATCAAGGCAATACAGGTGTTCAAAAACAGATTTTGCAAAAGTAAACGTATGAGACGTGATTCCTCTCACTTTAACTATTCGAACTTCAGGTTCCTTGTTTAACCTCAGCGCCTTTTATAGTCAGTGGAGAAAGCTGGGCACCTCCAAAGGACAGCTTTCTTAGACTTACTGCTCAGGAAGGGAACCTCACCGAGTAGCAAGGTCAGACACTGTATTTTTAGACGGCCCATGATAGCTCAGTTCCGCTACCATTCAAGTGAGTGGGAACTTTGTTTACAGTATGGCTGAAAATATTGCTCATATTTCCATATTCATCAGATAGTTTCCAGGAACGTATGCCTATAGACATTCAGCTTCAGTAGACCATAAAACAAAACTACTGACACCAAGTTATGAAGGAACAGGTGAAGAGAGCTTCCAGAAAGCTGATTTAAAATGCTGCCCCTAGTGGAAACATACAGAGGAATCAAGAGAAACCTCCGCAGCTCCTCAATTCTCATTCCACGCTTTTGACTAATCTCTGCTATCCAAACCCACACCACACTTCAGCTACGGTCAGCTAATCTGCAGTGTTTCAGCTTGAACTTTGATCAGGCTTTTCACTCCAACATCAGCCACATAGCACGGTGACAATCAGCAGCTGCTTCAGTCACTTTTATCATGTTACAATCTTGCAAAATGTATTTTCTGGTAAGAAGTTATAAATGGCACACACGTACTCCTGTCTAACTGATTATGTATTAATCAAAATGCAATCTGAAGTGCTCTCTTTCCCTCCACCTCACCTCGAGCGTTTCTTATTAGAACTCATACACCCGGCCCTCATGGTGATTCACACCTGTCACTCTGATAAAGGTTGATTTATTCCTTCAATTTGCAAATTACAAGTCATCAGTATTAAAAAAGAGCGGGCATTATATGTGACATGGACCTAAACCACTGTTAGCATAGAAAGCATTGCTCGCTTTTACCAAGTGACACTGCTTGTGCTTAACCTACAGCTACCACACCAGCAGATTTGCCAACAGACTTTCTTAAAGTTTAGTTACCACAACAAATGAATGGAGGGTATTTACCATATAGGTAGAGTTACTGCAGGGAAAAGGTCTGACAGCAAACAGTGCGTCTGCACTTGTAACTGCTGAGTGTTGAGCTGCAGTAATCTTCCATGCTAATACTGCAGCACCTCTCTGATGCTGAGAATTTAGGAGCAAATAAGGGAGACATTTAACGATGGACCTTGTTTAAGACATCTCTGTTTTGAGGCTTGTGCTAGCATTTGTAAGAGGCTGAACAACATTATTTTTCATTGTCTTTAAGAAAACACTGATACATGTAGAAAGAGTCCTGCTCTTCTGCCACGGCAGCTGTTGCTGCGCAGTTCATCGCTCCACAGCGCTGAGTTGCTCACCGGCACACACGAACGTGCAGGCACAAAGGCAGCTGCGGGAGCATTGCTACAGCCAGGCATGGGTCCAGCACAGCGCTCCGCGCACAACTGCCCAGCGCTACATCCTAGCAGCTGTACGCAAAGCGAAGGGACAGGCAGGGAGTTTCAGCCCTACCTCCTGGCTTCTAGGCTCTGATGAGATGGAGCAGAACACGACGTAACAACAGAACGAAATGTTAAGTTATCCCGGAAAAGTCACGAAATCGACTGCATTTTAAACACCACATACATGCTGTCACCGGCACGAAGCCAGCAGGTCTGGACACGTGCAGAGGCTGTCACCAGCCGGTGTCCCTTCCAGCACTGTGCTCCTCCTGCCGCAGGCAGCCAACGCGAAAGACGGGAGAGCGGCACCGCGCACCGTACCTGTCTGCAGGGACACGTTGGCGGCCTCCCCGTCGGCGAGCGGCTGGATGCGGAGGTGGTACCACGTCCCGGCCTCCAGGCCCCGCACGGTGCAGCCGTAGGAGCCGTTGCCGGCGCGGGCGGGCAGGCAGCCGGCGGGGCGGCCGTCCTCGGAGCGTCCCGTCAGGCTGAAGTTGCAGGCGGGGCCCGCGGCGCTCCAGCGCAGCCAGGCGCTCTGCGCGGCCACGCGCCGCTCCGTCAGGTTGGCCGCGCACCCCGGCGCCTCCCCGAGCGCGGCCTGCGGAGAGAGCGCAGGGACGCGCTGAGAGAGCCGCCCCCGACGNNGGGGCGGAGGAGGCGGGGGAGGCGGCCGCCGCTTCCCACGCTGCCATTCTGACCCGGGCTGACTCTGCCGGAGCCCTTTCCGCGGACTTCCGCAATCAAAAGGCGATTTCCTCGCGGCTCCACGCGGGGGGTGGCGGGCGCACTGCTCCGGGGGCCGTCGCCCACCCTCCGGCTTTGGGGCGCGGGTCGTCCTCAGCGACGGCCGCCGGGGCGCCACCCTGGGGTACCTCCCTACCCCCTCCGTCCCCACTTTCCTCTCGGCCCCCTTCCTTCCTCGCTGCTTCCTCCCTCGTCTGCTTTTCCCCGGGGCTCCCGGCCCTGTGGGCCTCTCACCGCCTTACGCCGGCAGCTGCCTTGTCGCGCCTCACACCTGTGGCACCTCACCAAACACCCTCCTCACCTCACCTGCCCCTCATCTCCTCACGCCTGCCTCGTCTCCTTTAGACCTCACCCATCCCCTAATGTCCCTTCCAGCTTCTTTTTCTGGTCAAACATCCTTTTTGTGGCTTAGTGGCCTGCATGGCTAACCCCCTCCACCCATCCTGAGCCTCAGGGCCATGCAGGGTTCACCATGTGCTTCTAGCACCTTCATCCTCTTTTCCAAGCACTGACCAGAGCCAGGAGAGCCTCTGCAGAGCCCTCCACCAAGCTGCTGCCTTCGGTCCCACGTGCCAGCAGAGGAGTAGCCCGCCTATCAAGGCCTTTTGTTTTGCTCTCCATCAACTTCTGTCCTTGAAATATTCCCCAGAACAACTCCCAAGCTATTATTACACACCAGAGAAAGCAAAAGACTCCGTGTTTAAAGAAAGCACCCAGTGAGCTGTGCGCAACTCTGAATTCGGCTGTAGCTGCAGCACGGCTCTCCATTTTCGTCACGCACGCCCATTTCCTTTTATTTAAGTTTTCAGCCTTTTAAAGCTCATGCATGTGTATGCAGGGTGGGGTGAGGGAGAAGAATCACTGCTACGGTTGTTTCAGGCCGCCAGATACTCAGATAGGCAGTAACCTAGAAGCCACCGGGTAAATCTGTGGCTGCATGAAGGGGGAAGAATTTGACATCTATGTTCTCCATGTGGGAGCGGCTCTTCTCTGCATCTTTCTGTACTGCATGATGCACACAGGATTTTAACTTCTAACAGCAGCGCCTGAAGCAAATTCATCCCTTTTTCACTTTTGCCCCATTTTGATATTTAGGGAGAAAAAGATGTTACCTTTAAAAACGTTAATCTGCCATCCAGGGGAACTGCTACTGTAGCATCTTGGGGGGCATTAACCCCTCCAACAAAAACCTCAGCTCCCAGCTGGAAACCAAAGCTCTGAGACTCATGGGTGCTGACCTGGATGCGTGGAAACCTTCATCTCCACGCGTGGTCCTAGGGGCCTGGCACAGAAAGCACTGAGCTTTACGCTGCAAAGACTCGGGATGACCGATAACTTTAGGATCAATCATCTTACCTGATGTTATAGATATATATTGATTATTACGTCCTTGCCAAGCTCGTGGCGGAGCAAGATCTCCCATGGAAGAAATGTTTTACATACTTCAGATAGAAGGAGGGACCGTGCCTCAAAGTGCTGTTACAGTGACAAATAATGTGCTGATGGAAAGCACACGGTGTGCGTATTAGATGTTAACAGGTGACATAGGTGATACAGGTGTCTTGTAATCAGCTCAAGTTCAGAAATTTTTGCTGTATAAAATCATCTTTAAGATAATTATGCTTTTGGGACCTAATGGCATAAACTACATCAACACTTTTCTGTCACTAAAGAAGAGCAAATTTGAAGGTTTATGGGGATGTTTGGATCAATTCAGACCCCTCTCTGAAAATGAGAATATTCAGGACAATCTGCATTTTCTTGGAAAGTGGAACTTGCATTGTAGGGACATTTTTAAGCATATCCGTGACCTGAATTTGCAGGGAAGCTGTAATTCAGGTAGAGAGCTGTAAATTAGTTAGGTAGGTGCAATATATGAAAGAAAGAAAAAAGTTACTGCAAGCTTACAAGACTCATGAAAGAAATTGAACTTATCAAAAGTGAAATCTAAAGATTCTTGGAAATGTCTGTCTTTTCCAGCTAGCGTAAGATAATGCATGGAGAAAAGGTGCATTGCTGCTTCTCAGCATTGCCCAAAATTTAGAAGTTCCTACTTTATTACTCTTATTCTTGCCATCAAAAAACCTTTAACCTGTTCTAGTTATATCAGTAAGGAAGTGCAGGTGTGTGGGTTTTGAGACTTCCTTCTCTACGTTGTACGAAGCTGCTCTAGGGGTGATCTCTGCTGCAGGTGTCCATGCCAACGCTGGAGTAAAACAGGAGGGATCAGTCATTCGCTGGTGGCAATATTTGTATATAAAATAGTCTACGTAATACAAGGAATCGTTTCAGAGTGGTATTGAATAAATGGGCTTTTAGCAAATCAGCAGTCTTTAACACTTACTGATCTGTGTGACAAGCCAAGAAACTAATTAAAAAGGAAAAAAAAAAGAGATCTGGAAGTGAGTTTTGGGAGTGGCCGGACGTGTCTCTAATAGCAGGCTCCAAAGCCTCTTTCAGACACTTTCCCAAGGTTTCCTGATTTTTTTTTTTTTTTTTAACACCAACCTCTGTCTCTAATCAAGAGGAAATGGGCTTTGCATAGCTTTTGTCACGGCTTGAAAGTGCAAGCTGCAGTTTTGCTTGAAATCCAAGGCTGCTTTAAACTAAACATTTTGTTTGATTAAAGTGTCACCATTGTCCCCCTCCAAAACAGGCATGCTCACAGCCAAATAACATCAAGGCTTTGATTCTACAAGCAGGAGGACCTGGCCTGGGGCAGACGCAGTTCATAGAGGGTATTGTCTCCCTAACAGCACGTATGAGTCTGCATGTTTTCAAAGTAGCACGTTAACTCCAATTGATCTCTTCAATTTATCTGCTACTTTGACAAAAATGTTTCTAATTCCACCCTAAGGAACAGGAAGCTGAAAGATGGAGGCCAAAAAAATTTCAGTTTGTATCTCAAAAATGGAGTATCTAGATTCAAACGGTGGATGTGGCTGGACGTTCCAAGGGACAGATAGTCGTGATATTTTTTACGGTTATCATCAGGAATCTGGTTTGAAAGCTTTGACCTAGGCAGCTTGCTCAGTCGTGTGAATGAGGAGATGGGCTGGGGCAGGAACCCAGGAGGTGGCAGCTTCAAATCAAACAGTGCTTTTCCTCTAGCAGGGATGGGGCTGTTCAGTAGGAGTGCTGGAGGCAATTTGGGCAATACCGGATTCCACAGGGCATTTCCATTTGCAGGAGGCAGATATTGTGTGCAGGAGGCTTGTGTATGAGCAGAGGGCATGGGGAAATTATCTCAGCCTGCCAGCACCAACCCCAAATAATGGTATTTTAAAAGAACCATCCATCAACTGTGGAATAGGGTGTGGTGCATCCATCGTCAGCTCAGTCCCTTGGGCCAGCATTACAATAGTATTGACAGGGTCCATAAACCTTCAAGTTAGCAATTTGTGTCAGCATCGTCCTGGGTGATGCTGACTTCTGCTTCCTCTCTGTCTGAAACAATCTCTAGAGATGTAGTTTGAACAAGATCGTACAGGATTTCCTTAGAATAATCAGGATATGTGGAAGCTCCCGTTGTTCTTAGTCTCATCCACACTGGAACATGTTCACCTACCCCAACGCACCGAGTGCAGCGTGTTCTCCTGGACAAGAAGCCAGGGGATTTAGGGATTTTCAGCTCTAAGCCCTATGTGCTGGTAGCAAAAAAGTGACCAATAATCTCCTGAGTTCTTCAGGTCTAACTGTGGACATTTTGCTAATGATGATACCAGATTGGCTCTCAAATTACTTCATTGTGCCATGCCCACACAAAACCAGAAGACTGGAGGTACCGAATGCCCGTGGTTGGCTTCTTCTGTGGATGGGGCTGGCACCTGCACTCCCCTCCTCTGCCAGGGCTGTTTGTGCTTGGCCTCCAGAGCAGAGCGTTGATGGAGAAGCAGCAGTGTCTTCCCCTCTGACAGTCAGTCAGCAGATAAGCTGACTGGGATCAAGCCCAGGGTTCCTCGTAATCCAAGTTAAAGCATTCAGTTTTCACTTGCTTTAGTCTCTAAACCACGTATGTAATGTTAGAACTCAAACATCCTAAGAGAGCTCCTAAGACGTTCTGTTTCCTAGAGCCCAGTTAGAGCAAGACCTTCACACCGTGCAACAAACCCATGGCAGAGGCTAAGTTGCTGGGAACGAATACCCCAGCTCCTATGTCCCCTGCCACATCCATGAGCTTTCCACTGCTCCTCACATATCCTGAACATTTTCCCTGTAGCTTAGAGATTTTCCCAGTGCATTGTGCACACCGTGATTGTGCTGTACGGAAGAGGCAGATTTTTTCTGCAGCTGTACGTCTAGCAAAGAGGACTCTCAGCGTGAACAAAGAATCCCATCAAAATAAAGAACAAAGCTCAGTCCCACTGTTGGCTTTTTTTTCAGTCTGGGAAACATCCACCTGTAATAGCTATCAGGCTCCACAGAGTGGAGCAGGCTTAATAAAAACCAATCAATAATTCCCCTGCCTTACCTCCTCTGTAGTGCTGGAGTGCTGAGGAGTAGTTGTTGGGATCCAGGGTTTCTCTGTTACTGCAGATTTCGAGTCCAAGAAGAGGTTTTCAATGAAGTTTTTACGGAAGTGTTCAGTCGTGTTTCTGATGACCATCTCAGTGCTACTCTCCAGCAGACTGTCAGGCCTAGAGGTAGTAGTGTTTAAAGGGGGGGATGTGGTTGTAGTGCTCCATGCCAAAGTGTTTGCATCTTGGAGATCTAAGATAAATGAGGGAAAATAATTAAAACGAGCTCTACATTTTTATAACCAGTTCTTTAGATGCCAATGAATGTGTTTGTTAAGCAGTTTAAGTGCACCTGTCAGTTCTGGAAGTTTTGCTTTCAGCACAAACATTATTTTGCATGAACGTCAAGGCAAAATTACAGGAAAATAAATATCCATGAACGTTTGTACCATTCATTTTAGATGCAGATCCTTACTGGTTCCAAAGTGAAAAGAAAGGCTGTATTTTGTCCTTAACAACATCAGGTTTTCACTCGTAGCTTTTTCACTTACATGAGTTTTATCAGACAGCATGATTTCAGCTTTATACAGTCAATAAAAAGCCCGATGTGTAAGCACATGGGACAGCTTCTCATCTGCCTTTTATTGGGGTAAATTCAAATGACGACTTTGTACAAGCTAATGAAGTTCCTTGTGCCCGCATGGGACATTCCTCTTGCGTTTTTAAATCTGTCCCATGCAGACCCCATGCTAACCCCTGGCTGCTCTCTTTCCAAGGTTCAGCTAACAATGGTATCATTTAGCTGAAGTGTCTGCAAATATAACTGTGGGTTTGCTTTTTTAGTCACGTATCCTTCAGAGAACGCCAAAGTTGCAATTAGAGTGCAGGAAAGATTTTACTACACGTTTTTCCTCCACATTTTCATGGCTCTTCCTCCCCATTGGTATGTATTTAATATCCTTTCTTTGTGGCTGTGAGGGCAGGGTTCAGTCTGTGGTGGCCTCTACATCTGGTAGCATCACGTTTCAGCGAAGTGATTGGAATTACTCGCTGGCCCCTGCTCCTCACAGAAAGCTGCCCTGCCACTGCTGGAGCACTGCTAGTGTGTATTGGCCCTACGCCCAAGACACTTTGTCTGTCCTTGAACTGGGGTCTCCAACATGACAGAACCCTGTTTTGCTGCTGAGCCACTGGGCTGATTGCCATTCATAACAATTCTAGCTCACAAGCCCTCTGAAAAAAAAAAAATTAATGACTGGGTTAAATTGCAGCAGAAGCTTCCAAATGTAATTACTTGGTGTGCAATTACGATGTCTTAGCGAGCCAGTGTGTGATTGCCTCTTTACCCAACGGATCAGTGGATGAGCTTCCATTAAATCAACATTGTGGGGTGTATTTTTTTTTTGTATATGTGTAAACATGGATGTTAACATGTTTATTTAATGAAACTCGTGATTCTCATTTACATCCAGAAATAAAAGGGAGATTATGAGCCCTTGTAAGTGACACTTTCATACAAGTGTTTCTTATGCTCAGCAGCGCGGTGCATTCACCAGGTATGCGGTTCTGGATCCTCTTGTAAAGGATTGGCTTGCCAGGCTGGGATAATAGCAACTTTAAACATTTCCCCTCCTTTTATCTGTGTTTCTCCAGAAACAAAAATTACCAGGTATGCATTTCATTACAAAAACTGTTGATCAAATATTCTTCTAAAATCAAAGCACTGAGATTACTGCAGATTGAATTCTGCTTTCTTTTACAAAGAACCCCTCAGGTTTGCTCCAGCACTGCACAGCCATCCCCAGGCTGCTGCTGCTGCGTTCGCAGAATCCCCCGCAGAGTGCCCATGGTGTGCAGTCTGCCATGGTCCCGCATCACGTACATTCATGGTCCCCACGAGAAGGACAAGGAAGAGCCTGGCAAGGGCAGCCCTGTGCTCAAGCTGTCACCAGCTGCTGCAGCAAACCCTTCAGCAGACCCCAGCCCAGACTTGGTCTCTTTGTTCCTGGGGCTCTCGTGTTAATCGGGGGTCTCTGGAAGCCTGCGGTAGGCAGCTAGAAGTGCCAGCACTGAGGACTGGGGCAGGATTAGGCCTCCTGGCTCTGTGCCTTTCAGTTATCTCCAACTTCAGCGGGAAGTAGGCTACTGATAGAGAGATAGCTTTAAAAAAAGACATTGGAGTGGTCAGCAGCCACTTGGAAGAAAAGGCCACTCGGTTGGGTTCCTAAATATAGATTTACACACCCAACTTAAAAAAAAAAATCTTGGCTTTATTTACAGACAAATAGCAGCCATTCCAACAGGAAGACGTTTACATTCCAGTGCCAATTGTGTTTTAGGAGAGCTGCTACTCCATAAAAGGGCTGTGATGCTGCCAGCAGCATCTGTGGGACCCAGTGCCCCGGGGGAAGCAGCTCTCCTGGTGCAGGAGCTGAGGGGAGAGGCTGACCCTGCTGGCAGCAGAACGCCTGGTCCTCAGACGTGTGTCACCGGCCCAGGGAGGTGCCAGGAAGGGGCACTCGGTCACTGCCCCACCTGGCTCCTTTCCTCAAGCTAAAGGATCTTTCCAGCCAGAGCCTGAGAACCTGTGACCCTCAGAGGGAAATGGCTTGTGCATAGCACTAGGCCATGCTGGAACTTGGGGCACAGGTACCAGCACTATTCACATTTGCTGTGCTGGGCTAATGGGGCCCAGGGCTGCCCACACTTCAAGCATATCGTGATCCAGGCTTGTATCATCTAAGGAAAGCCACTATGGTCCTAGCATAAGGGCTCTCACATCTCATCTTTGGTAGCAGGCAATTCTAAAAGAAAACTGCGTTTTAAGACTCCAGCAAACAGATTTCTGCGCAACTTGAATTCCAAATTTGTATCTGTTCTAAACCAGAAAAAACTCACCTCCTATCTGGACATCAGCAAAGTAAACAGGAATCGCACCAGTGGGATTTCTGCGAAGTGTTTAACATTGTTCTAGCAGCCTCTTTGGAAATCAGTCATAAAACCGTTCATGGGAACAGAACCGCAGAACTGACAGTGACATTGATCACTAGTGGCTGAATGATGTACAGTGCGTGAACATACCATTGTAATCATCAGTAGCACACCCAGGAGAAATTATGACATTATGACTAAGTGCGTATTTCATCCACGGGGCGTAGTGCAGACTGCATCCATCTGCACAGCAGCACGCCGCTTACCAGCAAAGGAAAGCCATCCGTTCTGCGTGTGGGATGAGCAGGAGCGCTGGGCCAGTATTGCTGGCTCCTTGTCGAGCACCAGGAACCCTCTGGTGGTGCCTCCAGGCTCAGGTGAGCTGCATGGGGCAGCTGCTGCCATTGCATCAGGCCGTGCACCCCCTTAAAGCACAGCTTTGGAACACAGAGGCTGAATTGCCAGAGAAACGCAAATGATGCAGATATCTGCAGGATTAGAGCAAGTGCTGTGTAAAGCTGCACCTAACTCTCTGACAGCAAGATTTTATGCTTGAAGGGGTTGTTCTAAGAGCTGTGTACATGCAGGAAGATTAATTCTTTTTGGCTGTCTGCTAGCTACTTGTAAATAAACTGCAAAAATAAAGACTCTTAAAAAAACCCATACTTTAGATTTTGATTTCTTGTAGAAATGTGGCAGAAGAACAAGATAGTCTTTCTTTCCTTGTGCTTTTAAAAACTGCAAAATGTCTGCTACTTCAGAAAGGTGTCTTATTTACCTGAAAGGCTGCAGTGGTTAGAGAGGCTAGTTTTTCATGTCAGAGAGGCTGAATGTCTCCTGCACTTGCTTGGTTTTGAAATGCTGAAGCAGCCACTTGTGGGCTCTTTCAGCATCAGTGCAAGTGGAACACCCCAGATAACTGTGGTGAGAATGCACAGCTCTATCAGCCCTGCTTCTGACACTCCAGATAGCCCCAGCCCACCCTGAAGTGGGTTTTTGGCCACTGAGAGGTATCCAGGCCCCATTAACTCCATGGGTGTCTACTGAAGAGAGCTGAGAAAGGTAGCTGCTGTGTAGACACCTAGGGCTGGGTTCAGTTGCCTGATGTGGGTACCTCGTGCGATCTGAAATGCCCTAGGGCACCTGAGACAGCTGCTCAGGGCTCTCACAGAGCCCGTGGGAGATCTGTGTCTTCCAGTCAGTCAGGTCTGGAGCACTGCAGATGGCACGACAGCACTTAAATTGGGGCATCAGTATGAAGCCCTTTCTCATATTTAGATACCTAGAAGCTGAAATTCACTCCGTTCTCTACGCAGAAATATATACAAAATGAAGAGAGCAAACTTAATCATGGAAACTACCAGCCTAGTTGTCTGGAACTGGCACCATTGTTAGCACTTGCAGCTCAGGATGAAATAGTAAAGCAGGACAAGCCATCCTCCTGCTTGCTCTGAGGAGCTGCTTCCGCCGCTACATTTGTTGTCCTATGGAAGTAGCTTATCTATTTTTATTCTGCTTTCATTGATCAGTGAGACTTTGAAAATTTACCAAAACAAAAGACCTGGACTGCAGTGTAAATGTTTCAGTGTCTTTTTAGAAAATGTGAAAACAACTATCTTTGAGCTTCTCTCAGTATGGTATCGGATCGTGTGCAAGGACTTGTGGCTATGCCCGAGGATCTGACACTGATGCCTTTCTTTTTCCAGGAGGAGCTGAGCAGAAGTGGTCAGCCATGTATTGCTGTGACCAAAGGAAGAAGACTCAAGTAATTTTTGGTATTTTGTGGACTCACAGATGTCAGCAAACTCTTTTGCTTACAAAATCCAATAAAATAATAGTTCAGGGAGAACAAACCAAGTTTGTCCGAATGATTTTTTAGGCAAAAGAGCTTGAGTCCATTCAAAAGTAAAATGAATATACTGACTCTTCCTAGTAGATTTTACTCTGGAGAAAAATGTAAAGGGCACACATACAAAAACCCAACCTGCTATGAACCTATGGATGGATTGTTGCGGTTATTGTCAACACTAAGGTGTGGAAAAGTTAAGGCCCAGAGATATTAACATAACCACAAAAATGGGTGACAGTTGCAGCTTTTTCCGTGCTTTTGCCACCTTTCTTTGGTGTTCTTCCCCTTTCCCAAGAAGACCACCAGGAGGATGCACTTGTCTTTCCTTACCACATCCTGCAGTGGCTCAGTTGGTTCAGAGCCCTCAAGAGTTCTGATCGCAAGAGCCCACCGCTGAAAAGAAGGCCTTAGCTCTACAGGGACCGTGCATCTCTCTGCCCAGAATCTCCTTGTGAATGTGATGAGATCTCAAGTCCTGCCATCTCAAGGGAGATGGTACCTCGTGGCCCTTCGTCGTGTCAGCTGTTTCAGCCAGCTGCCAGAATCAGCCAGGGCTTTGTGTGGGACGGGCTGTCTGCTGTTAGGTTTAAAGCCATCTCTGACTGAGCAGATCTGGGATACATGTGTAAACCAGTCCTGATTTCCACAAAGAGTCATTTAGGTGAGGATTGTAGCAAAAACTGTATATCCAAACACATCTCAGATGTCTGATTTGAAATCCAAATCCAAGCTCAGACGTTCCCCAAGCTCGGAAAAATCACATTTGGCATTTCAATGAGCTCCAGTGTGAAAAGTAGTCGCAGTTGTTGGGTTTGGAGCAAGTTCTTTATCTGAGCTGATAAGATACTTGGGATGCAATTCAATATGTTACTCCATTGTGAAAATACCACTGATTTTTATGGATACTATGAAAACAAAGGGTAAATTATAATAAAATAGGATGTTGGTCAGGAGTAGGAAAACATACAGCCGTTTCAGCTCCAGAGACTTTGCTCGGTTTTTACTATCTTATCTAAATACAGACTGAATATATTATTTCAGGCTGATCCACTGCAGCTTTTGCTGAATTTTCACAGATGTGCTTGGAAGACTACTTTTAAGAATTCAATATTGAAATTTTTGACGTGTATATGACCATCGAGACCAGCACTGTGGGCATTAGATTTTTTTCTTGTAGTATTTAGTATTATTTGAAAAAATGGTTCTCTTTGCACTACGTCTACTCTTTATGAACTGAAATTCTTAGGTATTCTGGATCATAACGTATTGTTTATTTCTCAGCTTCCCAGAGCTGTCAAAAAGGAGATGACTGATACAGTGAGACTCTTAAAGTGAATCAACAGGCTTCTCCTTGGGGAGAATTTCAGGAATGCTAAGGTAAATTTGTTAAAGGACTGAGCGCAGTAAGTAGATGGGAAGGTGCTTTAATACCCCATGACATTTGTCTGCTTGTTACTCATTGGACTGAAATTGCTCCTCCTCTGAGGATGAATAAGAAAAGGATGCAAGGTTAAATCTGTTAGGCCACACTTTATCCAGCTATCTACAGAAATAACACTGCCTGGGTACCTCACGCCTTAACCTCATCCTAAGCACAGGACCTCAAATGATTTTGCCTTTTAAAGCTCGAAAATATTTGGGAAGGCTGGGGCTGCATCTTGACTGATTTTCCATTCCCTGACTCTGCAAGCTGTCCTTTCAGACCTCCACGTGAGTGAGTGGTCCCGCTGCTGTGAGTAGATTCCTGCCAGCGCAGATTGGCTGAAAAGAAAGGTACCCGGCCTTACAAGGAATGGGAGGATCAGCTGTCAATCATGGCTCGACATTCTTGGGTTAGAAAGAACAAGGAATTCGTTTTAAACATTCTGAAAACTTGGCCATATGCAAAAGTATTGGATCGTAAAACAGTTTTAAAATCCTGCAAAGACAAAAGTTAACGGTGTGTTTCTTATTTGCCGTGAAGAACAGCTTAAAAGTCTGCAAGTAGAATACCAACAGTATTGTCGTGAACAGTTGACAACGGGACATCGAGGGAAGCATTATTAAGTAAATTCAAACCTTTCTATCTTCCCCTTTGCTACGGATATGTAACATATAACTGCACAGGTGTATCAACACATCCAGAAGTATGTGCATAGACCCATGCGTATCTAGGTGTTACTGCAAGAATTTCTAAGATCTTTGATTCTGTTCGTTATTTTCAGGATTTTGAGTGCTCTCATAGATGTTCCATCCAAGGGCAGGTTGACTCTGCGTAAACACACGAATGTGTAAGGTATATGGCTCTTCTAATCATGCATTTGGTGTAATCAGAGCAATAACCGTATTTGATTTTCAGATACCTCCTTGTTCTTGACAGATTGTACGATAAAACAAAGGAGGAGGAGGACTTGTACACATCCATATTTTAAAAACTACAAGAAATTATAATCTATATTTCTGTTTAAAAATAAAAAGAGGAAATGACGCATGAATAGTGAGCTGAGCTTGCACATAAGCACTTTGATCCAAAGACTGTGAGTAGAGAAGAGGGGGGTCATCCTGAAAATACAAAACAACTTAAAACATCCCACCAATTGTCAGAAAGACAGTGCTAGTCTCAGCTGTTCTTTTTATGGATCCCTAAACTCCATTTTCGCTATAAAAATGTTTTTATGGAATCAAATATCATCATTCTTAACATTTGGGTAAGCGTAAAGACACATTTTTGTTATCAGAACTGCCAGCATACTTCCTCAAAGGAATAGCTCACCTTGCTTGGAGCACAGATTTACATAGACAGGTTTTCCCGTCTCGGTGGCTTCAAGCTGCATCCATGTATGAAGGTATTTCTTACTCTGCTTGGCCATTACCTTCTGACCTTGCTTGGTGAGAAAGAGTGAGCTGTTGGCTACCTTCAGGAGCCCGTCTTCCTCGTGGCAAGTCCACCTGACTGCCTGGGGGCAGTCGACGACGATGCTGCGAGACGACAGTGCGGAGCGCGTGGAGATGCTCAGGCACTGGCCAGATTTCACGTGGAGGAGCCTGTCATCGGGCCTCCACTGCCACTGCTGGTTGGGGCTGCTCATACTGCACCTTTCCATAATTACTCCTCTCCTTTCTGAAAGACACTGCTGTTTCTGGACATGGATAATCAGAAACCCTTCTGGAAGAGGAAAATCCCAGAAAAGACAATAGGTTACACATGGTTATTTAACAAAAAACAAGCTCCTCGTGATTTAAAATACACCAGCAAATAAATCTGCCTTCCCACTTTCGGCGTGTTGAACTTTTCATGAACTTTCCATGTGTTGAATCTATTTAAAAGAACCTCAAATGTACAGCCCACATGATGCAAACACTGTTTCATGGTAATGTAAGGAGAGAAGATGCAAAGAGCAAACTGTTATGGCAAAGGTCACCTTGACCTTCATTATATACAACAATGAAGAAAAACCTACACTGGATAAAAAAGGAATAGATTTTCTAACTTTAGATACCAGTTCTCAATGTCTCACTTCCCCTCCTTTGAAAGCATACAGACATCTACAAATCTCTCAGTCTTTTTTTTATGGCCCAATCTTTTTACAATATAATTTACCGCCTGCAAATTGTTTTAGTAAAACTCAAAGTGCTGGTGAAGAAAGCACATAGGAGGCCATTCCCAAATCTGCGTGCTGCTCAGCAGCCATGCCTTTACAGGAATGGAGGCTCTTTACAGGTAGGAAGTACGTCTCTTACAGCATTCACTCCAATGTCTCTAGCTGTTAGTTCTGTGACCACCCCAATTCCCACCAGACCGGCTCTTTGTGCCACCATACTGAAACACAGACAACAAACACTTAAATGAACAGAACTACAACTCATTTATCAAAAAGCCCCAAAGTTACCAACACAGAAAAGTACATGTCGCAGAGCACAGATCTGGATATTTCACATGCGGCGTCTCTGCCCCACCTGACTTAATGTTTTTCTCTTTTTCTGCTCTCAGTTACTCAGACATTTCTAGTCTCATTAGTTACAATGTGCTAAAACCAATGCATATTCCCCTAGGTTGAGGTTTCTTATTCCTTTTTTTTTTTTTTTTTACAGACCTGCGTAGTTTCTAACTAAGCATCATAGAGATCTCCTTCCTCTGGAAGTTTTATAAAAGTAGGAAAAACAAAAACCAGGAGTCTCCCCTTCAGAGAGAGTGCCCCAGAGCTCATCTCCTGCATTGTCATGCAGGACATCTTAAAAACAAGAAGACATATGTTCAGCATTGAAAGAGACAGTTTATTTTCCTGTGGAAAGAAACCTAAACAGAATAGGCTACGTTGGCCCTGCCCCCCATTCCTCTCGTATGAGCTCAAGCAACGAAGTGACTCCGTTTTCTAAGTCCCCGGCTGCCCAGAGGGCTCCGCTTGGAGATGGAAAGATGGGGCTGGTGGGAGGGAGACGGGGAGAGACACTTACCTGAGGGCATCAAGGCAAGACAGGTAAAAACCAGGACGTGAATTAAAGACTCCATTTTCCCTCTAGCAACTCCCCACGCTTCTCTTAAAAAAAACCACCTCAGATAAGTGAAGCGAAGGCTAGGAAGGAAATGTGCCTTCACAGGGGGAAAAAGTCAGTGACGAGCACTTCCTTCTATTCAATTGTTTTGGGGAGTTTTACACCACTTTGTCGTTTCGTATGATTCTTCAGAATTTACTAGTTGCTTTATTTTGGAAAAATGCGAGGCACTGAAACAAATGGTGTTGAACCTCTTTAGACTAAAAATCCAGAGAAAAGGGATTGTGCTTCTGTGTAATTCATTGTCTGTGAAATATTATGAGTCCTCAGGTGATCTGGGTGGTGCTAAATAAGCGTGTGCTGTATTATCCAGGGAACACGTACATGTTTTTGTAACTATATGTAATCAAGCAAAATCCTGATATTGATATTTCTAGCTCCATAAGTCCTAAAAGCCAAGCAGAGAGGGGGAGGAGAAGGGGAAGAGGAGGAGGCAGATCTCTGAGGTCTGTACCGGGTCTTACACAAACTCCCCCTGAGGATCACATGCTTCTGGTGGTGCGTTCAGGTGATCCACTTTGCTCCATGTCAGTCGGATTTACTCTCCAGTGGTCTGAAGCCACGATGTAGCTAGCCAAACTGTACTGGGCTCTGCCTGTTTTGGGGGGTACAAGCATTACTTTGTGTACTGCATTACTCCAAGAAAAAATAGAGACTTCGGTAAGTATTTTATATCAAGTGTAATTTATTAGCAGTATGAAGCAAAGTCAACATCACTGCATTAAAAACTCATTACACCCTGTGAACAGACATCCCAGTGCTGAAAGTCATTAATGCCAACTTTGCATTTCTCTTAAAAACAAATTCTTACTCAGAAGTAAGGAAACAGTCATAGCAGCATTTTCTTTCCTGTGAAACCTGTCATGGAACAGTTCACATCACTAAAGGCATCTATCTCTTACTGGAAGAGACAGAGCGGATAAACAACGTAAGCAAAAAATCCCGTATTAATAAAAGACAGACAAATATTTAAAATCCTTACCATTTAATATACGCTACAAAGTTTCTTTTAAAAGTAAAATGACTTACACGATTTACAAATACACTGGATTCAGGTCTGTGGCAGAAGCATGTTCTAAGACAATCAACAGTATAAGGGAAATACATACACACTGAATAACAGACATTGTGCTCTGCAACTGCTCCGTAAGACCTACAGTAAATATACATTTAATAGTTAATAGTATGAAGAACATATATTTCCATATAAAATATTAACTGCTTTTGAATATTTTCAAAAACAAGACTTTAATTTTTTTATCTCATCTTCTTTTTCTTTTTTTTATCCATAATTGAACACTTGCAACTTTAGCAGCAAGAACGTTATGTGGCCAAGAAACAAGCTCACCACATAATCAGTAATAGCACTTTACAGTACAGTTGACAGTCCATTCACAAGACAGTTTGCAAACGTTAAAGCATTTATACACTTGATAAACATTTCTTCTGTAGAAGTTTCAGTGTCCAGCCAACTCCAGCAGTAGCACATACATACATTCCATATGGCAGATACCAGTATTACAGAATTAGCCCACCTTTAGATATATACGTGAAATCCATGTATAGTTTCAGTACTGTACCTTCTTTATAAATCATTTTTGGGAAGCTCACAATACATTCATATACAGTAAAGGTCCAGCAATCTCTATACTCTTGCCAAACCGTCCACAATCCTTTCAGACGTTGGCTTCAAAGCCGCTCTTCCCACTGCAGTAAACTCCTTGAAGAAGCTGCTGGTAGGTAATGAAACAAATTACCTCAAGAGAGAGACATTCGGTTTTACCCTCCTTGTCTTCACTGGACAGCTTCTGCAGAAAGTCTGCTTTCGTACAGACTTAGTGCATGGTGCACAAATTCATACTGTTCACTGGTCTGAACCATTCCACCCCTGAAAAGGAAAGACAGTGGAATGAAATCTTAATTGTTGTGATACCCTCCAGCCCCTGCCAGCCCCACTGCCACCAGGTAACGCAAGGCCTTTTCTCAATTTTTGACTTAGAGTTTGCTCTTAAGCAAGAGACTTGCTTGGGAGACTTGCTAAGAAATACTTTCTTCATGACTTATGCCATCCAGCACATGTATAACATCAACTACTGGTCCTGACACCATCAGAGTAAGAACTAGAGAGAAGAAACATCCCATGTTTATGTTGTTAAAATCTACACTTTAAATTCAACACATTCAGAGAATTTTGCTTGACAACATGGGCAAGGAGAGCCAGATACTTGGAATCAGCATTACCATTGATGGAGCAAGGGAGTATTCAGAATCTGGCCTTTCATTTTTGTCCTTTACTAAAAATGTAACCTTCGCTGACCCTCAGATTGCCTGTACAGAGAACAGCTCTTCCTGCCCTCAGATTTCTAACGCCTACAATGCATCCTGTCTGAACAGCAGCCACCTAAGAAATTTCACAGCAGTGACTCATTTCAGCACCAGCAATACAAAAGAGTTTAACCTGACCATAAAAAGGACTAGTTGCAGTCAGATTGGATTAGATGCCTACATTTCATAATTCAACTGATAACAATCCCTTTTTTAGGTGGAACTAGGAGGATCTAGTCTCACATGTCCAGTGCCAATGGCAGTAGGAAGGGGATGATGTCCTACAGGAGGTGGGTGCAATATTTAGTAAGTGTTACCATTCGGGTCTGAAATTAAATCAAACTTCATTCTGACAGTGCTAGGATCTTTCAGATCTCACTTCTCATCAAGCTGAAGGCTCAGGTTTACTTGATTCCACTTTCGTTCTCTCATCTGCCAGGGTATTCAAAGCCATGTGTTCATCCTTAGCTTACCCTAGAGCAGCTGCTTGCCTTTGGGGGCATGAATGAGTAAATGGCCTCAGAGGGAACGATGACATTAAGACAAACATTGTATCTGGCATAAGCCAGGCATCTCACAGTAGAAGGTCTGACAATCTCCCATGTGGCCACTTCAGAAGCAGCAGCAACAAAAGGGTCTACTGATACAGAGCTGTGTGAAAAATGGTAACGGTGCCTCAGCATATATTGTCCTTTAGGTAAGCTCATCTGTTGCTAGAATGTCCTTTTATTTGCTCCAGTGCTACTGGATGGTTAAAAGGCTGTGGCAGCAAAAATGATTGAATTAATACCTACTTCTGTAGGAAAGTGACTAGCTGTCTCTGCTGCTCCAGTGAGCTCAGTCAACTGTAAAACACCTTAAGTGAGCTGCATGTCTATTATGATAAGTTTCTCTTAGGAATTAAACCTCAAGTCCTTAAATGGTCTCATTGAGCGCAAAAAGCAGTGGCCTCTTTGCTTTGCCAACACAGACATCCACAAACTCATAGCTCTTGGCTGCCTGCTGCCTGCAGCCACTCTCCTCTGCGCTTGTCTCCTGCCTAGATATCCAGCAAGAGTCTAAAGGTGACGGGAGGGCTTTGCTCCGGTCCTCTGAGCTGCCTGGCCTCCTTCCTTCCTCCTCCCTGCTGCGTCCTGCCCGGCCCATGCAGCCCCTTCCCAGCCTGCCCCGTTCCCCTGCCAGCACTCCCCCAGGACACGCTCTCAGGGAGCGCGTTTCCCAGCTCAGGTCTGCTGTGCAAAGGGGTGGAGGAAGAGAAGGCGTCCAGGGAGCAGCACGTGGCAGGAAGGGAAGGTTACAGCTATCTTGGCCTGCACTAGGCCGTTTGTGGAGGTGACCCTCACTCCTACCTCTGTTGAGCTGAAGAAACACACAAAATCCCCAAGGCATGTATAAGCTTGGCTGGGGCTGAGCATTTGCCCCAGGCTAGTAAGCAAAACTGAGATGCTGTGGTGCTTCTGAATCCTTTGTGGGCATGGCAGTGCACATTCCTGCCAGCTGAGGGGACTCTCCCGTCTTGGAGGTTCAGACAACTTGGTCTTGCCAGTGCTATCGCCCATGGGATTCTCCCCTTTGTTCCTGTGTAGGGCTCACACTTGACATCAAGGAATTATCTACCATCCTATAACACCACTTTGCACAAAAGGCTGTGTGAAAGTATGTTTTCAGGAGGAAATCTGCTCTAGCAGGGAGGTTTCCTCTCCTGTGTCCCCAGTGCCCAGGGGAATGGATCGACAGCTGCGGCACCTCCGGGCCTGTAGCCTTCGTCCTCTGCCAGTCCACGCTGCATGCAGCTCCATGAGCTGCTGGGCTCTCCTTTTCTTTGAGACTCGCTGGGCTGGTGCTTGGATGAAACAACCCCTGATACCCTGAGGGCTTGGGGATCTCAATCGTGTCTGCATGGGCAAACATGGAAGAGGGAAGGGTCTTACTCCCTGCCCTCTAACTTGCTCCTAGTGCAGCTGGATGCAGTCTGCTCCAGAATGAATGTGATGCAGAGTTTGGAAATTTTTTTTTTTTAACCTGAGGCGATTAGTCAAAACACTTAAACAATGAATTGATGCACACTGGAAACTCTTTTCATCCTGTCTGAGGAGCCAAAAGCAAAATTATCGGACGTCATTCCAAGAATGTGCCTTTAAGGTTAAAGAATGTGCAAAGTTTCTCGATACCACAGCAAGCCTTGAAGATGCCTCACATCAAACATTTCCTGTTTCTGTTGCAAAACATAAAAAATGAACTGGAAAAAAAATAAAGCTGAGCAGAGCTGAGGGTCTGTCTTTCTGTAAAGCCACACAGAGCATAGCTGAATCTTTATGCTGGGTCAAGCTTTTGAGAGGATGGTTCATTTCCTTATTAGCTCAGCACAGACAACTGCTAAGAGATGCTTTCACCCCTTACCAACCTCCTGAGTTATACTGAGCAGCTAAGAAGAACGTGGCACCTGGACATCCTGGGAACAACTTTCTCGCCTCATTCCCTATTGGAGCTCTATTTCAAACTCTGTTTCTAGAGGGACTACATAGGCGGCTAATTAATCCATTTTTCTTCAGCACAGCTCTTTGCCACTATCCGCAGTTTCTCTGGATGCTTGTTTGATTCTCCCAGAGCGCAGTGGGCAATGGCAACATACTACCAGCATCATTTGCTCTACACTGAGAGTCCATCCAGCACAGCTCTATTTTCTGCTCTCCTGTTGCTAGATTCACTTCAGCAGAGATTAGGCCATGGGCCCATGTGACAGAAAGGTCACACACAAGTGGGTGCCACTAAATGTGTTCATTCCACGAGCAGGTCTGCATTTTGGTGGTGTAGCTCCAAGCACGAACAAGCCTGGTTGGAAAACTAGTGGAGATGTTGTATCGGAGATGAAAAGATTGTGTTCACGTTGGGTGCATTTCTAGCTGTCACACAGTCAGATAAAACCATCCTTTTCTGTTTAACAGTCTTTTCTCTTTTGTGAGGGCAATCTGTACAAAGAATAAATTGCAGCCTGCTGAAGCCCGGCATCATGAGGATGAAGGTCTCACCTCTGTTCCTGCTCTGCTCCTGTTTGTACCTCATTGCTCACATTGGCCATGCTAGTAGGGGCGACACAGCTATGGCCACAGCCAGCTCTGGCAGCTGACTCTTTTGGGATGCTCAGTTTGTTTTGCCAGCTTCAAGCCACTTGTAGTGACCTTCACTCAAATCCCACCTGCAACAACCCCAGGTTGGGACTGGGTCATGAGGAGAAGCTGGTCTCATGGAGCTTTGTGTGTGATACAGTGACAGTCGGCCACTTCATGAACCTGCGGTCTGGTTGGGCTGACAGTGGCTAGCGTGGTCTGAGGGGCTGCTAAAAACTGCCAGGTGAGTGAGAGTCATCCTGCAATGTGACCAGCTGGAAAAGGGAAAGAAAAAAAGAGTATTTGGTCTGCCAAGTTTTGCCCAGAAAAATGCCTTCCAAAATTTAAACACAAAAATGTACTTTTTGTCTCAGGCAATAGCTGAGAACATGAAAAGCTGAGGAGCCTTCACCGAGATCTTTGGAGTCAATTTATACTATCTGAAACTTGAAAAAATAAAGAAATGCACAAATCAATTAAATTTTACAACCAGCTTTGTGTCACTGATATTGCTGTGCAGCATGTTTATATTTGGGGTCAGATTTCCATTCTCTTTCCAAGTTTATCAGAGAAAGTTCATTGACTAGATACACTTAACCAAACTGTGTTGTCAGTAATAATGCTGAACATCTGGAATATTTTTTCTGTGATTGAAATAATGACAACAGAGTTTGCTTCTGCTTCTCTACATTGGAGTGTAAACACAGTGAGAAAAAGGTTATCTTAGAACAGAAATACTAAAATGGGGAAGAACACTACAAGCCTTTTTAAAATAAGATGAATAGACAATCAGGATGGAGTTGGAAATTTGAGGCTGATAATTTAAAACAGAGTAAGCACTTTTTTCCCTCAGCTCTTCCATACTTTTGTTGTTGTGATTTTTAGGTCAGGAGCTCCCCTTGGAGAATTTTACACTCCAAGTAGCTCATGCTGCCCTTCAAGGATCACATTACAACCTCCACTGTGAAGAAGGCACATGGGAGGGAAAGGGCAGAGGAGGTGATGCATAAACACGGTCAGCTATATGGATTTTGGTCCTTTTGCAGATTGTGGCTTCAGTATCTTTCTGAATGCCTCAGAAAACAAAAATCCTTTAATTTCCCTTCGACCTGAGATCTTTTTCAGCATTTGCACTCCTTATGGGTTGCTTCCATTTAAAGAGGAAAATACATCAAAAGCTGTTAATAGCTCTGCAAGGAGATTTTATGACCTGGTACCTACAGCAGTAGAGGAGCGAGACTTCTCTGTTCTTGGTGCAGCCCTGTTTGTTTACTTCATACAAAGAAAAGTACATCCAAACCAGCAGCTTGCATCGTACACAATGCCCACATCCTCCTTTCCAACACAAATCTCTCTTCGGCTATGGTTTCACAAAACAAAGCATTCTGCAACAATGCTGGCTTACAGAGCTCCTGCTCCCAAGCGCTGCTCCCATGCTGTGAACTCAGTCAGGGAATTGATCTGACTTAAGAAAATTCTGCAACAAATGCCTTGCTGTTTTGTCAAGCTGAGCAAGTTTGCCAACCTAATTCAAAAGGAGTTCCAGCACAGTGGAGGGAGTAGTAGCAGCACCAGATTTGGCACTCTGCTGTATGAAGAAACTGCACATTGAGTGATCCTGGATGTCCCTGTCAATCCAGGCTCAAAGACTATCCCTTGCCTCCAGATCGCCCTGTGTCTCTTGTGACCTAGTGGGATGCTGCAGACAGCAGAAAGCTCCAGGAGGGGAAAAGAGGAGGGCCAAGTGCTCAGCAACTGCAGTTGCTATCTCAGGAAAACTTCATTCAGTAGAGTCTCAGCCAGTTTCATCCAGAAACAATACTCCTTAATCAGGGTCTAAATACGAGTGTTACTCTGAATATTCAGCTAATTTGTCATACCAGTCAGCAAAAGTGAAGGCAGCCACTCCGTGTAAAGCAGCATTCAGCTGTGAAGTGGTTTTCACAATGATTACTGAAGAGTACACCAGGCTCAATCTGGCTTCTGTCCAGGTTAGCACACAAACTGTGCTGGGCAGATGGGTTATAGTTCCTTTCCCCATTCTCTGGTATCTGGATGACATAAGTACCCTTCAATAAGCTCTTTATGCTTCAGAGAATGCCCCACGCTGATGTAACCCACTGCTCAGTGTTAGAGCAGCTATAGGCTCGCTGTCTGTCAACAACTGCAATGTAGAGTAGTCAATTCACATGGGAAACTGCTCACTGCACGCTTATTTCATCTCTAAAACTACTGTTGGGACACATACATCATCATGAAGTACAACAAAGACATATCTTTAAAAATGGAAAAAAAACACTTCCCCCCACTTTTCTGACAGGATAGGAATGGAAGATGCTTTGTTTCACTGGAGTACTATCATCTCCGCTAGCTGTATCCTTTATCATGACAGAAGGCAGGTCCATGTTCTAGATGTTAGTGATGTGACCTCCTTGTACAAGAGAAAACAGCAGCTGGAATTCAAGTCCTGAAAGAGCTCAAGTATAAAAGCAAAGAATTCTTTGTGTATGCATAGAAAGGGTAGAATAGCCTTCACAAAAGCATTCTGTGTTGGACTAGTTCAGCTGATGGTGGTATGTGGAGGAAAATTTCCTTACAACCAGCAGAAGGAGAAGCAGCCCAGATGGATACACAAGAAAATCTAGCGACTATCCACAATTATTAAGTGTGTGTTAGACATTAAGTAACCTGAATATTTAATGCCTATCAGACTTTTCTGAAGACCTTGGCTCCTGTATGCTTCTTATTCATTTGAAACAAGTTTCAGATATTGCATCAGCCATAAGACATTTTCTGCAAAGATGCAGAAGAGATCTGTTGTTTGAGGTCAACCTACAAATGAATTAGACTTGAATTCATCTGGCATAGTTTTTTAAAAATCATGTTATCTGATTTATGATTCTTCTGGAACTCACCTGTCCACTCGTAGCTGGCAGACAATGCTCAGTGCATCTACAACTCCTTCTTCTTTTAGTTGCTGACAACCAATGGCTGTGGCAATAAAACATCCAGTTCTTCCTATACCAGCACTGAAAAGAAGGCAAAATTTAACAAGTGGGGCAAACTGATCAAATGAGTTAACTGGAAAACACTACACAGATATGAAAGCACTAAAAGTACAAAACATGAAATTGCTAGCACCAACAGTTCCTAGGTTCCCAGCAAGGGTGACTTCTCAGCTCACTTTCTTAGATAGAAATGAAAGGGTTCATGGTTCCAGCTGTCTAGTTGTTGTGGGCAATTTGTGAGGCTTACATGTTTCCAGTTTGCACACAAGTGTGCCATTAGTGCCACAAAGTCCAAATATTCTCTAGCACAGTACAAACACGGAGCTGGGAGAAAAGCCCACCTAAAGGCAAAAGTCAAAGGGGCCTTGTATTTGAAGCCCTCAAAGGACAGAGGGGTTATGCTAACCATACCTCTAACCACAAAAGTAAAAGGACCATGAACCACACAGATGAAGGTAACACTCTTTCCTGTGATTCTGCAGGACGGAGAAGGATTTGGTACTGTTACTCCAGGTTTTACTGATGCCTGCTTGGAAACAGCCATTACAGCCATTATCTTTACTCTGTGAACCCCTAGCACTTTTGAGAATCTCTCCCTGACTATTGTCTTCCAAGTAATGTGGAATTTAATGTGGAATTCAGTGCAGCTCTTCCCTGTCATGCTGCATGGCAGGAAAATGTGAGGAAAATAGTTAAAACATGGATTGAGTCAGGTGTCCAGATCTCCATGCTTGGCTTTTGTCTTAGTTTCTAACTGAAACTTTCTCTCAGTGTCTGCTACAAAGCTGTGTTTTGGTTCTAGAAAGAAAACATGGCTGATAACACCCGGCAGCGCTGAACAGAACCAAGGACATTTGTATGTCTCTGCCAGGAGAGTGAAGAGGCTGGGGGGGCTGCAGGGAGCTAAGAGGGGACAAGAATGGGGCAGCTGACCCAAACTGACCAAAAGGGATATTCCATGCCATATGACATCATGTAATATAAGGAAGGGAAGGGAGCGGGGAGGGCCTGTTTGCTTGGGGATTGGCTGAGCATCGGTCGCGGTCGGTGAGCGATTGCTTTGTACAATCACTTGTTTTGTATATAATTATCATTACTGTTATTTTACTCTATTTTCCTCTTTCTGTTAGTAAATAGTTTTTATCTCAACCCCCGAGTTCTACCTTATTTCTTGATTCTCTCCCCCATCCCAGCTGGGAGGTGGGGGGGGGAGGGGATGAGCGAAAGGCTGTGTGGGGTTTCCAGGCCTGCCTGCTGAAACCAGAACAGCTTTAGAGGAAATACTTAGTCAGCTGGTGCCTTGCTTTCTTCATCTCTGCAAAAGGTATGAGCGCTACCTGCCCTATAAGAGCATCACAAGAGTTATTTAAGCTAAAGCCAGGAAGAACACTTTGAGTGTCTTAGATGAAAGCTTCATATATATGAGTGCAAAGTGTTGCCAGGAGCATGTCCATTTGCTATGGCTGAAAGAAATCAAAAACCACTCACCACAGAATGAAAGATTGACAGTGCTTTTAGAGTGAGCACACCTCTCTAGAAGTGAGTATTTCCAAGTGGACTCAGCAATTTTAAATACATGAGGATGTCTAAGTGAACCATGAGGGGACATCCTGTCTCTTTGGACACTGATTTCTATGAGATAGATGTATCCAAAAGAAGAAGGACTAAGTTTATAAAGAAGGATTTGTAGACATCTATCTAATGCATACCCCATTCAATTCCTGAAGTATTCTGGAATCCCTGAAAGCAGAGCTAACATTTAAACAATTCAGATGTAAGTGAACTTGGCTGTAATGATGGGTTCTTCCCCTCCCCCCCTTATTTTTTTTTGGGGGGATTAAGTGCTCCTGTAAAAGTTCTTAATAAGTGTTACACAAAAGCTAGGGTTTTCTAATGCATTTTCTTTCTCAGCTCAGGCATGCAGGTCCTATGTTACTCTACAGTTTTGTTTCAGACAGTGTGAGATAAAAATGACACCGTTCTTCACTTGCCTTAAGTTTCTTTCCTTGTATATCCAGACAATCTGGAGACCTACTTACTTTGAAGTATTATCTGGCAAAACATGTAACGCTATAATATATGTTTCTATTTTTCTCTTGTTTTTTAGGAATTAAGGCATAGTAGCTCATTCATAATGTCTCCAGTCAGTTCATTGGGGGGATAGAATATCGGACTGTTAAACTTTTGGGATTAAGAGATGCAGGCGGTATGCTTTTTCTAGGATATGTTCATGCTACTGAGGAAAGAAAATCAGAATTTTCCAGCAAAAACAGTGTCAAATTTCTAAGCATGACAATTTTGTCACTTATTTTCATTTAAGAAACTGATGCAAGTCCTTCAGAGTTACTGCGTCTTCTGAGAAGCAGAAAATTGCATTGTGGGCCAGGTTCTTGGTCAGCTTGGCTTCACTGACTAAGTGAGACTAAATTAGTTTTAAATCTGCTGAATATAACTCTGTGTTTCTAATTCTTCTAATAATTAAAAAAAAATCTTTTCCCTCTATATTTGAAATCTGTCCATTACAATATATTTGGTCTGAAAGCACCTTGTTGCCATTAAACGCAGATTTATTTTGATGTAATAAATACACATGCAAAGGACAGATTAAGGAGATATTTTCCAAGTTTATCACATACTTTAAATGAGTGACATGGGAGAGGAAGTTTATATACTTTTCCACTGGAAAGACTGTCAAGGACTTAAAACTTTCTTCCTTTGGAAATCTCATTCCTTGGTTTGTGGGGAATCAGACCTGTTGATTTCAAGGAACAAAACAAATGTTTACTCTTTTTCCACGTGTTTGCAGGACAGGAACTGCTTTGCTAAAATGAGTTAAGTCCTCCTTATATTCTGATTCCTGAATGGAGTCATCACTGAAGTGTGTAAGACAGCACTCTATGTTGATAGGCTACAAGAAGACACACATCAAATATTGATTTTTTTTTTTTGCACTCATGTCATAATTCCAACTCTTAAGAGATTATTAAAACTCTTCTATTTCAAATTAAGGATCATGCTTGAGTGTCTCCTGTAAGGATCTTCTGGAAATAACTGAGAATTGTGCTTGTGTATCTCAAGTCTGAATCTGAAAATGTGCTCAGGCTCTACTAAGGCCTGGACGACCTCATTGGCAACTTGGAATAAAATGGAAGAAACTATGTGGCAAGAAAATGCACTATGAGTGAGTTTATCCATTTTGTGGACCATTGTGTAGTGATTGTATAGATGGCTGACTTGTCACTAAACTATTAATTTTAATCACTGGTCTAGATCTTCAATCACGAATAAACTCCTGTTCATAACAATAGGCCTTGCTGTCATATCACTCGCATCAGAAAGACACCCTGTTCCTCTGAAGACCTTCATTACCGACAATCCTTACTAGAAAAATGAGAACCTCATTGTTCATCCACAGATTTGTGGATTGTCTAGGAAAACTGCAATTCCTGACAAAAACAGCTCGATAAAATTTGGGAAAGTTCCCGTTCATCACATTCTGGATTTGCAAAATAATGTATTCAAATCTGGCTTCAATTTCTCTGACTCCAAAATATGGAGTTAAAAGAAGTGGCTCAAGATGAAAAGCTCTGGTTTTGATGGATCTGTAGGAATAAAAAAGTATTATCCCAACTGTAAGAGATGTATCATTCTTGTGAGACAAAGGGAGTAAGGAAACACTGATTTCCTTTTATTTTCTGTTTTGCTTCACCTACTTTTTTCTACCAATATATATGTTTAGTCCTCCTTCCTACTACTTAAATTAGAACATGGGGTAATGAATCGATATCAAACAATAAAATGGAATTTAGAGTGATTAAAAGGACATTCATTGCAATTTGTGTTCATTATAATTTGTACTAATAACACTCTACTCTTGAGTATCAAACCAATTGCATTTGTGAAAATATCCACAAATTTTTGTACTGATGTGTTTTGGTCTGCAGATTTGCACCTGATGTCTGCATCTTACAACATTGTAGTCAACCAGTCACGGAGCATTGCATCTGATTTAGGTACTTAATAATGTAACGAAATAAAAAAGGAAGCAAATTCTGAACACGAAACGGAAGCAGAACCATCTTTGTAGCTGGTCTTTCAAAAACAGTTCATTAGCAGAAATGGAGAATGGTTCAGAAAAGATTTGCTAGCAACAAGGGAATTCTCTTCAAAACTCAAATCCTCAGACAGGAACCAAAAAAGTCAGTTAGCATGAAGAGGATCTGGGGATTTCTTCTCTTCCCCAGTGTCTTAGTTTCTAACAGAAGTTACTTCTCTCACAGTGTCTGGTATGAAGCTGTGTTTTTGTTCCCAGAAGAGAAACAACTGATAACACCTGGCAGTGTTGAACACAGCCAAGGACACATTTTGTTCCTCAGTGAAGCAGTTAGAAGGCATAAGGAGCTGTGAATTGGGAGGGGACAGGACTAGGGCAGCTAACCCAAACTGACCAAAGAGCTATTCCATACCACATCACATCATGTGATTTTTACGGAAGGGAAATCGCTCCCTTGCTCGGAGGGAGGGGCTGCTGGCCGGTTGGGTATCGGTTGTTGGTCCCTTGCTTTGGGTATTATTTCTTGTTTCTTATCTTATATATATATATATGTACTGGTATTTCTTTTATTCTCTCTGCTGTCTTAGTAAATAGCTTTTATCTCAACCCACGAGTTCTACCGTATTTATTCCTTAATTCTCTCCCCCATCCCACTTGGGAGGGGGGAGGGTGAGCGAACAACTGTGGGGGACTTAGCTGTCTGCTAGGTCAAACCGGGACACCCAGATATGCCCTTTGTTTAGGAGAAGGGCTGTTTGATGTGAGTTTTCATGTCAGTTCTTTAAGAAAAAGGCTGCAAATTACCTGCAGTGCACGATGATGGGCCCTCGGGTGGGTGCTTCCAGCCTGTCCTCTTCCACATCCAGCATCAGCTGCAGCAGCGGCTGGGCACTGTCAGGGGTTTTGTGGTCTGGCCAGGACGTGTACCAGTAGTGTTTCACACTCCGGGACTGACTCCCTTGCTGGAAATAGCATCAAGGTTTTTTATGCACACTTGTGGTGAACAGTTCTTTCAATTTTTCTCAATGTTATGGTAAAAATGGCAAGAGAGATTTAACAATTTGCTTTTATTGGACTGAGGGGATCCAGCTGAAGGGAACAGACATGCTTCCAGAGACACAACTGTTAGAAAACTGGGCTGTTTTTCCAGGTATGTAAGCCCTGCTCTGTCCATCTGACCACGGACTTGCTGACTGCGCTGTCAGTTGGAGTTGTCAGAGGCCTGTGTTAGGTCAGCAGTAGGGCTGAAAGAGACTAGCTTGATTTGGGCTTCTGATTCTCTCTAAATTATAGATTTCTGCTACCTGTTAAGGACAGTACCATAAAAGTCTGAAGCCAAAATTATAAGAGTATTTAAGTTACAGGTGCCGAAGAATTGCCCTTCTGTATTAATCATGTTTGATTAATACTGTTTGCCCAGTCTGCCCAGTTATTGTATCCAACAGAGGCTGCTGCTACTTCAGCAAGGAAAGAAGATAAACACAGGCTGCAGTAACTTACACACTTCCAGCTGGCAATATAGCTTCAACCCACTTCTCACTGCCTGAGCTGAACCAAATCTCCCATATCAACCAAAACTCCCCAAGTCATTGTTTATTGTAAAGCTCTGTCAGGAGGAGCAGATGATGGGGTCCCATAGCATGTAAGCGTAATATGGGTGGTAACTTACAAAAGGAGCATCTGTCCTATTTTGCACAGTTAATATTTAGTCAGATCCATGAAACTATGAAGTTTTCCTTATATGCTCCTTATATTTTTAGTTTCTAAAATGGACTATAGATGCACTCAGCACATAACATCGACAGCTTATCTTTTTCTGAGTTATGCTGCGCTAGTTTTCATAAACTAAGACTCCTATACTTCATCTTGGCAACATTAAAAGCAAATGTAATTCAAGAGAGTGAAATTTGCACTCTTTTTGAAGCCTTTTTTATTGTCAGAGTGATACAAAGCAGCGATATGATGTGTTCCACAGCTTTGGTCTCAATTATACCTTGCAGCTGTAAGCTTCACAGCTCAGTTACTTTTCTTGTAAAAATTTATGCCCATTGAAAAAACATTTTAACTTTATTTAACACTGAAAACATAAAGCATAAAACAATGTTTCTCAGATGCAGGTTTTTACCTTTATTGTGAGCTGACGGACCGTATAGTTCTCACATTCTTGCACATTGTTAACAAGGACTTCAACCTTCCCATAGATTCCTCTTTTTTCTGGCCAATAGAGCACACATTTCTGGAAAGCAAACATCAGTCTTGTCAAGAAACTGGATTCTGGAGCCACATTAATCTAATTCTTACACGGAACTTATTTGCCTCAAAAATACAGATTAATTCAACCAAGGTATTACTGATGGTAGAAGTGTTCCTAAATAAGATATTGCAGTCTTCTTATCGGATGACTTAGGCCTGATTTTCAAGATCTGAGTATTCAAATATGACTCTCCATCACTGAATATTTATAACATCTGGTTTTATTTTTAAAAGTTCAGTGAAGTTCAATTAAAGGAACTAATTTACTTTTTCAAAAATTCAGGATGAATTTTTCCTAGAACATTCTTTATTTCAACGAGTAAAATCCTGAAGATTTATTAAGTTTACTCTTTCTAAATGAGATTTCCTTCTGAGTAAGAGGTTTAGAATTTGTCCTGTCCTCACAAGGCTTTTTATCCTGTTTACTCTCCTGAACCATGATAAAACAAAGCATGCACATGTGCCCTAAGTGCTTACTGAATTCAGTGGGACTTTAGGTACACCTTCAAGTGTTTTGTCCGAGTTGTCTTTTACATTACTATTATACAATGCACAGTCTTGCTACAGTTACACAAAATTATACTGAGAATTCTTGATGACTCAGAAGTGTTATGTTATCTCAGCAACACATCTGAAAGAGTCTCCTGAAAAGGAGGTGATGAAATTGTATGTACAGAGTGAACTATTTTTTTCCTGCAATAGTTTATTTGCAGATCAACTGTAACTTTATATTCATTTCCATTGAAGTATCTCTATATCTGAAAGCAAACACCCCTGTGGCATAAATACTTCTCTAAAAGTGGATAGTAAAAGGCAGTATAAGTAGTATAAGGTGTGGGAGAGCCACATTTTCTGAACTACTGCTAGCCAATCTGATTCATTCGTTATATTGAAAAATAAAATCTAAAGAAAGCATTACCTTTAATATCTAGTACACAGGTTCAAAAAACACTGAGAGAACAAGCAGACAGTCCTAAAAAGATAGGAATCCCCAAAATGACTTGTTCGCATTTCCTCAAAAGAACTTGCTGAAGAGACTTGTATATATTTAGACAGCAACTTACATTACGCAGCAAAATGATACAATCACTTTAATATAATTAATTGCCGTAAAACACAGCTTCCAGTAAATGCTGCTAAAAAGAGCCAGAAACAAATTCAGCTGTGTTCAAATTAAATGCCAGGCTTTGCCTCCAGGTGTGATCTTTAAGCTGCTACTCAACCCAGTAGCTGATTGAACTGAATGCAAACATCCCTGCTGTATAAATACTTCTCTAAAAATAGATGCTCGTTACCTTCAGAGCGTAAGGTGTGAGAAAGCCACGTGTTCTGAGATAACGCTGGCCAATCTGGCTGGTTTCGTTCAAATCAGAGTTTCTTTCAAATGGAGAGTTACTCGAACATCTTAAATTCGATGTCTCTCCAAGGACATCAGGCACAGTAATAAAATACTCAGAAAATTGTATGAAAAAAAGCGTTCACCAGTTCCACAGTCACCCCATGTGACACACACAGACATTATCATCCACAAGATCTCCAACTCATGCCCCTCCCTGGGAGTGTAGTTTTCAGCGCTAATATGGGAAAAAGAAAAGTCTAAATACACAATTGTACCCTGACAATCAACAATAGTTCAGCCAACCCCTGAGACTTCTTGATAAATGAAAGCATGCTATGTGCGCTACAAAGCCTTCGGGCTGTCCTGAAGTTTTTCTTGACTCTTTCCCAGAACTGTAATTGGCAACTTGTGCTGGGTGGACAATGAAACGGGACTGTCATTAAAATAACCTTCATTTAACAGCCCATCTACATTTAGTAAGATACAATGGATTATTTTTAACTCAGTCTCCGTGCAGCTTTTTAAAATTCTGTTTATTACTGCTTTAACAAATAGCTTGAAAATAGAGCTGGGATCAACTGTCTTCAGGAACTTCTTAGAAGACAGATATTTGGGGAAATCAACATGTTTTTGAAAGTTTATCCTAATAAAGGGATAAAGATGAAGGTGGGAGGTATAAAGATATCAAATATACAGAAAATAATATAGAAAATCCCAGGAACATCAGAGAAAAAAATTAAATTGCCTCAAGCTATTACTTGAACCTAAAAGGAAATTCCACTGGTCCCAGGTCAGTATATTTTAGACCTGCTCAATGGCCAAACATAGTGGTTAAGAAGAGTGTTCCCTATCTGTAGTCAGTAAAAGCTCATTGCCCACTGTATATGCTAGGAAAAAGAAAGAATTCACTTGTTCTTATCATCACAGTCCTCACTTTTTTTGTGCTGGTCCTGTTCCTTGCTGTTCTTTCAGGCCAATTAATCTCCCGTTAAGCACATTCATCCATCACAGCACTTTCTAAATAGGTCACAGATTTTGCGAGCTTGGGGTTGAATTCTCTGTGCAGTCAGCAAACACATAAGAGCTAAGAGGAAGATATTTTAAAAGATGCTTAAGCTAGAAAAAAATTCTCAGTCAACTTGCATGCCAGCAAAAAGCTAGGAATCTTCTTACTTCTTATAGAAAATCTCATCTTCCAACAATCTTTCAAATTCCCCATCAGGATGCCGTAGCATTGGGTAGCTCTCTGCTGGTACCCTTGGCTAATGATTATTTATTTCTGACCTGGTGCCTGAGCCTGGCACATTCCCTGACCAGAACAGGAAGTTCATATAACAAACAGCACCTCACATGACTTTTAATTTATTTTGGCCCTTTTCCTTCCCTCTGTGACAGGGCTGTAGGCTTAGGTCCCCTCCATCCCCTCTCCTGTCTCCTTGCACCCCAGCCCTGTTGGGTGCTGGGCTTCACGTGTCAGCTCCAGAGCTGGATCTCTGTAACTGGATGGGATCTGGCTCTGCCTCAGAGCGAGGCTGGCACCTGCCATTTGCCACTGTCAGTCTGTGATCAGGAGCACGGGGTTGTTAGCTTGCCAGAAGGCATTTCTGTTGCAGCCTCTTTCCCCCAGACAACTCTGATGAATGGAGAAAAGATTGCTCGGCTGATGCTTTGGATGATTTGTTACTTTTCTTTCTCTGGATTTGAACCCTCTGAACAAAATTGGTTTAACAATTCTCAAATATTTGTGAAGGTGCTTTCCTTCAGCTTCAGTCCTTTCCCTGCTTATTTTTCCATATAGCTATGCCAATAAATTTATACCTTCACTGTTTCAATAACCAAACACAGAACATTAATGAATAATTACAGGAAAGCTTCAGTTCCAGAATCCCTTTTTACTCCTGCCTTCTATTTACTGTTGCTATTAACTCAAGCATGAGAAGCATACTTTAGGAGGGATTGTAGGATTTGCATCTACATACAAAAATCCTCAAAGTTAGGGCCAAACCTTCTTAAGTTTTTCCAAAACCTCAGACATCTCTATGATGCCAATACTCAACTAATGACTAATCTTTGAAGACGCTTATGTGAATCCTGCAAAAGGTTGGATTTATGGATACCAAAATCCACTTTGTTATATGTAGATAAGAATGCCTATAGGCCAAGGGAAAAATTTTGCATAAAAAGTGATATGAACTTTAAATAGTGAGTTAACAAGACTGTCCTAGATAATTACTGACAACATTTTCATTATCTGAGTAGAATAAACACACATTGTTTAATGCATCTCTCAGTACTAGCCTTTCTTCTTGCAGAATGCTGGACAGTACTTTATGCTTCCCAAAATATGTTTCCTGATTTACAGGTATTGTTGCTGGTATGTTTTAAAGCAAACAAAATGCATGTTATCTGTGGTAGACATAGCATAACAATGAAAAGCAGTTGATACAACAGAAGACTACAAACTTCTCCACAAAATTCTACAAAAGTCTATGAAATTCTTGCACCCCACATTTGTCTAATTTCCATTGCTCTGTTGTCTTGACTAGATGATCAGTAATACATTAAATTCACATGTGTCTCATTGATAAAGCTTTGTAAGAGCATGTCTTAAAAGGGATTAGAGATGATCAGTGAGTGATTTAGCTCATTTGTTATGAGGTTGGATCATCTTCTGGAGGTTACTATCGCTCTTCAGTGACCAGTGAGGGTGCCTAGATCAGGTGAGATGTACTCTCCCTCATATGAATCCTGAAATTAGAGCCTAGAATTGCAAGTATTTTTCATTATTTGTTCAGGTAGAAGTTCTTCTGTGCACTCTCCTTACACAAGCCGATCTCCAACCTGTTCAGACACTGTGTAGACTTGAGTAAAAGTTTTACAGATTCTTTTTAAAATACTCACTGCAGTCATAGTTTATTTCGTATTATTCTTGTTTATAAACCAATCTCCATTTTTTTTTTATCAGACCTCAAAATGAAAAGGAATACAAGCAATAATTTCATGCTCCACATTTTCTCACACAGCTGAAATATCAGCATATATAATCTCAGCACTCTGCTTTCAAATTATATTTTCACCCATCTTACAGAAACTCTTATCGCAGTGAGTCTTAACTGCTTTTCATCTCATGAAGGAAACAAGCTGTGTTTATAATCTTTTCACACAACTCCCCTTTCTATTGCAAATTCATCACATTGGTATATTCCACTAGAGCATTAATGTCCCAAATAGTTTTATTTATGCTAAAGAAATTACTTTATTGTTGAGCTTACTGTTTTTCATGCGTGTCTCATTTGAGAGCTCCCTCCTTGTACGTTAATTCATACATTCTAGTACATTATAGCTGAAAAGGAGGTTGAGTGGTACATCAACTGAGGAATGGGTCCTATACCTATGAATCAGGTATGGGGGTTTGTTTGTGCGGGGGTATATGTGGATAAGCACATGAACATGTCTTCAAATACAAAGTCATTCGTATGTGTGAATATTAAAAATGTACCCCCCTGAAAATTAGAGAAATACAGCAGACCACAGAGAAGAAAAAATATCAAGTGCTATTATGTTAACTAACTGCTGCTCTTGCCCTCTCCATAGACAGCTAATACTTCAACAGCGAAATTAATATGCTTGAGCATAGCCATTAGCCGAGCTGTTTTCTTTTCAAGAGCAAAGCAAGGCCTCAGGATGAACGCACTAACGGTGGGAGAGTTCCTAAGGTTTCTAGACAGGGCAGGACAGCTTGTGCAAACACAGCCTCTCTATATAGCCTGGGAACTACTTGAGATTCCATCCCCCTTTCTATTAGGAGGAAATGACCACTGGCAGGCCACAACAATGCGGATAAACACTAGAGCTGAGGGACTGCGTAACTCAGGTAAACACAGGGCTTCCTGACATGTTGGAAATCACTGAGCATTTCTTTCAAGTCATTCTTCTTACACAGTGTCAGATGTGAGTGTTTAAACAGTCAGTATTTCCTCAGTGAAATAGTTATTCTTTAGAGCACTTATGTTAGGGTGAGTTTCCTACATTTTCAGAAGTAATCCTTTTAATGTAGGCTTCTGGGCACTGGTAAGGAAAGTCTAGCTCAAAATGGCACCTGTTTTGGATATTTTCCAGCACTATCTGTATTTTACAAATACTTTTCTTAAAATGATCTGGATTTAAAGCCACTTCATGTCAGAAGGCCAAAATCATGGTGTCAAAGCCAGTGGTCAATTGCAGAAGGAAGGAGTATGTTGAACAAGTCAACTTTTAAATGGAGCAGTGAGTTTGCGCCATGGAAACGCTGTCAGGATCTTGGTCCCATGATCACTGAGATTGAGAATTTTGCCTGAATAAACTCTGTTTCTCTATCATCACATTCAGCTGAATTTAAAGTGCCTGGAGGTGAGTAGGGCAGGGGCAACATGGTCTGACAACATGCTGAGACATGGTTGAGACACCTACCGGCCATGAGGAAGAGCTACCTTGGCTATCAGTTTGAATATAAGACAGAAGTTGAACTCCTTTACATTTGTCTCTCCTTTGTCCACAAGCCCTAAAAACCACTTCTGTAACATTCAAATCTCCAAAATAGAGCTTTCTGCTGGCCACAGCTCTCCAAATCACGAGTGATTTTTGTTCCTCATGTATGGCAGTAAAATATGGTCTCTGGCACTATCAAGAAAAACCTGGCAAAAATTTAAGTAAATATTAGATAAAAATTTTAAAGATATAGCTGGGAATTAATCCAAAAGTCACAGAATGCATAACAGGCAGCTAGATGGCCATTAGCAATTAAAGTGCAATTGTCACCTGTATTTGGTACTAAGATAAAGAGCCATGTATTTCTATTCTGGCTAAGTCACTCCATGGTGTTGGCATTTGGGAGGCTAAACTATATTTCTGGGATGACCTAGATGATTGGTAGTACGTGGAAAGGATTCAAAAATTGCTATTATAGCAAAGAGTGAACTTTAACAGGAAACCTCTAATCATAACACTACACATTTGCACATCTATTCTTTACGCAACAGAGAGTAGCAAGAAGTACAGAGGTGACCAACAGGTAAATGAGGTGTTTCTTAATAAATTATGAACTCAACAGTGCAGATTTAGAAAATGGAATTTCTTTTTGTCAGTTTTTTTTTTTTNCTCTTCTGATGGCTACACAAATGCAATTGATAGGTTTGAGAACCCTAACATTACTTTTCACATTGCCCATTACCAGAGTATTTGAGGGCTGGCTATCTGCTGGTTTTCTTTCAAATCTGCTAAGGTTTTTTCTACAGCATGCAGTGCCATTGGAATAATTTCTTGGTTTGGCTAGTTGTCATACCTCATTTTTTTCTTTCAGCTTTGTGATCATAACAATGACAGGGCTGTCTTCTTGCCAAACCATCTGCCAGAAGTCATTCACAGTATTAATCATGGGTCCCTGAGTTGCAATGAAAGCCTTCTCTTTACCTCCGTATCCCTGGTTT
Source organism: Penelope pileata (assembly GCA_013396635.1). Taxonomy (NCBI): domain Eukaryota; kingdom Metazoa; phylum Chordata; class Aves; order Galliformes; family Cracidae; genus Penelope; species Penelope pileata. The sequence goes on from WBMW01003868.1 coordinate 668,399, forward strand.
AGAAACAGATACACAAGCATTTACTTAAAATTCATGTTGTCAATCAAAATTTCAGGTGAATGTTCTAAAAGAGCAGAATGAGGAATCTGGAACTAAAAAAAAAAAAATAGACGTTATTTGAGCTGAAAGCAGTTATGAGTAACAGTAGAACAGATCAGAAATTTTTCAGTAGAACAGTTTTTCCTCTGGGAACTACTGATTTGATGAACTGAAATTATCCTGAGCATACATCAATCCCTCTCAAATTTCCCTGCTTACTTGGCTTCTTCTAGCTTACTCTATTCCCCAGGGTGTTGGGGCTTTCTATTATCCAATGGTACTTTAATCCATGATTTATATTGCTGCAGTGTTTACATGATAGTTTACAGGCAAGATGCCACATAAAAAAATGAGAACAATAAAACTGGTTTCTCTGAAGATTCATTAGAGGAAAAAAGATTCAAAATACATGAATGCTTGCCGAGGCAAAGACTGTTGTCTATATCTTTGCAATGGGAGAAGCACCTTTATGAGACCTTACAGGAGGGACAGCATCAGTGCAGTGAGTGCTGAGACACACAAAAAAAAAGTCGGGTAAATAGTGGAAAATCAGAAGACAGGGAAAGGCAGAATGAAATAGGAATAACAAGAGACCGCCATTTTATTTTTCAGGTGAAAAGGAGAACTTGGTAGTTGAGGCAGAGACAGAGTGCCCAGCAGCAGGAGCCTGAAGGGAATGAATGAATGAATGGAAAAAAGCTAGAGGTGGTATGAGGCCCTCTAACCATGGGTATTCCTTTCAGGTGCCTTTCTCCCTGATTATGCTCCTCTGCACTGTTATCCATTGTACAGAACAATGGAATAGATCCTCAACTGGTATAAACAGTCCTCCCTCTACTGACCAATTTGCCTCAATGTATTTTGTCCAAGTAAAGCGTGTCAGGACCCCAGAAAGACTAATGATTTCATTTCTTCACTGAGTTGGATTTTTTCTGCAATTGCTGACACTTGTGACAGCAGCAGGAGAAATTACAGTATTTTGGCTTGCAGAGTGGTGGCACAGAGGACAGGGAGATGTCAGGGGACACATAGCGCAGCCTGGCTGATGGAAGAGTTGTGCCGTTGTTCTCCAAAGACAACTGCTCTGCTTACTTACAAGACGATATCTTTCATACAAAGCACTGAAAGCCCAGAACATAAAATGAAGCAGCATAAGAGGTGTGGTGGATGTGTATAAATATATTCATATGCTTTTATTTACACAAGCAGCATCATTGTTGAACTCAGGGGCCATTATTTCAGTTGCAGTAATATGTTTATTCCAGCTGAGGATCTTGTACATCAAAATTCTTAATTTTTCAGGTAAAGGACTATATTCCTAAAACATAGCTGGAGCAGTTTCTTAGTATTCTATGCAGCATAATTTGTGCCATGAGTTTAAGAAAGATCTATGTGTGTCATTGAGAATTATTACACAGCTAACATTTAGAAATAATGCTTTGCAACATGGTTTGTGCTAGTAAAGTGTTTGCATCATGTAAGCATTCAATAGTGGGTATAAACAGGTGAATAATGTACATGACGATGCACATATAGCTATTTAATACATCTGTTTATGCTCCTTTTCACAAACTTGTTGCAATATATATTTAATTGCTTAACTGGTGCTTTCAGGAATATCAGTTGATATAGTCACGTATGAAAGAAAACATGATCAATGAACATGCTTGTAGCTAACATGACTGCAATGAGCAACCATAGTGCTTATTTTGCTGTTGACTCTGATCTTTACCAAATTACTGGTATTTCTGTCTCTTTTAAAAGGTAGCTCTCTTTTTCTTCTTGTAAGGCAGTAAGACAAGATAAAACAGTAAATATTGAAGTAAACAGAGACAGTAATGAATGTTTCTTAATGTTTTAAATGTATTTGATAACCTTTTTCTTATTGTAACCATTTTAGCACATTGATGGCTATGTGGTCTTTGGCACAAACAGCTCATGAAACTATTTCTATGACAGCAGTGTAGACAAAAAAAATTAGGATTTATCAATGAAGATGGGTAGGAGTAAATAAGTGGTACCTTGGCAAAAACAGCTACTCAGGTGGAAAATCAAATATTGTCTCAAAAGCACAGGAATAGTGTATATTTACTTACCCTAATGTAGTTAGCATTTATGTAGGTACTCAAGGAGTCAGATGGATTTTTTGGTTTCAAATACACTCTGCTTAGAGGATCTAAGAGCACAAGGAAGATGGAAATTGAAAAAAAAACCCATAATTAGAGGATTTCTATAGAGAATCAAAGATCTGCTGAAGAAAATAATCTATCGTTACTTGGGATTAGCAAGCACTAAAGCATTATGCATGAATTTTTTTCCACTGCAAAGACTCATCAAGTGAAATTAAGGAATACCTATGGTGTACAACACTGGGCTGTGTGGAATTATCTCACCAAGCTGTGGACATCAAAGCAATGCTAGCAGGTCCAGGCAATATTCAAGTAAGGTCTGTATTGAGTATTCAGCTGACCTGCCTAGATTGCCTTTGAAACTTGTCATATACCTTTGCAGGATGCTAGATAAATATACCAAGTCCTTTGGATTCTGCTTAGATACCTCTGCTGGAAGCTGTACTGTTTCAATGACTACTTGGATTTAATTTAAGAAAAGAACTCTCTGCCTGGGGTGAAATCAGCTATGTGTTTTTGTATCAATGTAATATTCACTGCATGAAGCTGGACTAATTGATCCATATCCTTCCTTTCAGTCCTGTGTTCTCATCTGACAATTTGGGAACATTTGTCTATAACAGACTGGAGAAAAAAATATAGGAACATTTTCCTTCATGTTCTTCTTCCCTTCACTGTCTTGGATGACCTCGAACAGAATGGGATGCAATTCTGTTGACTACAGAGCTGGGGGTTACTAAATTCCATCTGTAAAATTTTTTGTTTGTTTATTTGTGATGATTCTCCATGTACTAACTTTTTGGAATTAAAGCCAGTAAATTCTCAAAGAAAAAAGGAGGAGGGGACTAAGACACCTACGTTGGCACTGTGTAGGGGTGATAGAGAGACACACTTTGACTTTCTTCACATCTTTTCTGAAAGAATACTCTACTGTTAATAAAACGATACGGAAATATGTCTCTACTGACAGAAAAACCTTTTCTTCTGGCAGTTTGCTTAAATAATTAAGTAGTATCATCAGCTTTTCGACATTGTCCAGACATCTACTGGTTTGAAAATAGTCTTTGGAGAGTGGTTTTGCAAGTGCAATCTAGACAAGGTATTCAAAGATCAAGCTGGCCCTGCTGTTTATACTAAAAATATATAGTTGACATACACATGCTATAGCAAAATGTGGTATTTTCAGAGTTGCTTTTGAATTTCTTTTGTGACTTTTCATCCTTATGAAAAGATAAGAGCTTTGTAAATCAAAGGAAGAGAAGAGGTGATCCCAAACATTATGTCATTTTCTCGCAAGAGGTGAAATGATCTTCTGGGGAAGGGAATGGAACAATTTCAGGAACCAGGCCTGTGTTATGAAAGTATGTTTCATAAAATGGGCAAATGAATGAATGTCCTTTAGTTCAAAGTCTGTGCATGGAAGTCCTGTCCTCTGTGTTAACAACACAACACGGAGCCTGCTTAGCTTATGTTAAAAATTTCTTTGTACTAGCTCTCCCAACTGTTTCACTTAGAGCTTTTTTTTTTTTTCCCCCCCTTAACAACATGAGGACAGGAAACCTCTCATTCCTTTTCAGTACAGAGTGATTATTAGCCACTTCCACAAGTGCCTCAGGCTACGTGGCCTTGAAAAAACACACTTCCTCTAGCTCACACAATGCCTCCAATTCTGATGTAGCTTGACCCCTACCTTAAAAAACCTCTTTCAAGCAGACTAAACGTCCAGCTTTATCGAACCTTGGGATAAATTCCTCTGATACTATGGAGTGGTTAAATCTGTCTCACAATTTATGAGACTCCCTTTCAATTTCAATCAACTAAACAATCACTGTTTTGGAATACAGACATTTTATAAATTTGCAGTCCTGATCATTTCTGAAATAGAAAATTGCTGTACACGTAGCTCAGAAATGAGGAACACCTGAGCACTGCTCAAGATCCAGAGCCACTGAGCAGTCATTGTGCACACATGGAAGCAATTAGCTTACTCCTGAATGACAAATATCTTGGAGGTAATCATCTTTCCTCAAGGATGGCTAAGTCTGAGAGTCTGGAGCTACAGCAGAAAGACACAGATGGTGGCTGCGAGGCTGAATTCATCAATATTTGTAAAACATCTTGAAGTGCAACAGAGCTGTTAAGCACTTGTAATTGCTGACAAAAAATGCCTCCTACAATAATGACTGAGGCAAAATCACTGCTGTTTTCTTGCATGTATCTAGGAAGTCTGGAATAGTTCTCCTGTTGAAGAGGCTTCCTCTAACTCCATCTTTAAAAAATTAATACTGATATGAATTTACCAGGCTGGAGGAATAGGAGGGAGTTAAAGGTCTGTAGCTTGCCCCCATGAGAGTAGTCAGTATAGGGATCACATCATAGAGTAGGTGGTGTTGCCAGATGGCCTCCCCAGTGCTGTCAACGCTGGAGTTTCGTCCACTGCATGAACACTGCTTCCTCAGGAAGACCCACAGCTTCATCCCATTCTATCCTACTTGAGTTTGATTGTTTTTCTTTCCAATGCTTCGGCATTAGAAAATAAAGTTTCATTGATGCAAAGGGAATCTTTTTTGTCTTCTAAAAATAACGTTTGCCTAATATCCATCTATGTTTTTAACTGTGCACCCTAACAGTAATTAAATAATCAATAATAATACTTATTATTGACAAATATAGTAGTTAAGATACCGGTGGCTACAACTAGGACACATTCTGTGAAATCATACGTTGAATTCCCCTAAGATCACACATTTTTCTCATTCTGCTGTGGAAATATGATTTTTTTCTTTTGCCTCTGAAAGCCTGCTGGTGATCCCATTGCCTTCACTAGGGAGAAGTACAGGAGCAAATATGACACCAGAGAGTTTGAAAATTCTCAACATCAAGAAAATGATTTCCCAGCATCTGTTTATAAGTTTGTGTGAGAAAGTGCTTTGTTCATATGATTTAAATTAAAGTTTCCCCTTGTCTTTAAATGGAAAGCCAGAGCCAGCTTTAGCACAAGCAACTCAACAACAGCTTGTGTGTTTGCGGGTCTGACACACCAAGTGCTTTGCACCTCCATGTTTCTGTTAATCCGCTGTTCTGCAGTGACTACTTTCATGCAAGCTTTTGCCCTGAGGGATCTTTTTAGGAAGAGATAAGGGATGACATCCAGGTATCTTGGATGTGTTGCACACACAGATACCCACTGAACAGTGTAAAGCCACTTGCTCCTATGCGAGCAAGAGCCCATGCCTGCTCTGAAGCACCACAGCAATTCTGCTTCTGGTTTGAGGTGGAGAAGTGGCATAGGAAGGGGAAAAGACACAGGTGTTTGAGGCTGAGGTCCTGCTGTGGGGACATGTGGCAGGGGCTGCAAGAGACAGCAGGTGAACGTGAGAGTGTGAAATAAGATGATGAAAAGGGAGGACAGGGGCTGGTGTTCTACCACATGGACATCATCGTGGTAGAGTCTGGGTGTAGGAACAGAGGGAGCCAGAAAAGCTGTAAGCAGGTGGCAGGGTGGCATCTCAGTCAGGGGGAAGGATGGAGAAACAGTGATCTCAAAGAACAGTCTAGCCACTTGCCTTGTCCCCTCATTAGGAATATTAGCATATTATAAAGCAAATAACACTTAGAAAACTTACAGAGGAATCCTAGCATTTGTGTATGCAACTGAAACATCTTTTATAGAAACGTAACATTTCCTGCACTTCGGAGTTTTCCATATAGAACTGATTTTCGGTAGGCATTCATTTTGCTCTGCCTGACTGGGTACTGTCTATCTGCTAACACTAACCTGCCCCCATGCACCCTGTGACAGAATTATCTGTGTTGGAGTTATCTCTTTGAAAATGAGAACATCCTCCCCAGTGCAGAGGGTGGAGCGGGCAGGACGGGGCATTTTTAGAGATAATCCATCAATTCCAACGTCACTTGTCACCACAGGTGACGCACCCAGTGCTGGGAATGGAAAAACTGACATGGGTGCACTAAGCAGCGGGTTGATATCATCTGAGCAGGAAACCAGGAGGGCTGCTCTATTCAATGATGCTGATCGTTTCCAAACCCTTTTGGACTGGGTGTGGATGTGCGAGTATTTATTAAGAGTGTGTGCCTCAATCCTCAAAATACCTCCTTTGAAAAAGCGTGGTGATAACACACACCAGACCTTTTGATTTCTGTCAAGGAGGGTTACAAAGCGCCTGTCAAAGAGTAGCTGTGGTGCACACCAGCAGCAACCTTTGTCTGAAAATGTGCAGCAGAATCAGCTGCGCTGCCCTGGCTGGCTGGAAGTGAGAACACAAAGGCATTCTGACTCTCAAAACTCATCAGCATCAACTGCGGCCCAGCTGCCATGAGTCAATTCAAAACACATGCAGCAGTGAAGCAGGCCTCGCTGCACTCACAAGGTGCTCCTGAAGGTGAACCTGATGCTATAGGCACTGTAGGAAGGGAGATGTCCTTCCAAAAATGCATAGGGGAGGCTTGGGTGACATCCTGGCTCCACTGCAGCCGCTGGCAAGCTCCTGTTTTCGTCAAAGGGGTCAGAATTTTGCCCTCTGTGCACATCCTGTTGACACTGGGCCAAACTGTTGGGGCTGCTTAATTTTCTGACTACTTGGTAACTGATAACTTGCATTCAATTGCTTTCATTTATTTAATTCCCTTCAACATTCCTCTGTTGCACTCAGCCGCACATAGCTATTCGTTGCAATAGATGAACTGACCCTGAAGTCAATGGGAATTTTGCTGGTGGCTGAAGGGAAGGGAGGGCTTCACACAGTGCATTTCTTTCTCAGCTATGTATCGCATTTCTGAGGCTAATCTAGCAACTGAAGGCCATCATTTCTCATTAATTTGACTGCAAGGTCTTTGGATGGTATGATCAAATTACAGTGCATTCAGGCTCACTGGGAGAAGTCTTGTCATTTAAAGTGTGTGAATTTGCATGACTAACATGTAACGTAGTCCTACAAGGACATTAGAGAAACGGTTAGAAAACAGTTTCCTAGTTGATAGGACATGCTATCATTTTAAAAGTATTTTTCATTCCAAACCCAAGCAAAAAGTTATGTTTACATTTTTCTGTGGGAGTGTCCCCCGGCATTTAGAATCATTGAACTTTTCCACTTTGATACCGTCAAAATATCACAAAAACGCAACAATTCATGTCTAAATGTAGCACAATATTAAAACTTCTGCAATCTATTTTGAAACTGAACACAAAACAAAATTTTTAATAAAAGAGATATGGAATATCTCAGTATGCCCTCCAAATGGTATAAAAATAGTTCACTTTTGGAGAAACATATTTTGAAGGAAAACTATTCCACTGAAAAGTTTTCAATCACTTCTAACAAAACAATTGCTACTATGCCAGAAATAAATAACTTGGGCTGATGAGACTACAGAAGCAGTATAGCAAAGCAGTAACAAGTTTGCAGCAACGAGAAAGCACTATGTGAGAGTGGTTTTCTTACTAATGTAACTCTATTTCCAAAAAGCCACACAGTGCATGGAGAAGAAAAATAATAATAATTTAAAAAAAACCCAAAACAGAGGTCTTACAAAGATGGAAGTCCATTATGAGAAAGAATAGGATGCAGTTGCTCTTTTAGGCTGGGTCACTTAATGTTAGACAGTATATCAACAACCTTGACCCAGTCAAAGAGAATTCAGTGATGGGGTGCACAATGCACCACGGCACAGGCTGTGATGCAGGCAACAGCCTTGGTCCTTTCATCCTCCAGATTGAGGGAGCTACTGCAAAGCATGGGAGATCCCTCTCTGTCCATTTGCCTGATCTGTCCTCCAGAGAAAGCCAGCACACACCTAGGCTGCATTTTAGCACGTGTTTGGGATGCAGCCAAAGTGAGCAACTACTGAGTAAGGCATTCAGGAAGAGTCTTGCACCGGCCAGTCCTCTGGCATTGCACTTTTGTTTTCTTTCTATATAGACTACAAATACACTTATGCGTAGGTACACAACAGTCAAAGATAAAGGCAGCTAAATTTTCATGGCAATACATTTTTAAAGCAGGACTAAATTTCATAGTAAGAAACCATGGGCTAACACACTTACTTGGCAAAATTGTTTTATAGCGGTTTTTAGTTCCATGACTCGGGATGTCAATTTCTTTGGGATCCACAAAATTCATTGGTATTTCCTATAAAAAATAAATTAAATCAGATTGGTGTTTCCAAAGGAGCCATACAGGAAATTATCACCAGAAGGCCATCTGCTGTTACACAACTGTCTTTTGACATCAAAGTTATTAAGAAAAGAAGTGGTTCCCACCTCAAGCCTGTCAACACCCTTCCTTTAACAAACACAGGAGTTGCATACTGAAGGGGTGACTTCCAAGGAACACTTCTGATGAATTATTAAAGGCAAATTTTTTAGAGGATTAAGAGATATGTTAGAAAACACAATAGTACTAGAAAAGTGGAGTTAAAAAGTGCAGTATCTTGCTTTTTATAGAAACTACTAGTTCTTTGCATGCAGTAACTCAAAAGTGTCATAAAAAAATGAAATTATTTTCTTGATTCTCTCTTTTTTTTTTTTAAGCTTCTGATCCACACTGACTCCCTTAAACCTGTAGTTGTGAAAATAACACTTACCCACCCCCCATCCCCCGATTCTGGGGGATATTTAACCCACCAAAAAGTGAAAGATGTTTCAGTTGACTCAAATCTTCACTTTTCACTGATTTTTTTTTTTCCTTTTTGGCCACTGCTGTTTAAATTATCTTAGTGCAAGCTGGAATGTGATCTTAGGTAAATTAATACTTCTACTTACGAGCAAAGTAATTTTTAGAGACTTCAAAACTCTGTTATTAGCCTGGGACATTTATCCAAAGAGACAGTGGCATATTATATAATTGCCTCTTGCAGATACACAGGAACTTGCGGAGGCACGAAAGGCATGTTCTTACCCTCTTCAGTGCAAACCTCTTTTAACTTGCACCACTGGAAAATTTACTCAAGTGTTTTCCTCCAAAATCATCCAGTTTCTGACTTTACAGACCCAAGCCTACCCAGGACTTCAGCAAAGATCAAATGCATGGCCACCATCCTTTAGACCCAGGGCTGCTGTGTGCTTTGTGAGTGGAACAGGGACATAGTCAGTGTCTCTTTCTAGATCTCTTCCTTGCTCTTCATCCGAGTCCTTAACAGAATGAGTCACTGTCCCTCTTTTCAGGCCAGCAAAAGCAGTGTTGCTAAAATACATTTTCCTTGCAGATACTTCGACAAATTCCTTTTTTATTTCCCTGCACTACCATCCATATGATGCCTGTGCTAAGGGCAGAATCTTCTCGCCTGTAAGGCTCCACTCCTGCATAAACCTCATCCCATTCCTTCAGGTCAAACCATCTCTTCTCCTCTGCCCTGCTTCTGATGCCCCTTCCTTCTCTGTAGAAGCTCCCTTTCCACTTTCATATCCATTTCTGTCTTTCACCCCTTGAAGAGAATCTTGCCCTTGGGCTCTGAAGTGTCCTAACTGCTATGGGTTGTGAGCACCTTGCATTGGGCTAGTGGCTGAGTTAGAGGTTCACTGGTCCAGTTCCGGCTTAGTACCAACGTCACTGGTACATAGCTTCTGAAAGGTTTTGTTGCTGAACTGAACACCAAGAGAGAGCAATACATTAAGCCTTTGTCTAATGTGATCTATGCTGGTCATCTGCTGAGTCTGAGAAAAGATGTAAGGAAGGGTCCTCTGCCTGCACAAGAGACTGTGGTCAGTGAGGCTTTTCCAGCCACATAGCCACCTCCCTATTGATGCCTCTTGAAATTTTAAAATAGTTCATCAGTTGGTAAATTACTGACGGAGAAATACCACTGAGCTGAAAACAGAAATGTATTTCTCTGGGCCAACAAGGTCAATTAGTAATATTAATCACTTACATCCTGTAAACACTCTGTAGTCAGTGGGCTCCTCCCAGTATTAAGTACTTGGGGGGCCAAGGGCACAGACAGAAATCTGCCAATACACCATGGATCACAGCCACGGACAGGTCACTTATCATGAGGCTGGCAAAGAAATGCAAGAGAGGATTCCAGAGCAAAATTCAAGATTGTATGGGGAAAACATCTTGCTAGCAGGGCGAGGGCAGGGGGAATAAGCCCAGCTGATTGCAAATAGCATGAACATGTGCAAATTAACACACAAAATCTGTAGATATCTAGATTATATATAATTGTTTTACTAAACACACATGCATAACATATATATTTGAATAATTATAAATAATTTATAAGCTACAAGCAGTTGTGCTTGTGCAACTATACCTGCATATGCACATGTGCCTTTGTTCCTGGGCTACCTCACCCATCTGGATGATACTATTCTAACAACAGGTATTTTGGTTCACATTAGGCTTTTCAAATGCTACACCTGTACATGCACTTAGAGACAATGTCTTGGGTCTCTGAGAGCATTCCAGGAAATGTGGCAACATTTAGGAAAATTCAGGAAAATCAAATCCAGACTTCATTATATCCATCTCTCCACTCTGATGAGACCCAAATTTTACAGATTCAACCATCTTACACTTTCCCATGCAGGACTGTATTTCCTGACATTTCAGTGTTTCAGGAAAATAAAATTTCTCTGTTCTGTCACTAACTTCTGAAGTTCCTTTGAATAATAGTAGCTCAGGCTACTAAACAAATATATGCTGGGCAATTTATGTTTCCTCTTCATTGCAAATCAGGTACATTCTCTCAAGTAAAACTATCAAAACTTTGTCAGCTCTTTTCTCCTAATGAATATTGTGGAAAAGTATTTTGATACTGACCATCTTTTACAATTAAAAAGTAAAATTAATACAACTTTGTATTTAAAAAAATACTTTAAAGGAAACATAATTCAAAAATGATCATGTTTCAGTCTTCCATTGAAAACATTGAACATTTCTCAATTTGTAGCATACTTGGAAGGGTTTCATGGGAAACAGTAATTTTAGTCTCAAGAAGACTGTCTCATATTTTTTTTAGCCAGTTAAAGCAAGCAAGCTGACTGAGCAGAAGGAGTGAGAGTTATATACTGTGTCCTTTGTATGCTTAACGCTTCTACTAAAGCTATTGTCTGTAGCAGGGAAGACATTAAACAAAGTGTTCAGCAGCTTCATCTTAAAACACATTTTAAAAAAAGATTTGAAACTGGAACAGAGAAGTCATGATCTTTTCAATAAAATTATGTGGAAATACAGAATGACCAAAGTTATGTTGTGTCCCATTGAGGGAAGAATAAAATGTGAGTATCCAGTGACCCAAAGCCATGAGTGGATGCTGTGTGAGAGGATTTGGGTACATGAGATTCTATGGATATACCACGTTGTCTGTACAAATTGTCTCCTATCAAGGGGGCTTTAAACACGAAAATGTTGTTTCTTCCAACCTTTCTGCCTAAATCACAGAATGACAGAAAATGGATGGCATAAATGGTGATGAAGTGCTGGATGCTTAGAATTCTTTCCATGTACAGTCTGACCAGTTGCTGGTAAAACAGAGTGATTTATTTTTGAAAGCAAATGACCTTCATTCTAAACTCTGTCTCTTTAAAGTTGAAAAAAAGGACTGTAGGCATGTAATTATAATGAAAACTAGTCTTAGAGTAAGATGACACTCATCTATTTTACTGACTTACATGTATGCATTATAAAGAAAATAAAGCACAAACGAATCACATCTTTAGACATATTTAATAAGAACTGAGTTGCTTCTATGTCTTTGTTAGACCACTGTCAATTTTGCTTGTTTAGTTTGGTTTGCTAATGAGTTGTAAAAGCTAAAAATGTTAGGCTAAGGTTGGGTTGGGTAGTTAGGTGTGTTAGGTTTGTCGGATCTGGTATCCTCTGACAGTAGTCAGTAGCAAGGCTTCCAAGGGAACTATAACAACGAGATGAGTTTTTCTTTGTTTTGAACTGGCTGCCTGAGAGTGTCCTTTTAGCAAGAAACACAAGGAATATACATTCCATGTTCACTTTCTTTCTACTCATGATTTTATAGGGCTCCATTAGAGCCTCTTTCCTAGTCAGAGGAGTCCTTGACTGAGTCTATATAACATCTCTGGATACGGAAGCTGCTCTAGCCTGTTCTGAATCCTCAGGTATTGGGACCCAAGTGCTAGGTTATACCTGATCTGTTAATACATCAGTAATTACATACACAAACTCTTCTAGGGCTCCTGGGTGAATATAAGCTTATTCCAGTGATTACCATTTATTCATTTTATTGGTCTGTTCTGTTCTATTAACACTACAATATCAGACAGACCCTTTAGTGATCTGCTTTAATCTACTTCTGCCACACAAGTAGGAAATTCCACACATTCTTCTATGGCGACCACACATAACACTTTTGTCCTGTTGTCTCACCTTCTCCAAGTCCCTTTTTTATTCCTTTGATCTTCTATTGGTCCTTGTACTCTGTTAAGTTCTGTGCTTTTGATCTATTTGAAAATAAAGCTATGAGGTTTTCTGTAAATTCAAAACTCTTTTTGGCTTGCCTTATTCAGCTTTCAGATTCAACCGGCTTCTGTTTACACTCTATTTCCTTTGTAAAGAGTGTCTCCTTATATCTGATAGACTTTTTTTATCTGGCTGCTTTGCAATACCAGTACTTTTCAGGTCTTATTAAATCAATATTTAATAATGTGTTTTCCCTGAGTCAGTTTTCCTGTTGTGACTTGTTTCTTCCTGGCCTCTGTCTTTGTTGTACGTACCTATCCTTTCTAATATTAAATAAAGTTGTAAGGGACTTTCCTTTTTTTTGGTCTTGAGTATGTTAGGCCTCAGAATGGAGCATTTGTTAAAGACATGTTAGACTGACTCAGGATATGCTTCTCTTTTTGTGGTGCCCCTGTCTGCTCCAAAAATGTCATTTACAGTGACAAAAAATTCAGTCTTTGAATTGCAAACATTACTAACATAGGTGATATTTACATTGAGATGAACAAAATCTCCAATTATTACTGCGTTTTCTGTCACCCCTACCTTTACGATCTCTCTGAAACTGTCACAGTACTAAGTGGCTGTTAGCACTGCAGCTCTAATGCAACTTCCATCCCACCCATGAACGGAACTTCAAACTGTGAGGAACCTGTGTTATCTATGGCTATAGATAACATGGTTATCTAGGAGTTATTTACTGCAGTTGAGTTCAGATTTCTAAACACAAAACACCACCTTGGAACAATCTAATCTGCCCCTCAGAAATTATTCACACCTTGATATTGAAGTGTTGCCCAATTACATTTTTTCTACAGTTTCCGTTGAGCCAATTATCTCAAAACCCTCCTTTAAAGCTTGCTGTTAAACTCACCATGAATTCTGTTTGAAGTAAATGGGAACACGCAACTGCATCTCGGAGCTGCTGCCGTGTCAGGACGCGGCTGGCTGACTGCAGGTACTCCATGGCCACTTTTTCTCGTGGAGTCGGCACAGTGACGAAGGGTTCAACACTTCCCAAACTACTCATATCCAAAGTCAGAGAGACATTGGATCCTCGTCTGCATTAGAAAATAATTAAAAGTTATATCAGATCTGTGTTATTCTAAGTCCCAAACTCATGCAGCTGATCCTGAGTTAGTTATGCACTCTGATTGTGCTGTCACTGGGATATTTGGATGTGCAAAGAGTGAAAGATTGGTTTCCCTGGAACACTGGATGGCCAGAAAATCAAGATTTTACAGATCATCCCACTTCTTGAATCTAACAACTGACTCTGCAAAAACAGTCTGCTAGGGAGGAACTTTGGATTATTCTTGAAAGTAGAAACTGCTCCCAGTATGCTACTCAATCTTCATGTACGTCAGATGTGCTAGTGGTGTATTAGTAAGGAAGAAGTGTTACAAATAAAGAAAAGGGAATGTATTTCTAACATATATATATATATATAACAAGCTGGAAATAAATTCACAGTATGGCAGCTGCATCTTTAAGAATTTACTCAAATTAAATATAAAACAAGGAAGGGCAAAAATTATAAAATCAGAAGAAATAAGTGGAAAGGAAGTGCCAGCATCATGGATACCAAGTCAGTGGACAGTGTCTTGGGTGAGTTAAGTGAAAAGGGAGATGCAAAAATCACAATGAATCCCAGGAAAAGGAATGGTCATAGACTTAGAGCAGTTAGTCAGAAAAAAACACAAGAAAAAGTTTGATTCAATCACATCTGAACATGAGTCGACAGTGTGCCCAGGTGGCCAAGAAGGCCAATGGCATCCTGGCCTGTATTAGAAATAGCGTAGCCAGCAAGAGCAGGGAGGTGATCATCC
>WBMW01003868.1:682841-702471 GCA_013396635.1 Penelope pileata
GCTGTTCAAGAAGCATCTGGATGAGGTGCTAAGGGATATGATTTAGTAGCTTAGTGGGTAGTGATGGTGATAGGAGGGTGGTTGGACTAGATGATCTTGTAGGTCCTTTCCAACCTAGTGTTTCTATGATTCTATGATTTTTGAGTTGTGAAAATACAAATAAAGCATGTTTCTGTGTTTGGTGTGACCACTAATATTTTTGGTGCTTTCTCCAAATCACACTTGAGGAAACACATGAATCAAACGTTACCCACTCAGCCCTTACCTTGAGGCATATTGATGACAAAAAAGCCATGCTCTGTGAATTGTGATGACTAAATGAACATCTGTAGGCCTTAATCAAAGTTTTTGGGTTTACCAATCAGAAATCGGCGCTGTGAAGGCTATGGGTTAGCCATCTCAGCTGTCTCTGAATTGGGCTACAAATGCCCTGCTCAGTGTAAACACATCTCTAAGATCTACCAAGCAGCAATGTGCATACAGAGATATGACAACACTAGTTTCATCCCCTTAACTGTAATATGTACTGCCATATATCATTATAAATACAACACAAACATCATCAGACAGCGAGGCAACGGTTATCAGCTCGCAGGGAATGCTTTCTCCCCACCTGCCACAAAAGTTGTGTTAATACTTGCCTGTTACTCTCCTCTTGTTATCCCTAGATATTTGAATGCACATATATTAAAGTAAATTTGTCTTTTCTGATGTTGTGACTTAACTTTGTGCTGGTGTTGCTGATCTGTTTTCAAATCTTTTTTCTGCCATCAGAATAAGTACTCTTAAGGTTTATTGCTTTCATCTCTGGTTATAACGATACTAATATAGCACTTTGTCCTGACACAGCTTCCATGCACTTCCCTCCATCTCGTACATGTCAACAGATCCCTCAGTAACTTTGTTTTAAATTAAACCATTTATATCATGTCATTCTGCGTGAACAGAAATGATTTCAGTCACCCATCTGTCACTTAGCAAAACATAAAACAACAGTTGCCAAGAAAAGAGACCACCTGATGGAATCAGTGAATCTCAGATCGTGTGCGGCATGAGCCTACTTCATCTTAAATGATAGGTGGGTGACAGTGCGAGATGTGCTGCCTAAGAGCACAGATGGCAAGAGTAAGTCAGCAGCAGAAGCTGCAGTGGGAGAGGCAAGATGGAGCTGAGCTGGCTGTAGGCAGCTGGGTCCCTCCTGGGATAGGCAGTGACAATTTTTGTTGGCAGAGGAAAGATGGAGGGGTAAGATTCTGCCAATTTACCTACGTGGAACGCAGGACTGATGTAGCATATTGAGCAGGAATGACAAGGAGCTGTCACATGATGTGTGATCTTACTCCATCACACAGAGGTCCTACCTGGTGGCTGCTCTCTGCTGGCTAGTCCTGGCTCATGTACTTGAGCCACCTCCCCAGGGACCATTCCTCTCTGCAGGACAGCCAGTCTCTCAGACGCTCCTCAAGGAAAACATCCTGTTAGATTGCTTTCTCATAAAAACCCTCCTGTGCTTAAGCACCTCTTCTGACCATGACTAGCAATTTATTCCACGGAAAAGGGCTGCCCTTCAGACAGGTGGCTCTGAGGGTTTCTATCACAAAACAGATCTTTTGATAATGAGTCAGAAATCCACAGAAGAGGTGTGCAACGAACATCTCCCAGACTGTTCAGACTATCTTTTGTTGGGAAATGGGTAGCAATTGAGATCCAGCCATACTTCTGGAAGAGACTACTGAGATTTCCTAATAGAGAGGAAAAGTATTCTCATTGTTTAGTAACAAAGTAGAGTAAAAATGTTAATATTTTCTTTGGCTTTTACATTGTTATAACTGACAGTCTTGGCAAAAAGGCTATTTCCTTTCTAACAACAACAGAAAATATACCTGATCTAATTATAACTTCGAGTTTATAGCTTTTACCATTTATGGGGATTATTGACGAATACCAGTGTTGAGAATCAAACAACTTACTCTTGAAAGAAAAAAAAAATAGTTTTAGCTACACATTTAACACATTAAAATATGTATACTAAATAAAAACTGAATATAGGACAGAAAATAATTACCTAAAGGATAGCAGTCTTTTTAGAAAGTCCATTAGAAGGCATAGAATGGATAATAGCTCTAAAGGTAATTCTTCCATAAAAATGGGCAGCTCAACACTTTTAAGAATGTCTAAGTTAATAAAAAGATTTTAACAATGTTCACACCAGCTATTTCCAAGATTAATATCATTTATATTTATTACTTTACTGCATTCAAGACCATACGGAGGGACAGAGCTGACAACAGGACATTTTGCCTGATGTTGAAAGATCAGGGAAGGGCATCAACCCATCACATTCTTGTACGTTCTAATGTAAGATGCTTATAGTCTTAGATTCTGCTCTGGCCTCTTGGATTTTCTATGCTCCTCTCATAGCTAAATTGTTCATTTTCTGTAGAGTAGAAAGCAGGTTAAGTACTGAGATTTCCTTTCCTTACATTATTAGAGAGAATGCACAATAGATCAGTGGGACCAGCAAGACAGCTATTCAGGCAACTCATTTTTCTTGGATCCCTCTAAACACCTTGATTATTCTGCAAATTACAGTGAAGAAGTCATACGCTTGTTTTTCCCTTATTTCAATTTTTCAATTCTATGCTACAATCCTCTAAAGAACTTTATCTTCTGTTCCCTATGTTAATAGCCTGGGCCAATTAGAGAAGATTGATTTGCTTCTTCTCCATGAACAGAATCCCCTGCCCAGGAGCCCCTCGAGGTTCTGTCTTGGTGGGGACACGCATCGTGAGGAATCTGTAAACATTCATGACAACAGCACATTAAAGCTAGCTTGAGACTAACTCTTCCGACATCTCACCAGCTGGGACAGCCACCTCATTACTGGGTATGTAAATAAGTGCAATCAGGAAACCACTTGTGTCTGTGTATTGTCTAGTACCTCATAGGGGGGCCTACTGCATACTTATGGCCCTGTTTTCAATAGGGCAATAGGAACAAGTCCACTGATGAGAATCCACTGGAGAATTTTTAATAGTACACTTATAGATGAAGATTTTATTAGAGGCGAGTTTAAAAAAAAAAAAAAAAAAGCAATGTTTGTTTCAAAACACAAAAGGAAGCTCCACCTGTCCATCTCAGAGGGCCAGCAGGTTACTAAAGCCTATTAATCATTAGCAAGGTCATTTCCAGGTCTTCCCTGACCCTAAAATTAAGCCACAGTTGGTGATTATGAAAATCCAATTACCTGACACATTTTTTTCCCATTGTTTATTTAAGCTGGGCAATTTCTTTAAATACACCTTTCAGTGTTTATTCAGCACTCCTGAAAATCGCAACGCCCAGATTCCCCGTCCCTAGCGGGGCCTGGTGCCTCCTGGCACTGGGGTGAGCGACAGGGCTGCAGCCTGCCAGCAGCCATTGCCCTTTGACCCCACCATCGCGGGCGCAGGAGGTGCTTCCGCTCCCGCCCGCACTCCTTGCCCCACTGCTATGCCCCTGAGGGCTGGCAGCCAAAGGCAGGCCTGTGTCAGCCCCGGGTGGAAGGAAGCCATTAACCAGAGGGAAGAGCAGTGCTGGCCGTGGCTGCTGGGGAGGGAGCTGCTTTGTGCACTGAGATCCTGCCTGTGCACAGGGGTGCTCAGCACGGCTTCTCTCCCTGAGTTTCATGGCAGGGATGACAGGAAAGCCACCACTGCTCCCCCATGGGTTTCATTTCTCTGGTATTCGTCTGGTCTAGACATGGGTCCTGATGCTCAGCTCTTGCTGGGCATTCAAGTGGGCTGCAATTGCACTGAAGGAGCACAATTAGGCACATGATTTCCACCACTTACTGCCTTACTGATGTCTTTACCAGCGCCAGAATCCGCTTGCTTATCTAGTTTCAAGTTTCAGTAGAATAATTCAAACAAAAACAAAATTAAATTTACGAAAAACAGGCAATTGAAAAAATATAGGACCCAGCTTTCCTGCTGGTTTTAAAAAGAGCTGAGAGAAAATGGTCATGTAGATGAACAACTGGATAAATAAAGCTGTTGTGGGGTGGAGATGTGAAAAGCACAGCAATTCAGAAAAGGACATAATGTTGTTCTTGTTATTAATCCTATATTTTGAGGTAAAATAAATAAAAACAGAGTACTGAATAGCTCCCATTGACTTCATCAAGAGAAATCAGAATCTGTGTTTAAAAAAAAAGGGAAAAAAGTAGGAGAGGAAATATAGAGGTGTTAAAAAGAACGGAACATACTGCCAAATAAACCCTGGGCAAACAGTAGCACAGATCTTCTAATATAAATCTGAGACATTTCTTTACAAATCCCAATTTACAATGTCCATTACAGTCAATCTTCAGAAGACCAAGGGATGACTCTCATATGAAGCAAAATATAATTTGATAAACTTTAAAGTAACATTCACAGTGTTGTTAAATAACTACTTGTAATAGTAATTCTAAGTACTGCTAGTACTTCTAAAGAATATTTTATGCATTTTTCACAAATGCTTATATATGATACTTGCTCTATACATGATAGCCTGACATATGTATCACCTTGTACTGGTAACATTACTGGACGTTTAGGGAAAGTAGGGTGAATGAGACTATAATTACATTAATGGGTGAGGTAATCTCTATTTTTTTCCTATAATATTTCAAACAAGTCTTCAAATTACGTGGTAGAACTCTATTACTAACAACCTAAACTGGAAAAGAGAAGATTCACTTTTTCCGAGGTCTACATTTTCTTCACGGAATTGCAGAGCTCAAGAGTTTCAGTTTTCTGTTATGCTGCAGCACACATAAAGAATATTCTGATAGAAGACAAACAAATTATGATAATATGCAAATCCCATTAATGTAATTATCCTCTTATTTACTTCTACTTTCACCAAAGGTCAGTCAATATCTTCAGCATAAATTTGAGAATATAGTGCATTAAAAAATCACTACGCAACAATGTCAATGTCATCCTAATAAATAAATATGGCACATAATATTTAGTGTACACAATTGACTTTTTATTTTTACACTGCTAGGTGCTTTATGAAGCATTGCTACACAGGTTGCATACTGTGCAAGTCTATGATGAAAACTCCATTTCCCAAATGATCTCATTTGCCTGTTAACGTTTTGGGGTTCCATTTGGTTTTCACTTGAACAACTGATGCAGCTTTTAGGTACCAACTCAGCCCTGAGGATCTCAATACTTTTAAGAAAATCAAACCCATGTCACCACATCAAACTGAAGTGCTCAAGACTTAGAAGCCACAATCAATGAACTAACAAGGTGAAAAAAGAAATAGTATTAGAAGCAAGACCAAAACCCAAGGTTCCCTAAATCTGTGCCATTTCTCAAGTTATCTTAAACCATTTTAAAATCATTTGTCACAGGTATCTTCTCTAAAGGCAAGTACTCTTCAAGTGATTTTAAGCTTCATTATCATCAACATAAAAGCAATAGCAGCACAGGAATACAAACTAATTTTGATAGGAAATCTGTAACTATGAATATAAAATGACTGATTTATGTTGAATTGAAGGGTAATATGCATCATGACCAGTTAATACAGTCTGATGTCTAAAAAGACCCATTCCACTTGGTTCGTGTTTGGTCATTTTGCAGAAAATTTACTATGTATGAAAATAATGGACACAGTTCTTCAGACCAGTTCCAGCTTCTGCACTTCTGTTTGCAGATGGTCAAAAACTGATCTTCCTCCCTATCCTGACATCCCCTGCCACTCTTAAAACACCAGAGAACCCGCTGAGCTCCTATCCTGCCCTAGGAACCATGGACTTCTCTTTTTCTACGGGATTCTGGCCCCATTTCCAAATAAAATGAATTTTCCAATTCTTACAGATTAACTTTTATTTGGCTCAGATTCCTCCTCTCCCTAGTGGAGATAGTGGACAGATAGGTAGGTATTATTATTAGTCTGATGTTTCCACAAGAACACTTAGCAATTCAATTGTTAATAGTACTGATATTTACAATTTTTCTACCTGCATCTGAGATAAATCCTGTAGCCGTTTGTGTGGGCAACCCCATGTCACTCATCAGAAAAGCTCACTTACAGTGCAAAGGAGGTTTGCTGGATGTG
This sequence comes from Penelope pileata, assembly GCA_013396635.1. Classification (NCBI taxonomy): domain Eukaryota; kingdom Metazoa; phylum Chordata; class Aves; order Galliformes; family Cracidae; genus Penelope; species Penelope pileata. Next base: position 688,941 of record WBMW01003868.1, read on the forward strand.
ACACTGGGGCTAGTACCCATCACCAAAAGTCAAAGCTAGAGGACATTTATGCTCAGCACTATAAGGGAGGCAATTGGCTGGGATACACTGATCCTACACATCTTCTGGAAAGAAGATCTGCCACTTCTGCTCATGTTTACTTTATCACACTGCTCTCTTCATAGCATTCTAGTGTTACATTATTATTTCTTTACACTTATTTGGCACTTGAATAACCGATGCTTCCTGCCCCCCTCCTCTGAGTAAGGGGTCTAGAAGTAACAAGTGCAGGTTGTGCGCCTACTGAAAGGAGATGTACAGATAATGGGATAGAAGTCTTCCACCTCATTGCAGTCTCCTAGCCAGAACAAACCTGGCAGCATCCTCCAGCCCTCTCTGTGTCCACAGGCACTGATGAGGAGCCTCAGCTACAACATTTCAATAGCTTCTCTGGAAAGTGAAGGCACTTTATGTCCCCTCCAGAGGGTCTGATCTTGCTCCCAGAGCTATGAGCAAGAACAGGCCAATACCTCTAGCACTAAACTGCAGACAATTCTCAGGATCTACTCAAAGCTCAGCATGTCAAAATGAACTAAGGAAATGGTTTTGACAAGTACTTCTGGACTAAGTTTTAAGCAATCAGTATCTGGTTAGGACAGGAATGGCTCAATATCCTGTAGAGGAAAACAGCTGACATGAGAGTAGTTTCAACTTTTTCTCTTTTAATCATGCTTTCTAAAGTACTGCCAATTCACTCCTGTTCTGCCCTCGATAAGGCTATCCTGCTCTGCTACGGGAACTGACTGTTCAAAAATGCAAAGCTTATACAAGCTCCCATCTTTTCCTGTAGATTATTTCTACAATCAAATTGCATTTTGTCACGCAAACTCCTTTCTCCAATAAAATTTGAATGGTAACATAAAGCTCTATTTCTGACTTATTCTCACATATACATGCTCTTATCATGGGTAAAAACTGAGTTAAATGTTCAGAAATAAAAATAAATGAAGATGCTAATTTGTTGTGTTCATTTGAGCTGTTTGTTCTGAGTGCTGAAAAAACATTTACTAATTTATGGTTAATTTGCTTTAGATGGTAGAGCTTTAATTGAATGCAGTCATGTTTATTGCTACTATTAGTTGCTTGCACTGCAGTGTTGTTCTGTTTTGTACTGGAGGCCTCATTGCACAAGCATACAGGATGACCTATTCTCTCTCCAATTAACATACACGCCAATTTAAACCAAGCAACAATGAATATAAAAAAAATGGATTGAAAAAATAGGGAAAGGGAAAAGCAAATGGTGAGGAATGACAAGTAGCTGTTAAGGCTGCACAGATTAAACAAATGCACAGGTTAAAGAGTTCAGATATTGCATAAAGTATACCAACAAGAACTGTTTAAAAAACCCCACGTTCTGTCTGCGGTATCTTTTGCTTGAAAATTGAAATTAAAAAAATCTATTTTCAAAATATTTTCTGTCCTACTTGTACAAGTTGCCCCTCCACAAATTCAGTTCATGAGTTCATGAATATCAATCCACGACGCCTTAGAGGAGCTGGAACCAGGCACTATCATTTCCCATTTAGATCTCTTGGCTAGGTGCAAAGTCTGATTGCTTCTCCCAGCACAAGGCTCACTTCTTTGCTACACGCTACAGCATGCCTAGAGGATGCTTGCCTGCAGTATTCCAAGAACCATAGCCTATCCAAGAAGGGAATTAATAAATGAGAATGGAGAGATCCATCACTACAGCAGGAGTTTCAAGGAGGTTTTTTTTTTTTTTTAATTTTTTTTTTTTTTAAGACTGTATAACTAAGATGCTTTGTTATTTGTTTGGTCATACCTATGGTAAAAAAAAAAGAAAAAAGAAAAAAGTGATCTTATGTTTTTCAGATGAAAAGCTTGGTGTTTTTTTCATAATAGAAGTCATCTCAGTAAGTCTGCTTAGCATTATGTGTTCCATATTAACCAACCTCATAAGAACAATCTCTATCTCCAGCCTGTACCTGCTGCTTATTTAAGGAATAAGATATACGACCCTTAAATCCAAACAAGCAAGTGCAAAGTCTATTAACACATGAATGTGCTGCAATACCTTTTTCAGAAAACCAACCAATCTGGAAAAAGACATGGATAGAAATATTCTTCATGTAAATGAGCAGAGTGTTCTTCATACAGTATCAGTAAGAAAAAAAAATTATTGTTACTTGAAGACTAATCAGTACAATGAGTTCTTTCCTGGTGCATTTGCCATTTGGGACAGACAGGAAGGAACATCTGGGAAAAGAGGCGTTTACTACACCCTGTCAACCTTAAGATAATGAAAAAGCACATTCCTTGTTTATTTGACTTGGTCTTCATTATCTTTAAGCTACTGCAAGTGTCACAGAGGAGATTTCTAAGCAGACAAATGAATTGTTAGTGCACTTTGAAGAAATTACTGAATGACAGCAGTTCCTGAAAAATGTAAGACTTCCAGGCCCACACTGCTATTCAACAAAGCCGCGCCATCTATGGACAGTGTCCTTTGTTTCTGAAGGCAACTGATACAACTGCTCCATGCAGTGACATGTTGGACTGAGTATCTAAGGCTGGCTGTATAGACCAAAAATCTTTTTAGTTCATACACTTTGCAAGTCACAGTTCATTTCCAGAGTGACTCATATACTTAAGTTACACTGTGAGTTGATGGGATTTAGGCTTTCAAAGACAAGAGCCAGAAATGCATGCTTAGGTCTGCCATTTAGCTATGTAAACCTTTCTCTCCTCTCAGTGTTTTCTTCTTGATTCACTTCAATTTTCTTCAGTAGTTTGCAGCCATGCTTTCTATGGGAAGGCTTGCTTAAACAAGTGCATTAATGTGCAAAGTGCCTTGATTCCCCTTGAAAATGAGGTTTAGGATATCCATTTAGGCTTGCAATTTGAAACAGAGCAATGCTTAAAGCTGCCTTTTAAAAGCTTTCAAGTGTCCACATATCAGGATTTACCCTACCTTACACTCCAGAGATTAAATATATCTTTGTAAGTGGTACTGCCAAGCTGTACAGTCCCATTTAGGGCTAAGCAAATGATGAGGAACAGACAGCTAAGTCGTCTGGAGCTCCTTTCGGGCTCAGCAGGTCCCGTGATTTGTGTACGGAGGCCACGGCCATGCCCACTGCTCACCTTCATCAGAGATGTTCCTAAAGGCTATTGCATAGGCTGGGATCTAGAGAACGGAAATCTGTCTGTACTTGTGCCCAGTGATACAGGCACGGGCCTGAGCAAAGGCTTCCTGGATCTACTCTTCCACGTAGACTCCATCAATGAGTTAGTACAGACTGGCAATTTCAGAGTGAAATAATTATAATTGCTTCTGATTCATAATTCTCTATTAGCAAAGGATTCATGACCTTAAAAAACCCTACATCACTTGATATAAATTCACTTTTATGAATTTGAATGGAAGGGAAATTTGAAAAGTCCAATAAAAGCAGCGTTACTCTAAATACACATTGAAATAAAGAGAAGGAAGTTATATCTGAAAGGCAATTAAATTGCTTTCCTTGCCCCAACCTTCACCACATGTCCTTCACCCCAAACACTCAACACGTCAAGCTCCATACAGCTGATGATGCAATACGGGTCACATTAACAGTTGGTGTGCTATGTCAGACCAAACGTTGACCTGTTTTCAATGATGGCCACCAAGGGGAGGTTTAGGGAAACAACACAAGAGCAAAGTAAACAGGAATTACCAATTACTTAATTAACACTGGTTCTTTCTGTCGGTATGACCTCCAGCTTCTGGCAGCCTGTAGCTTGGGAACATCCTGAACCAAACATTGATCACACATCTTTGTGCCTGGTGGCTTCTCTTCCACGATTTTCCCTCCAGACAGCTCTCCTCTTTGCTCACTTTATGACCTCTGCAATGTCCCGGGGCCATGAGCTCTGTAGTTTGGAGGCTTTGAGCTGGGCAATAGCAAACACTACACACAGGGACAGGAGCAGAATTTAGGCCATCTACATTTGAGAAAAATCCTTGTGATAAAGCAGAAAACATTATTTCATTCTAATCTTATCAGCAAATTGCAAATGCATTCTCTGTAGCTGGAGGATTACCCTTGGGATTAATTACAATACCAGCTTTCTGCTTTTCACAATGCCTTCTTTTTTCACAAACCAATTTAGTAATGTGCTCTGAGGGCCAAATTCTCTTTGCAGATACCCCTACAAATCCACTGAGGCAAAACAAGCTAAATAGAGTCTAAAGTGAAACAAGACCATGCAAATTGGATTTATTAGCTATTGAGTACTTTGCTGCAGCCTTGATTGTTTTCCTTTTTTTGTTGTAAGGCCACATTGTTATGTCCACTATTAAATCCAGGGAAAGGAACTGAAAGCCTTCAGACTGTATGAACATCCTCCAGTGGAATTTGCTATGACTCAGGAAGGATTTGAGACATCTCAGAGAAAGGAGATGCAGCCTCCCAGAGGGGGAGGCTCTGCTGCCTCCTGCCTGATGCTGGCTCCACCTCTCATGGGCAGCATGGCTTTGCAGGGAGCTGCTGCTGGCCATCCTGAGATGGAATTCCCTAGAGAAACATTGTGCTTAACGACATTTTTCTGCGTGGGAATTATATACAGTACTTCCCCTTCTGATGCCTATCACATATTTGAGCAGTCATCTGAAGTTGCTGTGTTCTGTTTTGCTCCTGTTATCAAGATGCAGTATTAACATAACAGATAATTATAGCTACCATAAATTAATAACAACAATGTGTGCTGTTTGTTGAGCATCAAAAGCATATTCTTTGAGAGGACACAAAAGGGAAGTCCCTGTCCCCAGAAAGAAATATCACTGTTGTAGCTTCTTACAGATTAAACTGGCCAGAGGACAGAATGAAGAGTTCAAGGTCCAGGTATTTCATGAAGATAGGACACACGTTCGCAATAGAATTTAATTGGTCACTTAACCAGTTAATGTCTCATTTGCCACGGTATGAAAACAATAAAAAGAGCTCCGCTCCTGAAAATGCTGGCCAAACTTAGCTAAGGTTCCAAGTCAAAGCAAAGTGATACATCAGCTTGGATGTGATAGAACCAAGACAGACAAACAACTCTAGTAAGAACTGGGCTGAAATGTCAATGTCATATGAAATCAGCTACTGCCTATGGGCAATGTTTCTTGGGCTGAGTTATTCTCACAGCATACTTTGGGCATCCTCATGTATATCATAGCAATGTTGCTTCTCTGTTTCCTGAGGCTTGCCTGACTGCCTGTACACATCTACTACCTTGTCTTATGTTTAGACCAAGTTTTTTGGATAGAAGATAATTTCATATTTGTGAGTAAACAGAATCTTGCACAGAGGGATCCCAATCTGTGACAGAGGCATGCAGGTATTATGGTAATATAAATGCTAAAGGGAATTTACCACAAGAGCTGAGGAATAGAAATACTGTGACCTATAGCAGTGTTATTTGAGGAAAGTTGTGTTGGAAAACAAGTGACATTTCTGCTAGCAAGCAATGCTGAGCTTTCTGTACATACAGGCTCTGACTGTGCAGGAGATTTCTACTGAATTTCCAGGACTGGCTTTTTTCAAAAAGAAGCAATGTAATTATTCAACTGCCATCATTTGCAAGTGTTCTTCTGACAAGGCACAGAAATAAAATGAATTATGATTGCAGTCAAAAAAGAGATTCATGGCTTGAAATATTAACTGATGGCTACAGTATAAGCTGGATGTTTAGTAGCTATTGTCCAGTATGTGGCTTCCTGTGATTCAGAGACATACTTAGATATTTCATACGGCAGTTTTGAAGGCACTTTCTTGTTTTTCTTTTCTTTCTTCAGCTGGTGTTCTGTGTCTGTTCCTAATGCTTTAAATTAAAGGCAACTGAGGTAAATCCAAATCTAGGCAGTCCTGCAGAACAGCTGGACAAGAAGAATGACATGATCAATGAGAAATATAGTGCAAAACAACAGGAAAGGTGAATATTTCTGCCTTAATTTGGGGCATAATCCTTTTTCAGACATTAATGGGAGCATTCAAGGAGACTTTTCCATAAAGCACCCAAATCTGAAAAATCAAACCTGTAAATATCAAAATATTTTATATCTGATACGGATGCTCCCTTTTGCATGAGTTGTTCATTTTCCTAAAATCAGCACCTGTGGGTTCTAGTCGAGGGCTCACGAGCTGCCATGTAGCTCACTGTGTTGAACAGGGTAGCCTGACCCTCTTAATGTAACTGGTGCTCTCCTCACTCTTTGTCACACAACACAGCATTTCCAAATCACTCATGCGAAAAGGTGGTATATTTGTTTGCAAATGTCACAGATGGACATGTCCTGCTAGGGGCTGAGCTATTCGGAGCATTTGAGTCCAGCTAATTTGCATGCTCACTTTCCCAGCTGTCCCACTCTGCCCACACATTAGCCTCAGAAGCCCTTTCTAGGGTTGGTGACCGCAGAAGCAGAGGAGAGCCAAAGAAGTCAGTCACTGGAAAGCTGCAGCCTTTGGTTTAGCTGTCCGACCAAACAGAGCTTACAATCCCAAACCCACTGCTGGACAGGACAAGCGGATTACTCACACAGCTCAGATTACTCATGTGCCCAGGGCAACAATGACCTGCATGATCCTAGGCCTCCAGAAGCATTTCACTATTAGAAATTACAGAATATTGTTATAAACTATAGATATTTCCCCTCAGTTTCTTATGCTGTGTGTTACTTTTCAAAAGATCAACTGGACGAATCACGGTAAAGCCACCAAAACTGTCTACCAGATGGTGGCCACTGATTAATTTGTCTTAACTTAAGCCAAAAAGGAAGAAAATGTGATGGGTGGAGCAGTAAAGACAAGCACAATCAACATCCGACCAAATAGGGTTTCCTGTCACCTTGGGAACAACACTGATTGGCACTGCGGTTTCCTGTGTACAAGCTAAAACCAGTAGCAACTGGAGTAACAAGAATAAATGCAAGATAAGAGACCTGGGAATACAATAAAATTATTATAAAATTCCTGACTAAACCTCAAAGGATGGAAAAAGCAAAACCAAGCGTACGCACAGGCTGTGTTCTGAGCACTTCCCTGCATCTGAGAGGACTATGAAGCGATACCAGAGATTTCTTTTGAACAAGGGAGGGCTAGTTTGCCTGAATTATCCCCTCCCAGAAATGCATGTGATGTGCTTTCAGCTCTTTGCAAGAGAAAAGAAAAAAACGAATGTGGGACAACTTAGAGGTGACCAAGCAGAGATGGAGCTGGGAGAAGCAATGTACCCTCTACCCATGCTAATGTGAAGTAATTTGCAAGAGGTACTAGAGACAGTGGGAAATGGACTGTGGCTGTATGTTTGGGAGATGGCACATAGTTATTTGCATCTATTTATTTAGATCATTAACTTCCACAGAGTATTGCCTCAAAGAGCTCTAACCTCAACTAAAACACCTTCTTAAGCAGCTAGGAGACAAACAGTTAAAATATGGTATTTAAAGGGTCTTCGTTAGGCTTGTGCATGAGTTCACTTCCCCTTCAGAGAAACAGGACAATTCACATTCCTGCCCTCTTCCTAAACTGGAGATAAGCAAACAGGTCTGCAATGAACTGGTCTGAACAGACATTTGTGCAGTTCAGGGGTCCAGTGTTCGCGGAAAGTTTTCAGGGAGACTTTGCACTAACAGAAATGTTACACAAACGCAAGCTGGATGTAAAGCGTAATTCTGTATCTAGTCATGAATTCACATCCTAAATAAGACCTTTTACCTCCCAGGCACTGAGCAGGAGACCCTCACAGCTGGATCCTCTTTCATATTCCCCGCCATGGCAGTGCAGGGCTCTTACCCTGACTTGGTCGCACCACAGCCTTCAGCCAGCAGAGATGGCCTCGGTGGTCCTTGGGGAAGAGGGACAGTGCTGGGCTGCGGGGAGACCTGCACTGAAAGAAGGGTTACTAGAAAGCATGCTCGGGACTGCTCCCATCATGTAAGCTGCCACACCAGATGCGCACTTCTTGGTGTGCAAATCACATTGACAAAAAGCAATTAAGCAGTGCCAGGAAACAATCCCAGGCACTGACATGTGGTAATCAATATTGCTGCGTTTCAAGCCATGCTCTTGGCTTGTTTTTAGCTTTTGCCAACAAGAGTGCTCCAAAGCAATTCGTTCCCTGGCATAGTTTGGAAACAGGCACATGCATAAACCATTCCCATTAGGCAGTCAGCATCCAGATCCTGCTTTTTTAGATGTAAAGGGACTTTGGGAGCATGGATGCAGACTAATCTCTGCTAGCTGGCCTCAGTGCTAGTAAATGCTTCTGGATATACTGAATCTCTTAGTCCATCTTACACACCTGGATACAACATGATTGAGGACTGCTGAATTAAAAAAATGCTTTTTTAGGTCCTTCTGTAACTTTCTTTTTACCTCCTCTGAAATAGCATGCACTAACGGCAGCACATAGCACTCTCTGTTCTTCCGGTTGAGGACATCTTCTTGCTGCATCCCCCCAGGCAGACACGCCAGCCCACCAGCCTGCACCCAGCAGTGAGGAGCACTGCCACAAGAGGTTTGTGCAGTGCCCAAAGTGCTCCAGTGAGCTGCTGACAGAGACAGGGCTGGAGCACAGGCACTCTGCCTCCCACCTCAAACTTCGTTTACCGGTCCCCGGTGCTTTCTAAATTCCTTCTGATAGGATATCACTGTAAAATTGTTCTCCAGCTTTTACTTTCATGTTGGCACATAACTGTGCTTTGAACAATGGTACTGACATTTTCCTGAAAACAATCCCTAGGATTTAAATTAAGAATGCAGAAAGCATATTCAGCTCCACACAATAGGGTAAATTTATCCTCCAAATCTATGCAAAGCTAGTATATTTTAGACAGGAAATTCAAGGCCCCTTCCTGTAAATATATTAAGTTCCCATGCTTGTGTCATAAACTACAAAAACTGGCGTGTTTACAGTCCTTGGACTGCAAGGTGCTACCCTCTGAGTATGACTTTAAATGATTACACACAATAGCCAGTTTTGTATAAAGATAGCAGATCAGCAACTCCATAATTATATTTGCAGCTCCAACAGAGCTCTGTGATTTAAAAATCAGAACAGAACCAGGGAGAATTGTTGGAAATTGTTCTCATCTATTAGAGCAGGGATTTGGTTGAACAGCGATATCCTGAGATGCAGCTGCCTCTATATTATTGAAATGAAGAGTGCATCAGGTTTTTCACCCTGTTTCCAACACACCTTATTAAGTTGACCCAGGGTATTCATTTTGCATGCAGTGGCATTAATACAACTGGTCATTTAATGCATACTGATTTTTTAACACCAGGAAAATAAGTATTATCGTCAGTACTTGACATCCATGGTATTTATCAGCTGGAAGGCAACTGATAGCACACAGAAATTGTATAGGCAGCCAGAACAACAGCTTAATTTGCGTGGCTATGCAGAATAACAAATAGAAGAGAACAACTGCCAGTAGTAACGTAGGAATTTTCTTCCAAGTCCAAGTTGTCTGTGATTTCCTCTGCAAAGGTGTCAAATATAAGACGGTTTGGAGGAAGGATGCAAAGGGCAGGTAGAGAATGATCATTGTTCTCATTACTTCTGCGTGGGGACATGTATGAGTACCTCTTGCTGTTCCTGATTCAGACTTTACCTTTTGGCAGTGAGTTACACAGACAAGTATGGAACTGTGTATCTGAGTACATTTTCTTAGTTATTTTAAAATGTACTGCTTTTCTTCTCCATTAGAATTCCTCTTTATCTTATATTATAAGAAAGGAGACAGAGGTGATCATTTATCAGTTTTACAATGCACATTATTTTATCTTTTCTTTCATTATACTTAGAAGTAGCTATTCTCACTGTATGTCCACAGAGTATTTGTTTGAACTGGAAAAGAACCTTCAAGTTAATGGGCATCTTCAGGATGATAAAGGACACCTCACTCTTTACAGCCTAGAATCATAGAATCATTAAGGTTGGACCTCTAAGACCACCCAGTCCAACTGTTCACCTACCACCAACACCACCCACTAAACCATGTCCCTCAGTACCACATCTACACATTTTTTGAACACTTCCAGGGATGGTGACTCCACCTCCCCCCCCGGGCAGCCTGTTCCAGTATCTGACCACTTTTTTGGAAGAGAGGTTTTTCCCTAATATCCAACCTGAACCTCCCCTGGCACAACTTGAGGCTGTTCCCTCTTGTCCCATCACTGTCACCTGCAACAGAAGAGACCAACCTCCACCTTACCACAACCTCCTTACAGGTAGTTGCAGAGAGCAATAAGGTCTCCCCTGAGCCTCCTCAAGACTAAACAATCCTGAATAGAATCATATACCACAAACGTGTGGCATAGTTTTTTATAGTACTGCTCTACTTCGTGGGGAAAAGCGGTATCACACACTGCTCTCTCACAATAGGAGTTCAAACCAAGATTCGGTGCTACCCGTTATGTTCGTAGGATGTCATACTTGACACTGGTTTAGATGACCTTTCATCCTACCATTCTCTGTTCTGATGCCTCCTGATTTTCACTAGATGTTGCAGTGTTTTGTGAACAAAGTAGCAAAACTGCTTCAGACAGATTCTTTGCAATCCCAGGCAAAGTACCTAAGGGTTTAATGATAAGCATAAACAGAAATGCCACAGAAGTTTTGACTTACACAACCAATAAACAGCAATCTCCCACTGAGATGATGCTCCTCCAAAGAGTAACTAACCTCTGAGAGAGAGGCACTCCTCTCTGTGGCTGGAAATTAAATGAGCCCAGGGCAGCCCCATACTGGGTCCACCCCTTCCAGTCACATGGGGGAGGGGGGGCACAGGTGCAAACAATTTGCCTGTGCTCCCCAGGCCAGCCACAGCCCTTACTTCAGATGCTCAAGCACAGATTCAGGCTGTGACCTAGCATTTCCCATACATGCAGACGAGACTGCACACTTTTCAGTATAACTGGCACAGTGCATGTCTGGTGTTGGTGGGCCTTTTAGTTTTGCTCATGCAGGCTTTGCCTGCCTTCCTTGTTCCAGAGGATCTTCCATTCTCCTGTGTCCTAGTAGTGGTCCCACATAGTTGCAGAATTCTTACATTTCACATTTTAAAAATATTGTCTTACTCATCTGCCAGTTTTTTTTTTCTAATCGGCAAACTTTTTTTCTTATATTCTCAACTCTCTTGAATGTATTTGCACAGAAAAAAAAAAATAACCACCCAACAAATCCAAACCACAAAACAAAAACCAAAAAAACAAAGAACTGGATGCAAAGCGTGTGTAAAATGCTACACAGTCAGAGCAAGAGTTCTGCATGCCTATCCTGGTAGCATCCTGGTACGTGATCATGAGGAGCTCTCTCCCTTTTTAGACAGAACCATTTTCTAATGAATTTGTAACAGACCGAGAAAACAGTGCAATGATTTTTCCCATTGATTATTTAAATTTAATAGACACAGTTTTAGGTCTTTGTGGCTAGGAAGGAATACAAATGCTTGAGAAGACTTTCTGAAGAACTGTTTGTGGTTTTTTTAATATACACAACAGAGCAGCTATTTTCCACAGTCTCTTTTCTTCCATGTACTTTTGCATGCTAGATAGTAACTAAATTATCTGAACAAAATAGAATGTTGTACACTAGTTGTTTGAAACACAGTTGTCCTTGTCTCAAATAATACCGGAACCAAAACTCAGCAGCAGTGTCTGGGGAAAAAGTAAATACATTTCTAAAACAAGTGAACACTATGTTGGTCTGGTAACTTATTTATAACCCCAACATGACTGTGTTTTTACAACTCACTGCTTATACTAAGAACTTTCAAAGCCTGACATGTCAGAATGAAAGTTAAAATATCATATCCCACGTCACAAAACTCTGATTTTGGCTGGAACCATTCATATCAAGATGAATTTCGGGCCAACCAGCAGAATAAAATATAAGCCTTACTCTGATGGGGAAAAAAGCAACAAAGTTTATATTATTCATATAAACCTGTAAAATGCTAAGAAGAAAAAAATGCTAATGCGTCATTCATGGTTATGTTCATGAAAGAGACAAGGATCATTTACATCCTAAATTCAGGCATCAGCATTGTGATATATGACAGTTTGTCATAGAAGACACCCACGGGAGAACAACATTAGCTCTCCTGCTCTTTTGGTCAGGAACAACATTGTGGGTGTTCCCAGTGAAAAAGGCGTTTGCTGCAAAGGAGCAGCAATTGTGACGATACTAGAAGAGAGCACCGAACGATTCAGATGCCAGGGGACTTGGAAGAAAGCCCTTCACCTGCTTGGTCTATTTCTGTAAATAAACATAACAGAAAGGTAATCCATGTGTCTTTGCACTAACAAGCCTCTCACCTTTCCTTGGCCATCCACTCTTCCTCTTTTAGCCACCACCACTTCACTGATTCCCAATTGCATGTCAAGCATGGGCTGGCATCCTTGACTTGTGCTCAGGACAGAAATTCAGCTGCTGGTGCCACAGATCTTGTTCTGTTCCTGACTAGGCAGTCACCTGCTCTGAGACCTAAAGCTGAACTAAAAAGTGCTGGCCAATTCACCATCAGCTATTCAGAATTTACTGCAGTTTACCTAGAATCTGCACTTGGAAGGGGGCAACACTGGATACATGTACAGAATGGGGGATGAGAGGCTGGAGAGCAGCCTTGCAGAAAGGGATCTGGGGGTTCTGGTTGATGGCAAGTTGAACATCAGTCAGCAGTGTGCCCTGGCAGCCAAAAGGGCCAACTGCACCCTGGGGTGCACCAGGCCCAGCACTGCCAGCTGGGCGAGGGGAGCGGCTGTCCTGCTCTGCTCTGCGCTGGTGTGGCCTCACCTTGAGCTCTGTGTGCAGTTTGGGTGCCATGATACAAGGACATAAAATATTTGAGAGTGTCCAAAGGAGGGCAGTGAAGGTCATGAAGGGTCTGGAGGGCAAGGTGTATGAGGAGCGGCTGAGGTCCCTTGGTTTGTTCAGCCTAGAGCAGAGGAAGCTGAGGGGAGGCCCCATGGAGGCCTACAGCTTCCTCACGAGGGGAGCAGAGGGGCAGCGCTGAGCTCTGCTCTCTGGTGACAGTGACAGGGCCAGAGGGAACGGCATGGAGCTGTGTCACGGGAGGGTCAGGCTGGGTGTTAGGGAAAGGTTCTTCACCAGAGGGTGGTTGGGCCCTGGCACAGCTCTCCAGGGCAGTGGTTTTGTCCCCACACTGCCAGAGATTAAGAAGCATTCGGATAATGCTCTCAGACATACGGTTTGAATGTTGGGTGGTCCTGTGTGCAGCCAGGAGTTGGACTCAATGACCCTTGCGGGTCCCTTCCAACTCGGGGCATTCTATTCTACGGGCCTATGAACCCCAGGAGGACACGCAGCTCCGCAGGGGAAGGCGGGCCCCGCCGCTGCCGCCTGCCCTCTCTAGATGTCGCTCTTCCCCCGGCCAAGCCCAGCGCCGCTGCCACAGCGCCCGTAGCGCGGCCCGCAGCGAGGCCTCGGCACCGTGCGGCCCGGGCAGCTCCGGGGCGCGCTGCCGGGGATGGGCTGT
>WBMW01003868.1:702712-827597 GCA_013396635.1 Penelope pileata
CGGTGATGGGCTGTGAGGCTGGGTCCAGCGGGGGCTCGCTGAAAATCAAGTCCGAGCCGATCGGATAGTCTCCGATGGCAAACCCGTGGCACTGTTAGGTATGTGCCGCTGTCTGGAGGCACGAAACTGTCACAAACCCAGGGGAATGAGCCTTGTTAACAACGGCGTTAATCGAGGCTCCAGGCACCAGAGTATGTGTCACACGAAAATCATGTGTATCACCCTACACATTTAATAATGCAAACGTTACATAATCTGCTTGGAAAACTGTGTCATATAAATAGCTGAGTAAAAGAGCCTTTTCAAAGAGATACGCAGCAAAAAATTGTCAATAGACTTAGCTCCGGTGTTCAGAAGCAAAATGCATTTTAGGAAGCTGGACAAACTCCCATGATTTATGATGATTTATGGGCAGTTCTCAATTAACAATTTGTCTGCCTCTGCACCGGCCAACGCTATTCTTCTTAAAAATGGGAAGGTTCAGAGGGCTAGATGTTGTGCTTTGTGAATGCACAGTGATATTTCTGCATTTAGAGCTTGACAGGCAGGCATCATCTGGCCTTTCTGCCCCGTCCCTCAGCGACACAGCCACAAGCTTCCATCAAGCTGGCTGGGCACGGCACCTGGCTCGCTCCCTGCTTTGGCTGACAGTCCATTGATTCTCTTTGAGGAGAGACAGTTCTCTCAGCCTGGATCACAAGAGGCATTTTATAACCATGGGTCACACTTCAGAAATCAAAATGGGAACTTCAGGCAGTTAGAAACTACTGCTCAGCAACCCCTGCAAAGTCACTTGGCCAAAGGAATCTCAGTATTGATTTTATTAAGGATGCCCCATACCCACACAAGCCTGTGAAGAGCTTCTTACCCTGACAAAAAGCAGTGTCAGTGTAGAAACCACTTCTGAGTGGGGCCCTCAAACTGATCAGGAAGGGACATCCATGCTTGATCCCACTCCATACTGACACGAAAGGGGCTGTGTGCAGACTGTTTTTCAAGCTGTCCTCGGACCTGGTCAACAGATGGTGTCTGAAGAAAAGTGTATTGCTGCATTGTTACATTTTGCCTCCAGGGCTCCTGTGTTTCACAATGTGTGTAAATGTGTTCATAGTACAGCATACAGTAAGTAAATAATATATATATACAATAATAGCTGATTATTTTGGAGGAAAATAACACAAACCATTCCCTGTAGTTTTCTCCTTCACATTCCTTACTGTGCACTTTATATTAGGATCTGGAATCCTAAATATAAATGAGGGTTGGAATGAGAGCAAGCATCAAAACTGATTTGCTTGCTTCCCCAATTCCTTATTTTGGGATATGACTACATTTTTTATGACAGATCTGCCTTTCAGCATCTTTTACTTGTGAAAGACTCAGTGTCTGTGGTTCATAAAGCCATTGATAAGATCTGTTACTGAAATCCCGTTGTTCCAGCTGAATCAAAGTCATGGCTCAGCTCTGAGAGTCCTCAAAGAGAACGCTCCCCTTGCTCTCCTTTTCCATTCTCATTTCCCCATCACATTTGCGTGGTGTCTGTTCTTTCATTTATCTTCTGTGCCGGGGCAGAGGAGTTCAGTTGCATGGCTGCATGCTACATCAGAGTGCTAATGCTTTATGAAAGCGGCCTGCAGCCATCAGGCAAGAAATTATATAGGTTTCTAACAGAGGAGAGACAGATGTCAGTGCGCATTCTCCTGTGGGAAGAATAACTAGTTTTATAAAAAGAAAACTGCCCCAGCATTTTAAAGGTAGAATGAGTTTTGTGCAAATTGTCTGGTGCACAAGTACTTCTAAGGAGCTGACCACAAGAGTTGCTTCCACTACCAATCACTTCTTTTTCTTTTTCGTAGCGTCTGTAGACCTTGGGCTATATCCCTATCATCATGGAAATCTGGATTTAGGAAGAAAAATGGTCAGAGGTTGATAATGGGAACACTGTCCAAGACTGGTACATGTATTCAGTTGCCATATTTCTTCTTTCTATGTTTCCCAAGTATTAGGGATTCTCTGACAACATCAATGTCCTTTGCTGACAAAATATAAGCAGTCGCTCTGCCAGGATCTCCAGGATTAAAACAGGCAAAGTCAAGGGAAAAAGAAAAAATGTAATTGTTGGAAAGGGGGAAAGGTGAAGAAACAAAATAACAAAAGGAATTCTAGTATTGCAATTAATCTCAGCTGAAACTTCTGGATCACTGAAAAGGAAAGGAGGGAACACACATGAGATAGACATCAACACACCAAAATCCCACTTCTAAGATGTCTACAAGGTGAAGTCTCCAGTCCATTATCAGAGGAGACACAAACAATCAAGAAACATGGGTAGTACAACAAAGCAGAAAAAATTCTGAATGTGCTGGGCGTCCTCCTACCTTTCCTGGAGCCCCACAGGTTTCATTCTGAAAGGAGACGGACTGGCACACGGGGGAGGTTTGAGCTCAGGAACGCACTGGCCTTGAGGGTCCACTACCACATTGACAACCTTTGGAGCTTGTTCAGGCTGGACCATGCTGTTGGCAGTCTTATACTCAGACTGAGATGTCTGCAGGGGAAGAGGTGAGAGGTGGATCTCCTGCTTCTTTTCCTTCTCTTGTCTCAGTGACAACTGGATCTTCTCCTTTAATCTATACAGAACCTATTGGAATGGAGAGAATAGCCCAATCACAATTCCCTGGTAAACAAAGTAAGGTAAGAACCACAAATATGATAAGATTGCTAAATGTGGTTTTCATTCCTAGAAAGTAAGCCACAAGTTGTGTTGCATGGCGTTTCTCACAGCAGGATAAATATTTCCATTACATAAACCACAGTGTGTACACGTGGGTGGTAGAGATTTTAACGGTTCTCATTGTGAGCCAGTAATTATTTGTAATACCAGCAGTTGTGTTATTAAAGGGACAAACAACAGAATGGAAAATAGTTGCAAAGTCTCTGTGAAGAAGAAAATACTGAGAAATAAAGTGATTGTAGAAAAAATTATAAGGATTTTAACACAGGAGAGACAATGGCACAAAATGAAATAGATGCTTACAGTTGAACGGAGTAATTTTACCAGACCAATTCTGTAAAGGTAGGTTGCTACTACTTCCTCAATATCCTAAGGATGTTCCTCAACATCCTCATAGAAACAATACCTGTTCTGCAATAAATCTGAATGGATGTGTGGTCTGTGAAGCTACTTAGGGATCTGTGACTGTTCAGAAATGTGTGTTTTACAATTACCAAAATGTTGATATCTGAACATTCTATATGCACAGCAGAAGCTTTTCAGAAGGTTGTACTGATCCTCTTCCATTGAGCTCCATGCTGACATTCTCATACAGGGGCTTGGCAAGGGCTGGCAGAGAGCATGTGCTCAGTCCTGTCACTTCAAGGGAGCCTATGTTACGCCTGCGTAACAGATCTCATCTCTTGAGGGGAACATCAGAAATAAGGTCTGAGCTGTAGCTGTGCCACTTGCAAAATGTTCCCGAGAACCATGAAACTTATGACAATTGCCGTCAAGTCTTCTGTGACAGTCACAGTACTGTAAGTATTGTGTGGAGGTGGGTGAAAGGCTCTCGCACAGCTCTTTGGAGGTGTCTGCACATATCCATGTACTTTCTGCTCTATCTGTTGCCATAAAGCACTCTGATTGAATCCTGCTTTGCAAAGCCATAAAAACAGAGCCTCGACCAAAGCATTTTTCTGCTGCATTTTTTGATGCCTGTTTCCCTGCTACCACTGCATGGAGATCTATCACTCCAGAGCTTTCCAGTGAAGACTGGATGTATCTGATGGGCTTGTTTTTTCAAGGATTAGCATTAGAGGTTTAGCTGGGAACTGACCTAATGTCATTAGCAATACACCCATCAAACAAGACTTAGCTGCGTAAACCATCTGCTCATTCAGAAGAGTTTAGAATTAAATTGCACAGATAAGATAAGCTGCTCTTTGCCACTATTTTGCAGAAAAACAGCCCTGTTGTGAAGCAAGGACACAGGTATCGGTAAAGATAAAATGGGGATTTGAAATATTTTAACCCTCATTTACTCCAGTGATCGCTTTGGTCTCATTTATTTCTGGTGACCACAGATACATAGATGAGACATTCACTGTCATGACAATGTTTACCTTGCCTTCTTGTCTCTGATGTACTTTAACATAGTTTCTTCCCCTGGAGACCCAGGAAATTATGGGTATAGGTTCCAAAACTCTGGACTATTATTATTTCCTACCCTTTTAAATACTCTAGTACAAGATTCTAGAAAAAAAAAAAAGACAGCCAACACTAGCAGAAGTTGAAAAAAAAGCTGAAGAACCACATTTGATCCTCAGAAAGTGTCATGTGAGATAGTCATTTTTTAAATTAATTCCAGGTAAAAGTAAAACAAAAATGAAAATGGCCAAAAAGGCAGGGGTCAATCCAGTTGCCAAGCTCTGAAAAGGAAATTTGCTTGTGCTCTTATTTCAAGTCACTTTAATCACATCTGTCAGTATGGGTGGGAACAGATATGAAGGCCTGAAGTAGGAGAACTGATGTTTTACTGATACCTCAGAAGACTCATTATGCAGATAATCAAGGAGCACAGAGCAACTGAGCAACATGAAGTACTGTTTTCCATGACACACATAATGGGTCAACTTTTCATTTTTCAGGCATTAGAGCTAGGGTTCAAAGCCAAGTTCAGTGGGAAATACTCTTTTTTCTGTGTCCTCTTTGACTCAGCTTATGTGGAAGAATGACAAGGTGCTGACAGCATGATAATTCCTCTTCATTTCTGCTCAGTGTTCTGAAAGGACAGCTGATGTGGTAGCTTGGCCAGTACTTCCTAGCTACCCATTCAGACTGCCAGTGGATCTCCTTTTATTCATCTTCAGAGAGAAATGGGAAATCCCAAAGAGAGAAGTAGGTCTCTGGGATGAAGTTCCTGGCAACTGTTATGTGGAGCAGCGATACGAAGATTCATCTGCCTAGAGGTATTTAGGGCACCCAAGATTGTGTAGCAAAATCTCACTGAACCAAGGAAACCAAGGAAACCAAGGAAATTAAGGCAGTTCACTCTAATTAAAAGTGTTCTCTCTAACAAGTGCTTATCAACATGTGTAGCCGTCTGCACATCTCTGCATGAACTGGACTGCTGTGTATGTGTGTACACATGAGAAGAAAGCCAACCAACAACATTTCCCTTAAACTCTGGAGAAGGGATGCAAGAAAACGTTAGTCGTGTTCTTTAATGCGTTACTACTGTGAGGCATTTGAATACTTTGATTTGAATGCACTATGAAAGGTTTTATAGAAACAGAACAAAATAATTCAGACAATCCAGGACCAGTTTCTACACAAAAACACTAATTTGGAGTCAGCTTAGATACTGTTGCAGTGTGATTAAACTACGCATCTTTAATTCTGCTTTAAATATTTAAACAGATTAAAAAAAAGGCTGAAGTTGGTGGGCTGATGTTAGCTGCAGATAGCCTGTATTTGAATTGCTTTCAGAAGTCCGGAACCATTTTAAGAGTCCTCAAACTTGTGACCTTAAAAACAAGTGAAAAATTGGATATTGAAAGGTTGGTTTTTTGTTATTCAATATTCTTTTTGAAGGAATTCCAAAATACAATCATGAAGTTGAAAAATATTCCTAATTTAAGTAACTGTCTCTCCAGAGCATCAAATAACCGTTCATAATTTATAAGACACTGGAGCCAGTAATAAAAACTTAGACTCACATTTGTTGACATGACAAAATTCATGTCTTTCAATATTTTAAATGAAAAAATGATTCTACTTTCTGATTTTTTAAGTGAAAAAAACCCACCATTTAGAAAACCCTCTTATCACAACTAAAACATTTCAGAAATTGAAGGATATGTAAACATACCGGTTTATCAACACAGGCAAAATTACTAAGAAATATTAATAGCAAACAATTTAATCCACTGTCAAATATTGCATTATTTATTATATTTAGTGACGACTCAATTATTTCTCCATGTAAAGCAAAAGCTAGAGCCCTCTGCTACACATAGAAGCACTTAAAGCAGTTATTCCTACTTAGTACTGTGCTTGGCATGGTTTATATGTGACGTAGGATGTTCCCAGCAGATGCAAACCCTGGTCAGTCTCGCTGCTGAGGGCAGCAGGAGATGAGCGTTGGTCTCCACGTCCCATGCATCCCTTTTGGAATGCCCAAGGCTCCCATCCTGCAGTGAGGACTCGCCAAGTAAATATGGAGAGCAACATCAGAGCCATGATTTGCAAGTCTGAATTCAGCTCATGCGCTGCCGTAGCTCACTCTAACAATACTCTGCACTAGCAATACTCTGTAGGTTTTTATGCAACAGGGGCCAGGTATGTGTTAAATTCCAGCCAAGCATTAAGAAGCCTAAAGATTGCTAATGCGCACTGCTCTCGCAGCTCAGGGAACTGTTGTGATTTGCAAAACCCAGTTAAGAGATGGAGTTGCATGTTTACCATTTCTGCAGTGATTTCATAGAACAAAGCACTGACAACTGAGCTGCCGTACACTAAGCACCATTGATCATCTTAACCATCATTTAATTCACTTTCTACTCTGTGCTTTAAAGGACACTTCTGAGTCACCTGCACACACAGCTAAGCTTTCTGCTTTTGGGCCCTTCTACAAAGGGGTCCAACTACCAAGAACTGCCTAGGGGAAAACAGGAACTCTGGAACTTTAAAAAGGAAACTGCATTTGGGTGGTCTCCTGTGGTGACTATGGCCAGTGCCAGGTAGGATCAAATCCAGTGCCTAACACTAATCCTGAACCATCTGAGAGGCTGCAAGGGCTGAATTCTTGGTACTGAATTCCTGCTTTTCACAAATCTGCCATTCTGACATGTAAAGCAGGATAAAAAACACTGTGCACTGTTTGTTAGCCTTGTAGATGGCACATACTCCATTTATCAGTGGGTCCTGACAAAATTTGAGACAGCGTCTGTTTATATGGTCTGAATAGTAGCACATGTAAAGATGCAGATTGGAACTGGGAGGAGACCAAAAAACGGGGGGGAGAGGGGAATGCCTGCAGCAAGAACCACAGCATCACAGTAAGCTGAGTTGGAAGGGAGCTCAGGGGGTCTGCTAGTCTTTCCCTAAGTCAAGATCAGCTATGTCCAAACAAATCCTGACAGATGCTTGCCTAAAACCTCAGTTGATGAAAACTCCTGAGCTTCCCCAAGCAATGCACTCGAGGGCCTAGTCACCCACCCATATACCAAGTTCTTTCCAATGATTCAACAGTCATCCTTCCAAAAAAATTGCTTTTTGTCCAATCCCCAATGGAGAAAGGATTACCTTCTTTCTTACCACAGCCTTTGAAAATTCAGCATAGATTCTCATGATGAGAAAACCCAACATGAGTTCCCAAACATACGTATCTTAGAGACTGTATCTTAATTCATACATCCCAGGGAAAGAATTGCAAATTTTCCAATGACATGATGTTACTCATTTACTTCAGCATGGGCTCTGCTGTACTGCTGGAGCCTTTCCTACAGGACTGTTGCTTTGCCAGGTATTCCCTACGTAGAATTTATGCACAGAACTGGGATTCTTGTCTCACTACTTCAGAAATTTTCTCCAGTATATTATGAATTTTAAGTTCTGATGCTCTTCTTCGCAATGTATACAACTCCCAATAGCATCTATACCTTCCAAATAATAAATGAAACATTATGCACTTTATATAAAACATTATATACCAGGGTCAGGAAAGACACTGTGTTCTATAGATTTCCAGCTAAACAGTCAGTAATGGGTAAAGCATCTTGTATTCTTTTTCTCCAAAGTAAAAATCTGGAGTAAAAGTACTTCTAGCATTACCTTACTATCTTGGATGGCATAGAGAAATGAAGAGGACTAGGAGGTAGAAGTTATGTAAAAGACCAATTTTGTGACGAAAATAGTCCTTTTCAAATCTTTGGGAGACTTTGTAAGTTTAAATAAGATTTTGTTACAAATGTGATCATTTAAATCTTCAGATAAAATGTTCGTTCCATCTTAAGATTGTAAGTGGGAAATCTACCTAGTTTACAGAAAATTAAATGTGTTTGCAAGCAAAATAACTTAAAAGACTCCAAGGTACTATGAATTCATAAATGCTGATAATTTTCACAGGATTCAGTAAACTCATGTGTTTATGCACCACAGAAGCCATACACAACTCAGAGAAGGAAATTGTGTAAGAGGTAACACAGGAGAAATGAAAAACAGCCTGCGAAAAGTCAGTGGTGGTGGAGCCTCGTTCCTGGTCTGCGTGACCTTTGCATGTCCCACATTCAGTACTGCAAGTATGGCCGATGACCAGCAACGTGGCCCCTGAGCTCACACAGCGGGAATGTCAAAGTTGTTCAAGAACATGATCACTCCTTTGTGTACTTATTAGACACTTCAGATTAAAATCTGTATATTCAGTACATGAACACAGACACACAGTCTCTCTTTCTAACAACTGTACATTGCCAACAGTGTATCAGCATGGTATTTTTTTTATTATCCACCAGAACTGAAAGGCAGTAGGCTAACACAGCTTCAGGGATCCTGGGACCTTAGTGAGAAGGCTGAGAAGCCATCGCTCACGTCACTGCAGAGTTACCCTGCAGGCTTAGAGACTGTGATTTATTTCTTCAGCTTCCTTCTAGGTACATTCTTCAGTTGGACTCAAAATATATCAAGAAATGTATTTCTTCAAACTATGGCTTCACAGCATGATGAGAGCTGAGTTTTTAACGGCTTTGAGGAAACACCTCTCATGTAATGAATGCGATTCTATTCTTCACACTGGGAAAAGCATGAAGTAAAGAACAGCAAAAAAAAGGCAAAAAAGCAAACTTACCATTAAACAAGTTACTAGAATGACAAAGATGCTGAGAAATATGACAACTGCATAAAATCCTTCTTTGCTCCAGATTTTGTCTGCTTCCCGCTGGCCTTGCAGAACATTTTTCTTTTTTAAGAAATAAAAAAGAAAGAGGAAGAGAAAAAAAAAAGTCAGACAGTAGCATGTGCAGACGAAATATGTCCCGTCAGGCACCAGTCCCCGTCCCCAGCAGCCAGCACTCACGCTCCCGAGCAGCTGGCACTTACTCTGAGCCCCAACCCCAGCTCAGAGCTCTGCGTGCATGCGACACGAGGCTCCTGGTGCTGCGCCAGGTGATCCGAGATCTTCTTTGTGACCGCTGTTCCCACACAAGCAAAGTCTCGCTTTGAGGCTTAAGCAAACAGGGCTGGTGCTCTTCCTTGGAAACTACCTGGCTGATGAGGTGAAAGGGCAGGGCTGTGGCGTGGGCTGAGGACACGGCTCACGCTGCCCTTTTCTCCGGCTGCTTATCTCCTGCCCCACCGCCCACACGCCAGCCTCTGACCTGCTTGCACTTTACACAGAGTGACAGCAGGTGACTCGCTGCTCGCCCGCGTGAGCCAAGGCGCCCCAATGCCGCCACCTTCACGAGAGACACCCGCACAGATGTACACACATAGCAAAGTGCCAATTATGCTGGAAGCACTTTCAGTATTCAGGTAGCTGTAATTCTAAATATGCTTCCAGTAATCTCGTTATCTTTGGGTTCCTGCTGATACTACATTTCTGTGCACACGCAAATTTGCAGAACTCCTGGGGAACTCACAGAGATTATGAAACAATAATAATTGTGAAAGCATTTATTTTTGGCTTTATTGCAGAGGGGACTTGGTTGAGCTATTAAATTATCATAATTTCACTGTGTTTCCAAATATGCTTGGTAGCGGAAACAAGACACGTTCACCCTCAGCCTGACTGCAATATGTTATTTACAATGAAGTATGCATACTTGCAAGAACTGGAACCTTCTGTTGCGTGCCTCCATGACGGAAGTTAAGTAAACATTCCTCTCCCAATATCCATCCATTTTCTTTTCTTTTCTTTTTTTTTCATTTGTGCATTTTCAGTACAGTACTGAGTGAAAAACAAGTTTCTAAGTTCTCATTTCCACTCTGCACAGAATCATAGCATGGTTTGGGCTGGAAGGGACCTTAAAGATCACCCAGTTCCAACCCTCTGCCATGGGCAGGGTTGCCACCCACCAGCTCAGGCTGCCCATGGCCCCATCCAACCTGGCCTTGAATGCTTCCAGGGATGGAGCATCCACAGCTTCTCTGAGCAGCCTGTGCCAGGGCCTCACCGCCCTCTCAGGGAAAAATTTCCCCCTGACACGTTCAATGTCTCAGTGTTTCCCCTTCATTGAAATTCCCCAATTACTTTGCTTAGTCCTTGTCTCAGGAGTGAGCCGCCCTCCACTGCAAGCTGGCCGTCTTTCCTCCCAGGGACACAGCGTGATGACTAGGAGTCACTCCCTTTCCACACAGGAAAGAGTTTGTTCAGGGATGGGTGGCTGCTTGGAGGACCTGCACTGCTGCAGGGACCCTCCAGGCCTTTGCATGGATAGTTCGCCCTCTTTTGGACATCAAGCAAGCTCTTTATGCCCGTGAGCCCATACACAGCGAAAGCGCTGATAAACCTGAGCTCATCTGGTGAGGCTTGCTGAGGGGAAAAGAGTGTGGCCTGGAAGAGACGGGGAGGGCAAACAAAAACCAGGCTGAGTGCTGCCTTCTAATATAATGTACACGATCCTCCTTTCAGTGCAGATTTGTGCCTTGCCTGCCTTAAACGAGAGGAAGACAATGAAGATGCAAGATAATTCACAGATCACGCTGCCACAGATGCAAGTGCATAGAAAAGCATTTGGTAGTATCGTACAGTCACAGAGAATTGCTTGCTAAAAATAAAAATGCATACATATAACTAGAAGCTGGCTGCTTTAGGGCTGAAAGCATAATAAATAAGAGTTTTCTTTGGAAGTCACAGCACTGGGGACCAGAATGGAAATCCTTTACTTGCTGAAGTACAGAAACAGACTTGTAAAGTTAACGTGGGTATTTGTGTGTGTGCAACCACACTGTTCCACAGCCAGCGCCTGCAGGTGTCACAGGTTAGCAGGGATGTATCAGTCTTCTGTTTACTGAGCACCTTAACACCCAAAGCACCACAGCTGCCAAGGACCAGTTGGAAATCCTGCCAAGCTTTTCTGCAAAAGCTGTTCCTATACACGCTCAAGCAAGGATCACTGCAACGTGGCGCAGCTCTGGGTGTGATCTGCTGCCCCAGCATGGCAAGGTAGCTAGCTCCCTTGTGCTCCCAGCCCAGGACTCAAGTCCCAGGGCTGGCTGGAACTCAGCAGCAGTCCCATAGCCCAAGCAGCAGCTGTGATGCTGCCCATGGGCTGCACACTTCCTGCCCTAAGTGCTCTGCCCATGGCTCTCTGATGTTCCAGATCTCGGGAAGAAATCTAGGTATAAAGCAGGGGTCAGTTGCACTGACCTTTTGTAAGTGAATAAACGTTTTTTCATGCTTCTTCACTGAAAGGGCAAATATACTGGAAAGTAAATGAAGAACTAATAGAAGCTTTTGACAAAAAGGGTAAAAGACCTCAATTAACCAAGATTCGTTAGTGTCACAAAAATTTGTTTAGTAATTTTGTAATTTACTTAATATATTTAACTGAGTCTAAATGAATTCATCTCTCTAATATCTGTCCAATGGTACATGTGCTCAGTATACATTTTTCCCAGATTCATCTTTTGAAAAATAAAGCTCAAAAAATATTAACAAATGTTGTAAAAAGAGTAAAAAATGACTATGCTATAGCTTTAACACATCCAACACACCACTCTGAAATGCTTAAGCAGTACTTTCACCCAAGGAAGGGAATCCCTCCCACTGGTCTAACCAAGCAGTGCTCAAGAGAGCAGAATCCTTGCTTCAGCTGCACCCTAATGACAGAAGAGGCCGTGACCTCTAGCAACTGAGTCATTTTGCTTCCTTGATAAGATATTGCTTTCTGAAATGTTAGCACTGCTAAGTCAGAACTTTGCTCTTGGATCTGAGAGATCTGATAAGAGTTACAGCAGCTGCCACACACACCACAAATTGCTGACACCCAGGAAGCAAGCTCACAGGATGGCCAGATGCCCAGGAAAAAGCAGAAAAAGAAGATAGGAAGAAGAAGTCAAGCTGAGCAGCAAAAAGGCACAGGGAATACAAGAGCAGGGAGCTAGCTGGCTGGGGAGCTCCAGTAGCACAGGCACCATTGGGTCCCAGAGCAAGTCTGGCTACATGGAGGGTGGACATCATGTCCATCATCATATCCATCATCCTTAGTGTCTGAGCCCATTCCCTAAGGAATCTCCACAGTCAGGTGAGTGATTTAGGCAGAATTAGCCAGGTTCGTGTAAATTTTCTACAAACAGGTAAAATGAGCAGCCAGCTCTTCATAACAGCAAGAGAGACACCAACCTGAAGCAGTCACTGTAAAATCTGGGACTGAAAGATCCTGTCAAGATTTCAGGAGCTGCCAGGAAAGTTAGTCCTTCACTGGAAAAAAAGGTGAATGCTTTAAACTGGGTCATTTAACTCCAACTCCTTCCTTAGGCTGAAACACTAATAAAAGTATGGCACGCTGCAGTTCAGATCTGAAGGCAAAGTTTCCAGGGTGCTGGGGATCGAACTTATGATCACATAGGGTTCATCACAGTTCATACCAGGTTGCTTTGATTTCTCTGCTATTTTAACTATGTTAGCTAAGAAAAGTTAGGAAAGTCTGCTGAGAAATCGCTTCCCCTCAGAGAAAATACACAGGAACGCCAGTGACCTCCTCAAGCACTTAACATCCTCTATGACAAAGCCTCCTCAAAGACTCCAGCTGTGCCATGTTTAGCTATTGCCAAGGTCACCTTTCAGTTTCATGACAATTCTCTCCATTCCAGTACTCAGCCCTTAACACATGTGCGATGAACTGTTGTGATTTCATGGAAAAGCTGACAGTCTGCAGGGCTCCCTTTGTGCACCAGCCAGCTCACTGACTTATGGCCTCTGTGTGCTCTGAGTGCATGACTGCTTCCTTTGATTTCTTCTCTAGCAGAAGTTAATATCACACACTTCAAAGGCAAACAATAGAAGCGTTTTTCAAGGCTGCTGTAATGGTAAATTTTGGGATTGCATAATTTTGGAATACACTCTTCCATGGAGATTTCTCCTTAGTGACACCTCTCCCACTAGCGGTTAGTTTATCTCCCAAAACACAGTAAACCTTACTTTACTCACCGTAACTTCAGCTATTCTTTTATCCAAAACCACTTCAAAGTCCTCTTCTATTCTACTAAGCTCTGAAATTCAATAGTATTTTCTTTTTCTCTCTAAGCACAATTTGAACACATTAGGACTCTCACTGCCCTGTGAAACCGTGGATACAGTCCTAAATTCCACTTCAGACAAAAACTTTAGACCATAATAAAAGACTAAATGCTGCAACTATAACTGGCCATTGGAAGAGAGAGGACATATGAAAAGATCTATTGGCCTGGATCCCTGAAATGGCAATGACTTGACTAAATTAAATTTTCACATTACCTCAGGTACACTTCCCATTCTACACCAAGCAGCAAAGGACCCCAGTGGTTCCTGTGGCAAAAACATATAGGAAATCTGCTCTTCCAACAACTACATAATAAGAAACCATGATATGAATTTTAAGAAAGATAATTGAAAATAGGTTCATCAGTGATTAATGCATCAGTAGATGTGAACTGAATCATTATTACCAGAACGAATAGAAATGCAGTTCGAGTCACCTACATTCACTGAGAGTTTTGCTGCTCATTGTGTCACATGGGCTGAGACTTTAGGAAAGAGCTTGAGTTTTCCACCCTAGTTTTCCTACCACATCTTTCTTCTTTTCCCCACCGTCAACTCTACAAATGGAAGTCTAGTTTACGCTGAGCCCTGTTAGAAAGAGTCAGCCAAGCAATCTCAGGAGAGGTACCTCAGAGATGGGCTGGGCTGCCTGCTGGAGATCTCTTTTTCATTGTGTTTACTGCAGAGAAAGCTGGTACACTTTCAAGTCTTATGCAGCTAATAACAAAAGAGACAGCTAAAATTGGAGACGAATTCCAGCCCCCACCTAGAAAGACAAGGATCATGCTTCCTTTCTGCACAGATACCCTGCTAGTGCTTGTGTAATACTGGTTGTGAAGAATTCAGAAATGTTGGTGGAAGACTGTACAATTTATTCTCTCATGAATTAGTTGGAGCTGATAGTTCAGAAGAAACACAAAGAGGGTAAAATAATGTGTTGAAGCTATGCTGCAATTTAACTGTGTCTCTCTCTCCCTTCAGAGGTTTATTTGTTTCTATTTGCTTTTGTTCTGTTTGGCAGAATTTATTCTTAGAGCAAGTTGAGTGAAAAACAAATGACTGGTCAGTAGTTGAATTGAGTAGCTGATTTGTTGTCCTTTAGCTGCTGTTTTCTGTGAAGTCTTACACAGGCAAACAAATTATCAAGATCAAAAAGGAATTATTAGTGTAAAACCACAAGGTTTTTGCAGGAACAGTGTCCTAGCTATATAATCTGCATGCAACTGAAGTACTATAATAATCTTTTGTTTCTCCAACAGTATTAGAACGAGGGAAGGAGGTAGAGTCTGCACAACTTACATTCTAGTTATCCTTTTCTACAGGATTCTCTCTGGTTGTCTACAGTTTTTTCAGAGAGATGAGATCTTGAGTTCAGCACTGTTTTTTCTTTTTTTTCTTTTTTTTTTCCAGCATCTTATCATAGCTTGATGACATTTCTCCATTCATCTATTATTCATGTATGTTCTTGTCCCACATCTACCTGAAGTGTTATTTGTAACTGAAGTACTTGGAACAGATAATTGCATCTATCACAACTGTCACAATCATATGCTTCAGTAGCAAAGGAAATTGTAACCTAAAGTGTGCTTAGCCTAGGTTGCCAATTGGTGATAAAAAGACCTGATTTGACTTTTGGACAACATCACTTTTGATACTGAAAACATCTGCAAGATTCTTAAATGGTGTTAAAATACTTAAAATGAGCACAAGCATTTCCAATCAGTAGAAATGCAGGTGAACGTAACAGCCAGTATTAGCTCAGCTGTGGCTCAAGTAAAGGTTTGGATGCAGAAAAACATGAACTCTGGCTTATAGGGAGAAACAGCTCATCAGAATATCTCCTTTTTCTGCAGGAGGACCTGGATCTTAATGCTTACACAGCCCTACAGAACAGTATTAAAGTAATTTAACAGGGCTAGCTTGTGTAGTTGCTGCATAGCAGCACTGCCATCTCAGTTGATACATTGCCAGCCTCGTTGATGAGAACCTCAGCCTGAGAACTGCCACGGCTGTAAGATCTGCCAAATCTGTAACAAACTGCAGGTTAGAAAGGTGAAAACCAACCTCAGGGGAGACCTCTGTTATTCCAAACTGTGACAAGCTCTGATGCAAAATGTTGATGTTAAGTGAACGTAGAACTTCTTCAGATGGGAGTGCATCAGAAATTCCTGGCTTTCTGTTCAATGGAGACACGAACAGTTCCACACAGTTCTTCTTCCCCTAGGAAAATAATAATAATAACAGCAAAGAAGTAGAACCACAGCAATGGTCTGAGACAAGATAATCTCTTCTGTCTATAGATTTTAACTATATCTCCAGAAACGGAAGCATGGAATAGAACAGCTGCACCTGCTCTGTGAAGAGAGCACATATATCCCCTGCCCAGCTGACTATGCAAGAAAATGCAAATACCAAATGTGGGCAGGCATGCTTTGTCTCATTTACCATCAACATGGCCCCCTCTTCTGAGTCTAGTACCATTGAACAAGACCGGTCGATGTCACATGGGGAGGAGCCGTGGATGGAGACAAGGCCATAGAGCCAGCAAGGATTTTAGCTGACAGCTCTGATCCCAGGTGAAATGCAGCCCTGTTTTGGGTGCTGGTCTTCAACAGGAAAGCTTATATAATGCTGTGGTATTCTGGCATTGCTTTCTAATCCCATGTCAACACATTGTGAACACACACTACAACAAAGTATAATGTCCTTTCAGCGGACTTCAGTGTAACTTCTGAAGAGAGCACAATGAAATGAAAAGAGGTTTAGTGGGTAGGCTGAGCAAGCCTGCTTTCCCCCTCCATTTATCCCTGCCCTGATTTTGTTGTGGCAGTTTTGGTAGCACAAATGGAGCTGTATTATACATGGCTGTGATGATGACTGTAGCAGGGCAGCAAAAGCAGAGAGAGTTCCTCTGCTTGGCGGTGATGGACCAGAACAGCACCTGAGACCCGTGCTGGTGTCCACACAGGGTGCATGAACTCAGGTTCAGGGGGCTGTGGGCAGCCTGGCTGAGGCTGTGATGTACAGCACAGATCTGGACAGTGCCATGCACACAGGGTAGGCAGAAAGGTGCTGCCTGCTGCTCCCTGCTGCCTGCACTGGCAAGAACTTCACTGCTCTGGCTGTTTGCTATTGGTTATTGGTGGGGAGAGTGGGCACAGGGTGTGCTGTTACATGTAGGGACTGACTCTGCTCTCCCTGGGCCCAAACACATCCTGGCTCCTGATCCCTCCTGAGACTGTCCAACCTGAGAGGCATTCAGCTTACCTCACTCACTTCAGTCATCTAAACTACCTCCAAAGCCAGTGGAGAGAGGCTGGCATGTCCAGAGAATGATTGATCCATCCTAAAATAACTGAGATCTCAGTGCCTCTCTTTCTTCAGCCACCTTTCCCCATGTTGCCTTTGGAGGAAGCTGACATGAGCAGCTCAGACTAGGCTGAGGTGAGGTGAGATGAATTTTTATGTGCCCAGCTTGCTTGCCAGCACTCTGCATGAAAGGAACTGGCTCATGGTAGAAGGATGGGAAAGGGGAATAATGCCTCCTATGCTGTACTTTTATATCTTGTGAATTTTGACTTTCAGTCTGTGATTTTAAGAGCAAATGTGGCAAAAGTTTGTGTTTTCCTACTAAGAGACAGAATAACTCATAGCAGCCTTTCAGAGATGTTGAGAAGACTAATTAATAGTAGCTAATATATTCTGAGCTATATGCAGGGTCAAAAGTCTATTACCTCTTCCCCTAGATCACAGATGGGAAGAGAAAAACTATCAGCCAGCAGGAAAATGAGTAGCATCTTTCTTCTGCTTAGTTAGATAATTTGCACAGAGCATAGTAAGAAGGCTACTAAGGGATTTGGTGTGTTGAAAGATGCTCCCCAAACTCTGGAACATTTCTCGTTGAATTGTGCTTTTCTCTGAATATGTCTTTCATTTGAGTTAATACAGGGGACAAAGGAGAATCAGCATCACTTGTCAGGAAAGAGTGACATCCCTGGCAAACATGAAAAGGGCTGCATTACACTCCTATTCATCTTTTCTGCTGTGCATCTTGTGTGATCCTTTCTCACAGAGAAAGTATTTGAAGGAGTTTTATAGTCCTTTTTGATGTATACAATCCTATCAAGCTATCGAGGGAGGAAATACTTTTATGCTGAACCTGTCAGCTTTGTTCCCTAATATTCAACCTGCAGGTAGAAGAAAATCAAATAACACTTCTTTCCCGGTGCAACATGAATCGAATGCTAGCAATAAACACATGATATTGTGTTTTGGTTTTTTGTTTGTTTCATGGCTCAACTGTCAGAAAAACACAACAGTGTTAAGAATGTATGGTCTTACCCATCCACAGAAAAACATACAATGGAAATAGTTTTTAAATAGTCTTTGCTGCTGGAAGGAAATTTCTGATCACCTTTTGCAACAATGATACGTTAGCATTAACCTGAGCATAGGCTGTTACAGCTGAGTAGGAAGGCGTGAATGTTAATATTGTGAGGAGACATTTACTTTACTAATGGAAAATCTGAGGATAAACCGTGAAGATGTCTTCAAAAGGCAGAATCACGTGTATTTTTTGAGCAAGAGTCAACCTCTGAGAAACAAAAGGGGAGTAAGTGGCTTTTAGTGAGTGTGATGTAGAATTGCACGGGAATGCAAACCAAGGGATAAGAAAACTGCTTATGAATAAGACACGAAAGAGATTTATGAGACTTCATTTTCTCTAGGCTGGTTTCCTTTCAAAAGCAAATTTAAGTCATTTTGCAATGGAGAACTATTTTTCTGTAGCACAGTTCAGAAAAAAAAAACTATCAGAAAAAAGTGTTTTTCTGTCCTATTTTATTGCAGTTTGCCAGAATGCCAGCAAAACAAATTTAAGACAATTCTAAATAACCAGGTAAGTTTTATTATACCCAGCCTTTTGGCACTTACAATGAGTCTGTTGATATGAACTTGCTGAGGTAACAGTCCCAGTGCTGCAGCCACTCCTTGACGAAATATCCGAAGCAACGTGATATTCAGCTTGTTTACATCCATTTGCAGTGTCTGAAAAACATAAACAGTTCAAATGAACTCCTTGCTCAACACATTCAGTTCTTAAGATATCTGATCTTTTGGACTCTTACTATTTTTTTTGCCAGAATGATAATCAGTGAAATCTACTTGCATTGCAATAAAGAACAATTCTAAAGGAAAATTTAAGCATCTCAAGATGCTGCTGCTTGTGAGCAAAGTACCACCTTTTCTCAACAACATTCAAACTAGATTCCAGGAGTTTTTGGCTAAATTCCTCAGACGAGTTACAGTCCTCAAGATAACACACTTACTGCACTAGAAATGAAAGGCAAGCACCAATTCACCTTTAAAGAATGAGATGTTGGATTTACACAACGAAGATTTGCTTTGAATATTTTTTTTAAGAGTTTCTCCCTGCAGGTAAAGAATGGGTCATATGTAGCAAAATTACACATTTTTATTTTGATTAGCAGTTTCTGACATCAATCAATAAAATAAACAAACAAAATCAAAACATTCTGGATACATTCTACATGCTTGAATTTCCAAAACTTTCTCATTTCAGGCTGGGCAGGCTATTAATTCTCAGCTGAGATGAACCACAACGCTGAAATATTTTTTTTTCTATGTCAGAATCATAACAATATTTAAATATTATTTCCTCAGGTTCAAATCCTTCCTGTGAAGTTGATGGAATTTTACCCAGGAAACAATTAAGCTTCAAGCCTTCTTTCCCAGAAGACCCAGATAAATCTCTGCAGATGACGTGTGGAAGTCAGCACTTCCGTGTGGTACTTTGGGGACCCTTTCTTCACTTCCATATCCCCTCTGTGGATGATACACAGTGGAGAGGGGAGGGAAGGGAGCATATAATTTGGTCCTACACGGCCTACAACGTTTCTGACAGGGCATTGGCAGGTTCTGACTGAGCTGGTTGACTTGGGCTGAAAAAGATTTTTTATTTTTAACTTTCTATTTGAAGCCATAGGCCAGCTTGCTGCTCTGAGGAGCCAAGCAAGGATTCTTCCTTCCTCACCAGAGTAGCACAAAGAGAATTAAATATCCATGGTCAGACATCACATTGTAAATGTGGCTATGGGCTAGAAAGAAATGTCACTTTTCTCAAAAAAAAAAAATGAGAGCACAATACATTTTGAATGCTGTTATTCAAGTGTTCATAAGTTACAGTGTAAAACCATAAAATATTTGCTTTCCTCTTCCACTATCAATCTGATGTTTCCATCAGTATTGTTTTTCAATTTTTTCTCCCCTTTTTCTCACTTTTTTACACTAATGGGATTGTCAGGTCTTGATGCATCAACTAAGATCTGCTGTCAGCGTACAGCTGAGCTTTAATTCATCTGGAAGTATTATAGGAGTCTTCACTTTCAATGACCCTTTCTACTCTGGCATTTTCAAAATGCAAAATCTTCTCCTTGCTTCTTGAACTGGACATCTTGAGTGGTTACAGAACTGCTCCAGCTTTGTCACTGAAACAGAGGAATGTCTTGAGACTGGAGACAGAAACCTCCAACAGGTCTGAGCACCACTCCTGCTGGTTGGGAGCCATGATGCTGCCGCTTTGCTGAAAGCTGACAGCCCAGGCTCGGGATCTGGGGTAAAAGAGAAGGGAAGCTGCTGCTGAGACAGGAAGGCTGTTATGAGGGTCCCTAGAGATCCATCAGGATGGAATAACGAGTGAGAAACTGCTTGTCTGAGTCAATGACTCTGAGCTACGGGGGTGATGCTGGCTGTTGTTGCTGAACAAACCAAGCAGGCATAAAATCAAATGCATTCACTTAAGTATACTTGAACCAGGTATCAGATCCCATTAACAGAGGTGCTGTTAAATAGCATGTTAAGAGCTCACTGACAAAGACACAGAATGAAACATCCAGAAAAACATCCAGCTTCAGATGAAATGGAAGATCTTAAAGAGGCTGTAAGGAGGTAATGTCCAACAAATAGATTCTTATAGATTTAACATGCTAGGACTGTAGTTCATCATATCCAGTGACAATAAAGTGTGGCAAAACTCCATTATCTTCATGAGAGTTCCATTTCCTTCTACCAGTTCTCGTTTTGGTGTACCATGCCCTGTAGCGAATAACCATAGCAGAAGAAGAAAAAGAAAAAGAAAAAACTCAAGCCCAAACTATTCCCATCAGTAAAAAGTTTCTAAAATGTTTTGTTTCAGCACAAATTATACATTTATACGTTATATATATGAGACATACGTTACACATTATATATATGAGACAAAAATAATATTGTGCCATTCTGATAGCATACCTTGATACAATGTTGACCACAGTCCATAAATATACGATTAGGATAGAAAATTGGTGCTGGATGAACTGCAAAAGCAGCAATGCCTGTACAATAGTCAAACAGTGCCAACCTCTATTCCTAGAATGGAAACCTGCCTGACCACGTACAGATTATGCTTGCACAAACAGAATCATTCTATATTCCCATACTGCCTGCAATAACATGTGAAATTGACCTCTGTAAGTAAATGCATAGCAGTAAATAAAACAAAGCATTAGTACAGATGCACAAGTCATGCCTTACTGTGGTCCTCTAGTTGCTCCTTTTGCTTTGGAAAAGCAAGGGCTGAACATCCCAGTCAGACAGCACTAATCTTTTACCCTGTGCTCCTCTGCAGTGTTTACCACCTCTTGCAGCCCACTCCCCAAGGACATCACGCTTCTGGATCTGCTGCCTCTGGTGGCAAGGGTGGCTTAGAGGCGGACACACTGGAGGAATCATCTCCCTAAGCAATTACTGGTCTGGATATTGCAACTGTAGCAACAGTTTCTAGGTTTATGGGATCCAAGCAAAACAGGTAGTTTGAAGGGAAGGAGGTTTCTGCTTGAGAAGAGCCCCGGGGCCAGAGGTGGGTGCTGGGGGAGGGCTGGGGAAAAAATATTAGGGTTAGGGCTAGAAAGAAAATTTCAGAAAAGAAAACACAGCACAGAAAAACACCAAAGACCATTCACAGCAGAGACCCTACAGGGACATTCTGATGTTAAAGAAAAAATAGAAAGATGTCATGAAAGGGACCAACGTATAACTCAGATTCTTAAATAGTATTTTTGTCTACTATTGTGAATGGTCAAGTCAAGTTGTGCTTCTCAAGTAAAATTCAGAGACGCTTCTCTTTCTTATTTCGTCTCATCAGAGAGATCATCCTATTTCTGTAATGAGCATCAAACCCACAATTCCTTCCCATACATTGGTTGCTCCTGTTTAATTTCCTCCTGGTCCCACCGCCACAGGTGTTTTCTCAAAACTGCAGCAAGCCTGAACGCACAGGAGTAAACAGTAGTCAAGGAGGGAGTTCAACACATAGATCTTCAAAATACTTTTATGAGTAAGGATTAAAAACAAACCAGCAAATTTTACATAGTAGGAAGTTTTAAAGTATCCTTGTTTTGTGACGGTCATTTGACTCAAGGGTAGAGGAACAAAAGCATCCTCTCCAGTAATGACTGCCCTGCTCCTGTGGCCTGTATGTGGAGAAGGGGACGAGTGCCATGAAGAAAGGCTGTGGATGGGCCGAGGGCCATGAGGATCTGCCTGGATTTCAAGGCAGGGTAACTCCCCATGGATGGCTGCTGTGTCTCAAGGAGGGGACTGCTTGCAATGCAGACCCCCATCCCCTTCTGCAGACCCCTGGGTGCCCTGGCTGCCCAAGGGCTGCAGAACCATGCTCTGCTCCCTGCAGCTGGGCCCCTGCTCTGCTGCCTGCATGGCCACAGTGTTTCCTCACAACTGGAGTTTCTTCTCGTCACCCTCAAACAGTTCTCAAACGGCCTCGGCAGTATGACCCAAAAAAGATGCATTTATCAAGGAGCAAGGTGAAGGTGTTGGAGAAGTATTTGTGAAGTTTGGGCGCAGAACTAAAAAAAAGTGCCAATAAAATTGTCAAAATATGTTCGTTTTCTCTTTTTCTCCTCTAAGTACTTTAAGAATTGCCTTTCCATTGCAATTCAATATTTGAGACAGCAGCTGCACGGGATGTCAGGCTGCCCCCTTGGGCTGTCTCAAGTGGGCTAACACATCCACAGGAGAACCTGGCTTGCATAACAATCTATGTGTCCTGTGTCACAGCACGCTCAGCACCTCGTGTGGCCCACAAATCCCATGGCAGCCTCTGATGCAGGCCAGCAGCATGCAACTGAATCAAAGCACACTGCCAGCACAAGCCTCCAAAGGCACTTTGCCCTAAGCCAAACCTGTGGCCAAGGTGGCTTCCCGTCCTCTTCCATTCAGCTCTCTCTCTGTGATACTTTCTCCAAGTGGAGAAACCTGCCTTTTGATGAAATCCACATCGCATTCTGAATTACGGCTGTAAATGAAGATAAAATTGTTAAGGAACAGTTTTATTTTACCTGCCGTTTGTAGAAATTCTCCCAAGTATAAAACCAATCATTTTTGGTGATTAATTAAAGGACTTTCATGTTTCTGCGCATTAGTAGTTGCCCGCAGTGACCTACTCAAACTTTCATACATTTCTGCTGCAACACAACGTGAATAGAAGTACAAATCTTGGGAAATTTAAATAATCCCAAGGTTGAAGAGCAATTACTGAAAAATTGTGAGGGAGAGCCTTGGCTATTTTACAAAAGCACAGTGAAAATCACCTGAAATAGCAAAAAAAATCGCAGGCTTGTGTTTGAGTTTACAAGAACCAGTGAAAAGCATTGATAAATGCCCTACTGATCTCTCTCTCTTGCTCTGCCAGGTCTCTGTCCTGACCTGGAACACACTGCTGGGTAAGTCACGCGCTCCCTGATGAGGAGACAGCGAGGCTGCAGAATATGCCAATGTGCCAAAAAATACCAAATTTCACATGTAGGCTGCAAAAATTTAAGCTTCCTTGTCCAAAAAGCATTTGGGTGATGAGAAAAAGAACTCTAAATTGGTTCCATATAAATGCAAGAACAAGCGGTAGGAATGGGATACTTTGATTGCTTCGGTCTTGATTACTCCAGGAAGTTCTGTATATTTGGATGCTGCCTTCCAAGATGTGACACTGCACAGCTTCACTCACATCTTTTTTTTTGTAGAAAAAACCCACATCTTTTATGGAAAATCTTTATTTACAGTAAGCATAATATTTCCCAGACTTATGCATTTTCTATATAGCCTTAAAGAACATCTTTGACTCTTGATTAATTTTTCATGGAAGTAGATGAATTTAGATACTTTTGCATGTTATGAGCTCTCAGAAAGAAATCATAGACAGAAGTAGCACTTATTGGAAATGTGGGGGTAATCTAATCAGTTAACACAACTATATGGTCTCCCCTCATACTCATTTTCAAGTACATGTGCATTAAACTATGAGCAATCAAAAATTTATTTATTTCAAGCACTGCAATTAATTCATGGCATCAATCCACAGCTTTTTACCACAAGAATTTGCTGAGGTCAAAAACTGAACAAGAGGCAGAAAAAGAACAGTGTGTTTAGATGGTTGTGTAAGTCACCAATGTGACTGAGAACACAGATACGACAAAATAAAGATACAGCTGAAGCCACATCTTTAACTAACAGAAACCAAGATGAATCCCAACTAAATGAAGGGATGAGCCTCTCAGTCTGCTCTCAGAAGGTGCTGCACCAGGGGCTGGAGGGGGACCAGAGTGCTCTGCTGGCACCCTCAACTCTGACTGGCAAAGCTGCTTGAGGTGGGAGGGTGATGGGAGTGAGCTGGTTCATCTCAGCTAGGTGACAGATTTACAATTCTCACAGGAATAGGAACCAGTTTCTCAAAGTAGATCAGCTGATGTGGGGCCCGTTTGACCAATTCTGTAGGAAGCACCAAAACAAGAGGTAGAAGGTCTCCATCTGTGATGCCTGGCTTCTGTCCAGGGTTCCCTCACCAAGATTTTACATGCACTGGGCAGTGATCTTTCTACACTCAGCTGTAGAAAGACTCCATGACTTTCAAGGATGATTGAAGTGTATGAGAATGCATCCGGCCTATTAAGGATAAGGCTTGCTAATGTGTTTCTTCACGAGGCAGAATTTGATTTCTAATAGTCCTGTGTTCTGCATTAATCTCTGGGCTTGTGGTCTCCCAGCCAGGAGAAAGGATTAGCTATTTCAGTGTCATTTCATACCATCATGTCATGAGGTAATGTGGATTTACTGATCAGATCTAATGTGAAGACACAGAACAGTCTTCTATCCTTCTGATAGAAATCTCAGAAGGTAGGTTATTTCATTCTCTTGATTTCCATGTCATTCCTGTACTACAATCTGACATTGTTAGTGGGGTGACAAACTGAGAGTGGGTTAGGCTGTTCTGTCAGTGCTCACTGTACTAATTTCTTCTTCTCCTTTAACTCTTTCCTGTGGCATCATTAGTGCACTAATCATTCATTATATATACGGAGGCCAGAAAGTCTGCATGGTGTTTCACAAGCATAGGCTGTACGAGATTACCATCCCACAGCCTTTATCAAAATGGGGTTCTGGAATGATAATCTTATCCACAGCCCAGTATAACCTTATCCATAGCCCAGTAAAGTGAATGGGACTTTTTCTGAATCAGGGGGTTGCAGAATCCCATATGCTAAATGTTCAGTGAGATGCATACTTGCCATTGCTGAAAGGGTGTAGGAGAAGGGAAGGCCATAGTCCATGGGACACAGGTTTGAAGCAGTCTTCTCATTAAACAGTACCAGTCCCAGAAGCTCTCTGCCTGTGGAAGCCCTTCAGGAGGGAGAAGGAGAGGAGCAGGAGGCTACTCTAATGCTGTTGGATGCCACTGATGATTATCTAGAGCTTATTTGCAACAGATGGAACTTTCTGCTTTGCCATGTGGTGAAATGTAAGTACCTAGGGGTGAAAGGAGCCAGTGTTCTCCCATGTGTGGAAATGCATTGTTCTTTGTTTAAAAAAATGGTCATGATGACACTACATCTTCTTCAGAGAGTCCTAATCTGGGAGCATTTGCAATTACTAGTAGAAATGAGAGGCCAAAACTTTGTCGTGTCTCTAGCCTTAGCAAGTCTACTTCAGTTTATCTGCTTCAGTTCTGTCTATAAAATAGAGACGATAGCATTTGGCTGCCTCACAGTGAAACTAAGCATTTCATATACGGTATGGAGAAGATGGGGACAGATATGTAGGACGAAACTTCTCAACTTGTTTCACATTTCACAATTTCAGCATTTCACCCAAAACTAACTCCTGTCTTTGTTTAATTGGGTGCTACACTTCTTCAGGGACAGGGAGTTACTTCATCACAAATTACCTCAGTGCTCTTAAAGTAACAGCTGAAGTACATTTCAGAGCTGTGACAGTTTTCATGGCTTTTTCCTTCCTCCATCCACCTCTCCCTGCCCTCCTCACTTCCATCGACTCAGAGATTATGTTAGACAGTAGAAAAGGCCAAGATGATGGAAAAGTACAAGGCAATACATAAGGAGGTAGAAACACGAGGAGCTGGGAGAGCTCAGCTGAACACTATTTCAACCTCTTTGTTCTTTGGGGGAAATGTATAATGAGCTCCATAAAATTGTTCTATCTGTCCCTACTCAGTATTACTCAAAAAAATAATTCCTTCCATTACAAAAGAAATCCATGGTGCTATTATGTCCGGTACAACTTTTATGCACAGCATGATTGTACTGGTCACATCCTATTTCATCATCCCAAAGCCAGCTGTAATCCTCAGAGCAAACAGACCCTTTGAGCACAGCGCTTTTTAATATGTTTGTTTTTTTCTGTCCAATTATTAAATCTCTAGGTAGAGCCTGCCTAAAGCTTGAAATGCCAGAGAAACAGAACCAACCCTCCTTGCTCCTTTTGTAAAACCCTGATTTCAGCTAGTTTTATGTTTCAAACCATTCTTAGTTACTGAAGTTTAAATTTCTGTTACAACCTTGTAAAGCGGTTCTCAGTAGATCAAAATCCCTTCCAGAAAAACATCAGACAAAACCAAGCAAACAACAAAACAAAACAAAATCATCCTTCTTTTTATCTTCAGAATTCTAAATGTAGCTTGTAGCAGACTGATTATTTAACCTTACATAATAACAAAGAACAAAACTGGAAACCTAAGATAATACAGCAAAGTCCAAATTCTTCAGGAACTGATGTGGCCAAAAGACTCCCACTGACTTTCTCTTCTTAGTAACCCTTCTCTTTGCTTTGAAAATCGAAGACAGACTTCAGTGCTGCTCACATCCTAGCTTTCTCAGGCATTTAATTTCAGAAGCATTCGTTATTGATAATTTCAGATGCACAAAATCTGCCTGAACACGCACAATGGGAATGTTGTAGAAAGAGGCAAATAAGTTATTCCCCCCCCCCTTTTTTAATATAATCATAGTTCTCTGCTGTTTCTGTGTGTACAAAGATAAAAACTTGAAATATATCAGAAAAAAATACATATTCTTAAGACAAAGGCCTGACTGGAATCAAGACACTTACAAAA
Organism: Penelope pileata; assembly: GCA_013396635.1. Classification (NCBI taxonomy): domain Eukaryota; kingdom Metazoa; phylum Chordata; class Aves; order Galliformes; family Cracidae; genus Penelope; species Penelope pileata. The sequence continues at coordinate 729,422 of WBMW01003868.1, forward strand.
GACTGTTCTTGTGGGATTTCTGCACTGTGTGGTTGCCTAAGACAATCTGGACTATTTGTCCACCACAGCCAAGGTTTTCCAAGTATGAAGCAATTCTTTTTCCTCAGCTCTTGGGAAATCAAGGTTTTGTTTTTTGGAAACAAATGTCCTCTTTAGTGTGACATAGCTCAGCAGTATGTTTTAGGTCTTTATCTGCTTTCAACCTTTTAGCTCACTGACGTTTGCATATAGCTATTATCATCACCATAATCACACAACTGGAATAAGACATACATGACGATCCCTTACCTACCACAGCAAGATTCAAGTGCAGACAGTACACAGCACCCTTGTCATATTTGTCTTATAGTTCTCTAATTATGAACTCGAAACAAGATCAAGCAAAACCCTTGGGGAAGTGTGTTTTTTCTTAGACAAAACTTGCATTGCTTTGGGTTTTATCCTGCCATGGATCCATGTGCTTGGCTATATGTCTGTGTCACAGTTTTGAGAAAGCTATTAATGATTGTGTGTTATCCTATAAGCTCAGAAACTGGATGAAAAGACAATCCCATGGCTTTGGCAGCTCTCTCAGGATCTTTGAACGCCTGAAGCTGCTAATGCTGAACGTATCCGGAGGCTATGAGATACAAATTCCCTTTCTCCTGAGCAACTGCACAGACAAATCATTTTTCTCTGCTGTCTAATACTGAAAAGAGAAGCTATGGATTAAAGGAAAACAGTAACTCCAAATCTTCTAAGATTACTAATGCTAATACCACATTTTTGATGAGCAGCTCCAGATTTGGGTTCACAGCATTGGAAACCTGACAGCTATACTATGTCCCAAATGTCCAAACATAGGATAAGTTTTCTGACTGAACCATTAGGGAAGAAAATGGCTTTCATTCTAATTTGGGAAACTTTTCTTTGGAGATTACTCCACTTGTGAGTTAAAAATTAAGAAGCTGTGATGCCTTGTATAATAGGTCTAAAATGACTGGGAGGCAGAGTCTAATTCATGCATCTTCAACTTCTTTCTATTATGATTAGGATCAGAAGAGCATCCAGCGTTAATATTTTTAAAACAAGCAACACAGCTGTCAAAGCCAACGGCAGAAGGTGTTTAGAATAGGAAAAATGCAGCTTTTCCCTTTTATATTGATAATTGATGACCCTTAAAAGAGAATATTAAAAACTGTTTACATGCATTTCTCTCGTTGTCGTACATTCGTAAAACAAAAGTAGGTAAGTGAAATTAAAAAACCTTCCTTTGCATCCCCACTATCAGCTGATTTTTAGGATAAACAGTATCTGTAAATCACTCTAGTATTACAACTTCCTTATCCTCCCAAAAGAATAAGGAATTAAGCTTTTTGTAGAGTGTAGATTGCTTATCTACAGTCTTTTTATGGATGCTAGATAGCTCGTCCATGATTTATTTGTTAAAAAGGTAGTAGGCATTTCATTAAATGCAGAATCCAAACCCATGGATTTCATTGAAATCTTGAAGTCATTTTGCAATAATTAATTGTCCGTATTGTACTTTGCTCACCTTGCCCTTTAATCTCCTGCTTGCCCTGTGCTACTCCAGGAGTTCTGTGGGTATAAGAATGAATGGAAGCTGCCCCAAAGTATTTACATGGTCCTAGTTATTCTCTTGGCTTGACTTCCTAATCTTTTCCACACTTTTATAATCAGATCAATGCTACAGCATTTTAAGTCTATTTTTTTGGTATGTTTTCTTTTTTGTTATTCTTTCCACTTTTTTTTTTTTTTTTTTTTTTTTTTTTTTTTTTTTTTTTTTTTTTTTTTTTTTTTTTTTTTTTTTTTTTTTTTTTTTTTTTTTTTTTTTTTTTTTTTTTTTTTTTTTTTTTTTTTTTTTTTTTTTTTTTTTTTTTTTTTTTTTTTTTTTTTTTTTTTTTTTTTTTTTTTTTTTTTTTTTTTTTTTTTTTTTTTTTTTTTTTTTTTTTTTTTTTTTTTTTTTTTTTTTTTTTTTTTTTTTTTTTTTTTTTTTTTTTTTTTTTTTTTTTTTTTTTTTTTTTTTTTTTTTTTTTTTTTTTTTTTTTTTTTTTTTTTTTTTTTTTTTTTTTTTTTTTTTTTTTTTTTTTTTTTTTTTTTTTTTTTTTTTTTTTTTTTTTTTTTTTTTTTTTTTTTTTTTTTTTTTTTTTTTTTTTTTTTTTTTTTTTTTTTTTTTTTTTTTTTTTTTTTTTTTTTTTTTTTTTTTTTTTTTTTTTTTTTTTTTTTTTTTTTTTTTTTTTTTTTTTTTTTTTTTTTTTTTTTTTTTTTTTTTTTTTTTTTTTTTTTTTTTTTTTGTAGTTTTTCTTAGTTTGGTCACTGTGAACGCTTTAGAGCCCTTTATCAAGTCCAGATTTTGTCCCCTGACAATCCTACCCTCATTCAGGGAAGCAGCTGAGCAGCAAAGTAATTCACAATCCTTTCAGAAAGAAGTAGCAACTGTAAATTTGGTGGGCGATGTTTCCTTTTCCTTTTTTGGTTAATTGTTTTTTAAGCATGCAAGAAACAATCTTCCAGGTTTCCCAAAGCGTCCACCACCAGTGCCATTTGTGTCTGTGAGAAGAAATAATCAGCTTCTCAGAAACTGAATACAGGGCTCAGATCCAGGGTGATTCCGATGTTACACATCACAGCAAAACTGGCTGAGTCCTACAGATGATGGCAGGAGGGCTCATAGGCTTCATAAAACCCCAGGACATCTATCTCATTTCTGGGAAAGCCAGCAATCAGATAGGAGACACAGTGATAAAAGTTAATAAAAGGCTGTCTGCCTTCTATCAGAGCTGGCATACAGCTAAAATATGTCATTCATTTATCAGTGAAGGTGTGTCTACTTAAACAAGAAGTTAAGTGTACAGGCAAAACAAAACAAAAAGCTACAAAGCCTCAGGAGAAGTGGAGGAACATGATTTAAATTTGTATGTTTGCGCGTTATACTTCTTTTGACAGCATCATGCAGAGAACAACAAGAATTTCATTGGAGATTGGCTATTGCCATTTTTTTTATACAAAAGAGCTCATGGCAGCAACTGGTTTTTAGATTGCTTTCAGAAAATATCTCAGTGATCTACCACTTACAAGGTCTTGTCCCATTTAGCTGTGATATGACAGAAAGCCATTTTGCAAAGGGTCCTGGCCTGCAAACACTTCTGGGAAGTGGCATTATCCCACAGCAATTTGTGTGCTGGCCTGGAGCTGCAGGCTGCCCCGGGCACCACTGCCCAGTTCTGCAGCCAAGCATGCACGTGCCAGGCCCACTCAGCTGCTGGCCACAGCACAGCAGTGAATTCAAGAGATCCACCACTGTTGGACCAAACATGCACCATGCTCTCTAAGATGGGGGTTGGAAGAGTTTCATTCCCCATGTTAACCTTATTTCCCACTCCCCTGCTGTATTTTCCCTTCTCTTTCTTCATTGCTGGCAAACCATCTATTTTAGACTGCTGTCATGGCTCTCCTGTAATGACAGAGAAGCCACAGGCAGTGCAGCAGTCTGAATATTTCCATTCACCCGCTCTCTTGGCAGCCTTGCACAGCAGAGCCTGTATGATGCAACTCAGGATGAGGGTGTAGTCCCACTACCTCACCCATACGGGTGACACACCAGAGGTGCACAGCAAAGGGCTCAGCCCCATTTCTGCCATAAAACTGCAGTTGTGGCTTTGTGCACAACAGCAATAACAGCTTCTCCAGGCCGAGCTGAATCAGCTGTGCAAGTGCAATGCCACTGCACTACAGATGGGTAGGAGCCAATGCACAGTACTTTCGGACATCCAGAAACCATCTCCAGAACTTGACCAAAGCAGTGGAGTAGTGCGTTACCTCAGTAAAAACTGTGGGAGATGACTGCTAACATGGCAGCAGATTGCCACGGTCATGAGGGCTGGCAGAGTTCATCTGCAGCCCGTAGACTAATCATTCCTCTGCCTTTTTTCTGAGTTACAACTTAACACAACAAGATTGCCTTGCCAGCTTCATCATCAGATTTTGTCTAGGAGCTCATTTGACTAGCTGAACCAAGCTGAACAAAAATAACAGATGATAAAATGGAACAACCTCATGCTGGCATGAACAAAGAAACAAAAGATTAACTAAATGGCTGTTACAGCATCTCATTTCTGTGATCTTTTTCCCATTAAACATAACACTCCCAGAAAACCTCTCAAAAATTAAATGACTGGCGGGAAAGGAAGAAAGTAAAACAAATTATCAAGAGGAACCATTTTCTGAAGGAATCTGAGTGTTTTAAGTAAAGCAAACAGCAAGAGGAAGCTAAAAATTCTTAAATAATCTGTCATTGTAGCAAAAATGTTTTCAAAATGTGATTTTTTTTCAGTTGATTTTTCCACAGAATGGTACTGCAACGAATGAGAGAAATAAAATCAATGAAGCTGAATGTCATAACTGAGACCCTTTTGCCCTCAATTATTTATCTACCACTTCTCATAGGATACAAGAATATATGAGGGAAGATTCTTTGTTCAGCTCCATAAATATATACTTTACATTTGCTGTGTTAGACAAAACCTACTCAGTAAAACCCATCCTCTTCCATGTATGTGCCATTTTATCCTCTCATCAGCACCACCTGCCATCTTAAGCAGACCTGTGACTGTCTCTCAATAACCTTCCGGTATCTCTTACTTTTCTGAAAGCTGATCAGATGCTGCTGCTAAGGTCACATTCACATGCACGACTTTAGGCATCTCATTTTCATCTGCCAGTGATCAGCCTTAATCAGGCAAGTTTATAAGCCAGCTTGTAAAAAAGGAAGGCAAATCCCACTCACACCCAGCCAGCTATGGCTGCAGACGCGCAGCCAGCCCCAGCCCCTGAGGTGCTCCCCTGGAGAACACTGCGAGTGTGCAGAGGTTTTCTGGGTCCTGCTAGGACAGGAGTGTATGGAAGGAATGCTTTTCTTCATTGGTACAGATCTATGCAAACTGATACATAAAGTTATGTTATGCAAGGATGGCAAACAGCAGGACCTGTGTTCAAACAAGATCTCATGAGTCCTCTGGAAGATTCAAGCAGCTCCTGCTGAATTATTCAGTATGCACTTCCAGAGAGGTATCTAAGGCAGCTGCAAAACGGGTCTCAACTAACCGACAGCAAGAGTTGTTATTAATCATATTATTGTTAGCAGTAGAGCAGATAATAATCTTTCTGTCATACTCATGGTAATTTTATTTCTTCCCTTACTGTTGCATACACCATGTTTCCTGGGTTAGGCAGACACAACATGGTCCCAAACGGTGTCTCCTCTGCTAAACGCAGAATTGCTTGTAGTCTTCCTAAACCATTTCAAACACACAGCGAGAGTTTGTGTCAAGCTGGCAGCAGGGAGAGTAAGCACGTATAGGAACACAGAACACCTTAGTAAAAAATAATTCTCAGCTTACATTTGTAGTTCTTTCCACGTGGGCACACTGAGGGATTTAACAGTGGGGTCTGAAGAAATGGAAATGCATGATAGCAAAGTGGTTGCCTCACAAACACAAAGAAGGTACGACATGCCAAAACCATAACTAAAGTGAAGATTGGGCACCAACCTAGAATTCTGAGACATCTCCCTTGCTATCTTATTTTTCAGGTTTTGGGGTTTTCCTTTATACTTGATACTCTTTTTTGTTTGAAGCCTATAATATATACCATTAAAGAATTTTCTGTTTCGTTAAGAATAAATTTTGCACTTAATTGACATCATCACACTATGTTACATAACTAATATCAAAATACAAGACAAGCATTTAAATTATTTGCATAACCTGAACAAGATGAAATCTTTGTCATGTCAGTTTAAATGCTGCCTTTTTTTACCTAGTTTAATTGAAAACATATTTATGACTCATCAGTCTTAAACTGATTAGAGATTCTAAGCCAGAATCTTGTGACTGTGAAGTTCTTAAATTTCATTGTAATTCTGTATTCTGTCTCTTCTCCTTTAATTATCTTTACCACCCATAATTCATATATAGATTGGACAGATCATAGTGCAGCTGACAAATGAGAAAAATGCATTTGCAAAAATGTTTTGCAAAATGCAATGAATAAATAAATAGTAATTTCTTTCCAGTTTTCAGTTTCTGTTTGGTTTCCAGTCCAAACAAGTTCAGATTTCTATATAAACAGTTGTTCTGCATAATATGTACATCAAAAATCACAGCAATACAAACGTTCCTACTCGCAAAAATTTTGAGATGACATATTAAAAGAAAGAATATAAATCTACATAAGAAAGTTGACACATTTTTTCATTAGAAGATGTTTTTCACAAGACTGTTGTGAAGCTGCTGGTTGATAGTCTCTATGTGCTTATGGAAGATTACTGTTTGGGTATAGGAGACTTCTTAAGGCCATACCCGGAAGATATCTGTGCATTCCTGTGTGTTCACAGTTCATGGACAAGGGAATACGTGTAAAGCTTCATTTATTGGTAGAGCACATGGCTGTCTACTTTAGACTGACGAATTATTACATCTGGATTTGGAGAGAAGCAGCAATGCTGTTCTTGTTTCAGAGCAGAAATGGGTAGGTAATGAGAGTTGGTACTAAGAAGCAGGAACAGATCGGCTTAGAAACCTGGAAAAGCAGAAAGACAGCTGGGAATTCAGATTTCATGTTATCAATTCAGTTTGACTCCTCAGTGGGAATTCTACTCATCTCTTCTTTCAACACTCAAATTTCATTACACAAACTTGACGAAGGGGATAATTTCACACCTTAGTGATATTTACACTTCTGTAGTTACATTAATTTTGTCTTTCTGGATAAGAATTTTCTCTCCACAAAAAGGCTGTAAATCAGCGTTCCCTAAGGAGCCTGATAATGAATATGAGCTCAGGCTTGGACTACCTATCTATCTGCAGTGCAAAACCAGTTGCAGGCTGCTTGAAATTCTGAAAACAGTCATTGTGACGGTGGCAGTGCTACCCCAGCATAAGGCACTTATCTCAAACACACCACACGTCTGGATAACGGTCTGTCCATGACAGCTCCAACTTGTAAATGGTTCTGCTGAGTGTGGCCACAATTAAACATCCCTTTAGGAGGGAGAGAGAAATACTTTGTAATCTGCAAATATGTCCTGGCCCTCTAGGAACGCCTGCTGCACTGCTTTCAAATCCAGAGAGTGCTGACATCTAGACATTGCCTGCTTATGAAAATCCAAAGTGCTTCCTCATGAAGAAAACTGCAAAGCTCGTGAAAAGACCAGTGCTTTGTTTCATTATGTTTCTCTGAAGGCAGCTAATTCTTACTCCTTCAGATAACCATGTAAATACCAAAATTAAAAAAAAAAAAGTTTATATGAGCTGCTGGAAAAGGTTAAAAGGAAGAAAAGCTATTTATGGATATCTAGAGCCAGTAGACTTAAGCATGACATTTTGCTTTTTTGTTTAAATATCAACAGGGATACCACATTGAAATGGTAAAATTTTCATGACAGACAAAAGAAAGAAGAATCCACTTCCAGAGATTTTTTTGAGGGGAGAGAAATCAAGGGATGTATATTGTAAATATTCCATTCCAAAAGCAATCGCACTGGATGTTGAAAGAGCAAGTAGAAAAGTAAACCCATAAATATGCTGGAACTGATGACCTCTTTGAGGAAGCTGCTCCTGGCTCTGAGCCAGTCAACATTCTTACTGGAGGTGTGCTGAGACACACAAAGTCATGCAGAAGCTTGAAGGTAACTCAGAAACAGAGAACATGGGATAAACAATAAAGTAGGTGAGATGCACATGGTGATTCAGATGACTGAGAAGCTGAAGTTCACCTGAACATCCTGCATTTAATATGGCCAAAGTCAAGACAATACAAATCTTGGAAAAGAGTATGTAGTTCACCTGTAAATAAATGTATTTTTGAAAGGAGTGACTTAGAAAGTGATTCAAGGTATATTTGACAATCAAACAGATACTCCCAGGACACATGCAGGCTAAGGGTATGTGAATATAGCCCTTGCTCATCCTCTCAACTGACTGGAAGCTGTATAACCACGTCAGGGAGGTGGTGACATTCAGTAATTGTATCTATCTTGTGTCCTGGTACCCAACAGAGAGAACTGCAGGCAGGCTGTCACTTTCTACCCTTTTTCAAATAATTAAAGTCTTGCTGATGTTTGTGGTCAGGAGCATGACTGTGACCACGACCATGACCACAACCACATCCCCACACATGCACATGCACACAGCTTCTATGGGACATGGCGGTTTTGTGACTCTCCAGCTGCTTCTGTGAACACTTATTGACTTTGTTTCTGCTAATGAGCTGAGATGTACCAGGTGACACAAAACACCTGAGGGACAACCTGCACAGGCTGCAATTATCCTGTTTCTGTTATTTAATTTGCAACATGAATTTTGAGCACTACACACGCTGATCACAGAAAATACAGACAGTCATCAAACCCTATTTTCTAAATTATATGCCAAGGATAAACGATTTTAAAGTAAAAAAATAATGTAGGCAAAACGTTTTTATGCTATGTTTCTGCTGAGTAAGCTTAACAGTTCCTCACATTTAATGATCATTCCTACCTCCGTCTAGGTTCAGGGTACACAAATAACAATCTCATAAAAATTCTTCTCCTTTGCATTAATCTCAGTACATGTTTTCCTACAGTGCAGTCAAAAGATGCAACGTTTGTACAAAAAAGCCTTGAGAGCACCATTTACTGTTTTTGCTACTCTACTCTGAGGTACGTTGAAGAGGATAAGGTGTTCAATGGCTGTTCACTGCTTCAGTGTCCCTGTTTTACTTTGGATCCCATTTCACCTGCCTGTAATTACGAGGTGCTTCACAGTCCTCGATCCAGAGCTTTTAGGCATGGGTCTCACTTAACCCTGAGCTTCTGAAGTTAGCTGCTGGTCTTACGCCTTATAGAGGCAAGAGACTGTAAATCAGCTTCAACTTCTATTGAGCCTGAAGTAAAATGGAGCAGGGGGAAAAGTGCAGACACCTTTGGCAGTGGCAGAGGTTTCAGGCAATGGCTCCAGGCTTCTGCTGAACTGGAAAGTTTGTGACTGTAAATGCAAGGAATTGTTACTCCTGTTGATCTCCAAATACAAGGAGCCCACTGTTGTTCACAAAGTCCACAGTACTCCACCTCTGTGAAGACAAGAGCTTCAAAGCAGTTGCTGGAAGTTGATGAGAGATCCTGAAGAGGGATTGCATAGCCTGGAGAAGAGAAGGTTCAGGGGGCAGCTTGGCCATAAATACCTGATGGCAGGGAGGAAAGAGGAAGGAGCCAGGCTCTTCTCCATGAGGCCTAGTGACAGGGCAGGAGGTGACAGGCTCAAGTTGAAATACAGGAAATTACATTCAGATGTATGGAAAAAATTTTTACTGTGAGAGTGGTCAAACACTGGCACGGGCTGCATAGAGAGGCTGTGGTGTCTCCACCTTAGGAGATACTCAAAATCCAAATGGAAAGGGTCCTAAGCAATCTGCTATAGAGACCACAGCTTTGGGCAGGAAGGCTGGACCAGACAATCAACAGAGGCCCCCTCTAGCCTCAAGCACTCTGTAGTAAGAAATCAAATGCAAACATAGACATTAGTTTTCATCCAGAATCAATGGTTTTGTTGTGTGCATTGTACCTGTACTGCAGGCGTACAGCAATTTACCTCCTAGAAGAAAATTTGGAAAGTAATTCTATGTGTGGAAATAACAGTGACTTTTTCCAAAGGGAAAAAGTAAAATTAGTAGAGCAAGTAAAGTTAAAAAAAAGTTTCTTTCACTAAAAAACTCTGGCTCACTGTTTAAGTGCTTGATCCAGATCATTTTTCCAAAGCTACAGGGTTGACAACAATAAAACAATAAGAAACTTACTTTTGTATCTAATATTAAACAGCTGTGTTTATGAATAAACACAGGGCACAGAACTGCCAAGAACAAGGGTGGCATTTCGCAATCATTTTCCAGAGCAGCTGTTATGATCATTCAAGGAATATGAGTGGACCTATTAACTTCCACAAAATTATTCATGTATTCAGTGCTATGCTTCAGCATTTTGTTGCCATGCTGCTTATTAGCCCTTACATTTTATAGAACACTTATAGCAGGATCACGGGCAGCGTATGGTATCCAGCAACAGTACCCATCATTGCTCACAAATCTGTTATTCATGTAACACTACAAGGAGGAATGCTCCTCTTTAACATCACTTCACAGCATGAAATTTTCTAAAATATGTATTCTATTTCATGCTTATTTGTGCATAAATGGGCATGAAATCTTAAAATAGCTCTCATGAAATAAAATTAAAACATTACTTATGCTTTGACAGCGCTTACATTTTACAGCAGAAGTGCACAGCCTTACTGGTTCTGCCCAAATGTCCAGCTCTCCCTATCCTTCATCTTCCAAGGTGTAAGTAGAAGTGAAGGGCACAAATAGAGTGCACATATGAAATCTCTCCCCTGCTACTAATCCTGTGTCATCTCTCTTTTGCCTCAGGGGATTTCTGAGTCTACTGCTGTTTGCCTATACAACAGCCATCAACAGATCTCTCTTCAAAGTTCTTGTACAGTCTTTCTGTGAGCCTGGGCAAAATTCTTGCATCCATAGCAATCCTTGGTAGGGTCTATCGCCCACTGGGTGGAGAGCCACTGTCTTCCCCTGATTTGAACATAGCCCCTTTTGAGATGGATTAAGCTATTGTGTGAATAGGAGGCAACATCACAGTGCGGCCATTCACATGGTCTGAGCACTGAGTGCACAGTGCAGGCTACAGAGCTGCTCTGTGCTGTGACAGCACTACAAAAATCTGATCTCCTCCTGAAAATCTCAGAGCACGTTCTGGCTTTAGATGTTCCAAATGCTCAGTTGTGTTTCAAATAAGCTGTCTTCATCTGGTTTCAAGAAAACACTTTTACAATTAACTAGCATTTCATATTTTCTTTTTCATGTGTTCACTTCTAGGATTATTTCTCAACAATAAAAGCATTTTGTCAATTAATTAATTATTGGCACGAACAGTTGCAAGATTATGACATTTATTTATGTGCGATGTGTAAGAGTTTTTAAATAGCTTGAAGAAAACACAGAATCACAGAGTTGGAAGGGACCCACAAAGATCATTGAGTCCAACTCCTGGCTGCACACAGGACCACCCAACATTCTGAAAGTGTTGTTAAAATGCTCCTTGATCTTTGGCAGGGTGGGGACAAAACCACTGCCCAGGGGAGCCTGTGCCAGTGCCCAGCCATTCTCTGGTGAAGAACCTTTTCCTAACACCCACCTGATCCTTCCCTGACACAGCTCCATGCCGTTCCCTCGGGTCCTGTCGCTGTCACCAGAGAGCAGAGCTCAGCGCTGTCCCCCTGCTCCCCTTGTGAGGAAGCTGTAGGCCGCCATGAGGCCTCCCCTCAGCCTCCTCTGCTCTGGGCTAAAAAAAATCAAGGGACCTGAGCCATTCCTGATACATCTTGCCCTCCAGACCCTTCTTCATCTTTGTAGCTCTCCTTTGGACACCCTCTTACAGTTTAATGTCCTTCTTATACTGTAGCACCCAAACCTGCACACAGCACTCGAGATGAAGCCACGCCAGCGCAGAGCAGGACAATCTCTTCCTTTGCTCATCTGGCAGTGCTGGGCCTGATGCAGGGTACAGCTGGCCCTTTTGCCTTAAATTATGTCTTCCTCTTCAGTAAGTGGTGATAATTAAATAAAATATATGAGTTTGCAGCTACCAAAGTCAATAGCAGTGCCCAGAGTAGCTTCAGAAACACAGGTTTTAGTCAAAAACTTTGTTTCGTTCATTAGGAGCGCAGCAGGAGAACATACGGAAGCTGCAGGAAGGCTACCTTCTTAGGTATTGGTATTAAAAACTCTTTTTTTCCCCTTAGAGATTTCACAGAATTTCACAGAATCATTAAAGATGGAGGATACCTCTAAGATCAAGTCCAACCAACATCACCACCACGTCCACTAAGGTATATCCCTCAGTGCCACATCTACATGTTTCTTGAACACACCCAGGGACAGTGACTCCATCACCTCCCTGGGCAGCCTGTATCAGAGGCTTTACTGAAGACTAGGTAGACTACATTCACAGCCTTTCCCTCATCCTCCAGGCGGGTCACTCAGTCATAGAATGTGATGAGGTTGGTCAAGCAGGAATTGCCTTTCATGAGCCTATGCTCACTAGGCCTGATCCCTCGGTTGTCCCACACATGCCATGTGATCTCACTGAAGGCAATCTGTCCCATAACCTTCCCTGGCACTGAGGTCAGGCTGACAGGCCTGTAGTTCCCTGGATCTTCCTTCTGACCCTTGTTGTAGATGAGCATCACATTGGCAAGCCTTCAGTTGTCTGGGACCTCACCTGTTGACCAGGACTGCTGATAAATGGTGGAAAGCAGCTTAGTGAGCACTTCTGCAAGCTCCCTCGGTACCCTCGGGTGGATCTCATCCAGCTCTACAGACTAGTGATAGTTTAGGTGGAGTAGCAGGTCACTGTTTACTCCTGAATTATGGGGGATTTATCCTGCTTCCCATTGCTGTCTTCCAGCTCAGGGAGCTGTGTGCCCTGAGGATAACTAGCCTGACTATTAAAGACAGAAATACAGAAAGCATTGAATACCTCAGTCATGTTCCCCATATATCCAAAAAAGGGCAGAGATTCTCCTTGGCACTCCTTCTGTTGTTAATGTATTTTTAAAAAATTTTGGATTTTTGCTATCGTTTACAGTGGTGGCCAGACAAAAAGCTGGGCTTTCACGTTTCTAATTTTCTCTCTGCATATCCCAGCAACGTTCTTGTACTCTTCCTGAGTTGCCTGTCCCTTCTTCCAAAAGAGGTAAACGCCTTTTTTTTTGCCAAGCCTCGGTGAAAGTTTCCTGTTCAGCCATGCCAGTCTTCTTCCCCTCCAGCTTGTCTTATGGCACACAGGGATGGCCTGCTCCTGCACCTCAAAGGAATTCCTTCTTGAGGAATGTCCACCGTTCCTGGACTCCTTTGCCCTTCAGGACTGTCTCCCAAGGGACTCTCCCAACCAATGTCTGAAACAGTCTAAAATCTGCCCTCTGAGATTGCTAGACATCAAAGAGATTGGGATAAACTTCTGAGCGTAAACACTATTTGAAGTTTGTGAAGTTTCCTGCCTTCTCACCTGTCCAATATTTCTGAAGGAAGGACATAAAATCATCACACAAGTATATGGTTTCAGAAAGATTTTCAATTCATTTTAAACCTGAATCCTTTTCCTCTATAGCTCACGGGTATGTGAGATTGAACCTAGGTTGCCGAAGACAATTGTTTAAGGTAGTACTTGTTCTAATTCAATCGTTACACCAAGATTAATTCTATTTTGTTTCAGTAGAAGTACTATTCATGCAAGGCAGGACAGATTTATTTTATTTTACTTTACTTTATTTTATTTTATTTTATTTTATTTTGCCTTCTAGAAAGGATACATTCAGGCACACATCTCTTTTAGACAAAGGACGAAAAGTATCATAGGATGTGGGTTAAATACAAGAACTCTACATAATGGCATATGACAAAAGCTATCCTATTTTTCTGGTAACTACAGCTTATTCTTCCTCGCCTCCTCACCAGCTGTTATTCTTCTGTACATGAAATGCATCCAAATCATTTCACACATGCAAAGAGAAACCCAAATCAAGTCAAAAATAGAACAATTCAAACATATGACAACCTGATATCCAGAAAAACAATCACTTCAGTCATTCAGCTGATCAAGTCAAGCACCACATTGTTAGAGTTTGATTTGGTGCCACTGTAGAAATAGAGAAACGGCAGAGTGAGATGGAAAATCTCATCTTGGAGAGGATGACAGAGCTGCAGCATACGTTGTTGCCTACCCTTCCCCATCACATCCTCCTGCAACCACTGAAGCACTGTTGCCACTCTTGGCTGTGTAACAGCTGGGCAGTCAAGGCATACTTGTTTTCTTCCCACTTTAGAGCGCTCATCTTACAGTTCTGGGGGAATAAAGTCAACATGTATCTTCTCTCCATATACTTCAGCAAATGACTGCACTTTCATGATGTCTTTTAAACACATTAATTCTCTTACTAGATGGGAAAGGGAAAACAGATTCATTGCTGATACAGCTACAATGAGCTCCACACTGCAAAGCTCTCACCTCACTTGTAGCACTTTTTTTTTGCTCAATATTCTCTGCAAAAAGTATCTAGCTTAGAGCAGTCCAAGATAGATCACAGAGATGCTTCCAGGGAGTCATCCAGCAATGGACAAGCAAGGAGGACAGATAAACCCCAGTAACTCTTTGCAGTAGAAACATGCACACTCTCTATTAACCTCAGCATGACCACAGGAATAACTGCAATGAACTTGTACTAAGCATCAGTCTGCAACCTTTTATAAATCAAACAAAGAAAGATAAGGCTAGATGGGCATGTCAGGAACAGCTAAACTTGGTCAGCTACATATGGTTATGGATATTTAAATGCTAGGTGTCCACTTTTTCTAAAGAAGTTAGTAGAATTTAAGAAATATCCTGCTAAAAAGAAAGATCATTACAATTTGTGATAAAAAAGAACAAGAATGTTCTGATCTTAATGTTTGGAAATATATTTGTCTTCCTAGAAGAATTCAGGCACCCATAAAAGAAAAAATGAAGTATAGAAAGCAGACAACAAATAGCAGAGGTTGGCATCAAGAAAACCTGATGTTGCTGTTAGCTACTTACTTGTGTTGTATCTTAAAAATTAAATGTGGGGTCTGCCTGATCTCTATGATGGAAATTCTGATTTTGTTGGCATCTATGCTAACTGGATAATCTGAAATACAGCCACAGAATGAGAAGTTTAAAGATGGGGCTCCTCAAAAAAAGAGAGGTTTTTTAGTCATATGTGGGTTTTTTCCACACTTACTTGTCTTCAGAAACCAACATTTGAGACAAAGAAAGCTTTTGCAGAAAATTCAGATGCCTCTCTCCAGGCACAAGAGTTACTGAAAACAAGCCCTGCAATAAATCTCATGTCCTCCAGCTACATTAAGGAAAAGCAGATGTGACATTCTTGGTATTTCTAATGGCATAACAGAAAGACAGCTTTCAAAATTACATTTCTGTATATTTAGAATAATTTGAAAGTCAATCATGCACTGACTTGATTGCACAAAGTTCTTAGAAAAGGATAAAAAGTTTTAATGTACAACTTACCTATTCACATTGTTCCCATAACTGCAAACTATTTTAGAGAGAGAAAGATGACAACAACCTCATGCCCATAAAAACAGGGTGGCTTTGCAGTATCAGGGCCTCATAAAAGTTTGGTCAGTCATTCTCTACTTAATAAACAAGCTTTAAATGACATGAAATAAAATATAAGACCATTAAGTGCCTTCCATCCACCAGGGCTGAGGCCTACGGAATATGTCATGTAGTGTGATACATGCGAACTTTGCAACAGGAATTCATCAGAGTAATGTTGCTTCAATTATTGTGGGAAATCACTTTTGTGCTTTATGCTCAAAGGAAATTATTCATAACTATATCAACATCTTTGCAAAAACAACGTAAAAAGAGCTGGCTAAAATGTCTTTCTCATCCCACATAAATAAAAGAAATGATAAAAATCTCTGTTTACATTGTGTACAATAACAGCTCTCCACTGTTAGGATGTATGTTTGTCATGGACTTATTATCACTTAACTCCTACTGCTCAGCTGTCTCTCTGTATAAGGTACATAGAACATATACTAACAAATTAATCCCCATAACAAATGCAGTTTTTTTCCATCTGTCAATGTCTTAGTGGGAGAAAATTAAGGCTACAGAGAGACAAGCTTCAGAAACTGATATCAGAGAGCATTTAATCAATAAGATGTGCCATCTAGGGCAATAATTAAGCAATATTCATTATTCAGAAGCCTTCACCCAGCCAATCAAAAAACTAAACAGCAATTTAAGTTTAAAAAACGCAACCACTCTCCTAACCTGCACTAGCACCATCTGAACAGCGTGATTGTTTCCACTGAAGGTCTATGGCAATGGCAGATACGTGGCAGCTCAGGAAACAGGTCCAAAACATGCCACATGTCACTGAAGGGCTGTGTCAAACTGGCTCCAGGGAATTGTGCAGTGGGAGCGGTGGGGTGGTTCATATTTGATGTTGACAGTCCACACAGTGTACTCTGCTCTCCCATCTGAAGAGAGATTTCTGATATGGGCAGGTAGAGGAGCACCTACGGCCAAGTCACACAGGGTACAAAGATGCACTACTTGTTCATGAAGGAAAACCACAGAGGAAGGCAGGTGTGCAGGAGGATCATGAGCAGGAGGATCATGAATTCAGGAGCTGAAACACAGAAACCTGTCCTACTCGCTGCTCTACAGCAGAGGGTGAGGAACAGGCAGACACAACAATGTATTCAGCGTTTAAACCCAGCAAAGCCCCAGTGATCAGTATCCCCTGGACAAGATCCACCACTAAAGGATCTTTATTCTTAGTGAATACATCAAACAATGACACATGATGAAACAGCACATCAGGAGAACATAGTCAAGACCTGAACATGCCTGATGGCTTTGGATGCCTCGTAGCAGCAGCCCCATAGTGGGGTCTGCAGCTCGTGGCAAAGACCCTGTACAACAGGGAGGCAATAGGCAGATGTAGAAGCATGCTATGCTTCCTTACTAGTCCTGAGAGTGACATGCAAATTCAGTGCATAACTGTGGCATGGAGAAAAATCGCAAATCGCATGCAGTGATCAACCACACAAATCCAAACAGAATCAATGTGTTATGACATTTCTCTCACCCAAAGCAGGCTTTAGAATATTCATGTTATTTACTGGTGTATGATATGTATGATCACTTTTTTGAGCAGCTTACAGTATGTAACAAATATCTGAGTTACTAGCAAAGTTTTTAAAAGATCCAGATATTATGTTCGTAGGTATCATTATTTTAACAGTTAAAACCTTGAGCACTTGATGGAATCATAAAATATGAATTGGACATAGAGGAGTTGAAATGTTCTTTTTTAAGCAGTTGGACAGATCATCCAGTCTTAAATTAAAATGACTGATGCAAGATGAGGAAAAGAAACACAAGGGAAATTACTGAAGGAGAAGTAAAGAGTTGGTTTAATGATGTAAAACTGAAACACAGAACTCCTGTGATGCCTTGCTTTTGCAGAACAGTAAGTCGTGGGATGAAAGCAATTTGAGGCAAAAAGGTAATGCCTTACTGCTTCTCCTGACAAGACAGGAACCTGCGATTCACTGAGATAATGGCGAGCACCTTTCATCTAAAAGGATATTTAAGTACATTACAAACTGACTTACAAAGTAGATAGAGTATTAATCATACAAAATCCGGCTATTTAAGCACAGACATTCAGCTATCACTGGGAGAAACAAAACAGATAATTGAAGGCAGGAAATACAGAGTATACGCCATGTTGTCCATGTCCCCACAGGCCCATGCTGTATGTTTTTCAGTGAATCTTCCTCTTTTTCTAGCTGTCACGGTGAATAATGACCTGCAATAAAGACAGGCAATTTAAGTTCTGTAAGATGTAGCTCAGCAGGCCGCAGAGCTGCCCTCTTCTCTGTAAGTGTAATAAATGGCAAAATGCTTGCCACAGCCCCCTGCCCTGCTCGTCTGCCTCAGCACCTGCTGTTGCTGATACCAGGAGAACAGCTGCCCTTCCTGCTCGGGTGGAAATGAGTGCGCATTTTGGAGCTCAGTGCTTCTGTTCCAGTCCTTGCAGAGTGCAGGGCTGCAGAAATTCTCTATGGTTTCATCTGCCTGGCCAATGGCATGAATGAAGCAAAACAACATTGACATGAGAACTAAAAGAGACATTTCCTCCTAACTGACATTTTCCATTTGGCATCTCGCTTTTGGGCATTTCTAGAAAAAAAAATTGTAAGAAAATGAAAAGTTGGATTTGGCTCAGTGTTTCCTCCTCCTCTGAAAGAGCGAAGCACTCAGCTGGGGAAATGGAGGACACATGGCCCACCAGTCTGCCACTCGTGTGGCACGGGGAGCCCACCTGTCACCTGCCAACCCCCAGGACAGGGTCAGTCAGCATCCCTGGTGCCATGCCTTGTTCTGAGGTGAAGGAAATCATGATTTCTCTTACAGGTATTGCTCCATTTTGTATAAAGCACATTCAGTCAGTAAAAGCTAGAGGAAGACGGTCTAGCCTGGTGGATGGGGCACTGCTGCAGGAGAGGTACTTGAACATTGCAGCCACTGCTCTCGTAAATCTCAGAGCAGCTCACATTAGGTAAAAAAATGTCAAGAGAAGAAAATGAAAGCATCAAATGTAGAAAAAAATATAGTCTAGAATCTAAGTTCAAAATCTCCTGAAGATGAGGAGATATCTCCATACCCTAGGAGGTGTCTAGACACGCAGCTGCCGTGTAGGAGGACTATTTGTGCCTTCTTTGCCCTCCTCAGTAGTCCATTTCTTCAGTCAAAGCTATTTAGTGGATTAGACCTGAAAATGAACTCTCTCTGGGATGACTTTTTTCTGACAAATTGATTGCTTACCAAAAATAATTTTGTCAGCTTTACTGATTCTGGCTCATTTTGAAGTGAGTTAGAAACGAATCTTTCCAAAAGAAAATGAATTTCCAGACATCTGTATTATCCTTAGCAATGCTGATATAGCTAAAATTTGTTCTCTCATTACCAATTTGTCCCATGAGGTGCAAATTGGTCAGAAGAAACTGAAATGCAGAGATTTTTGTTTCTCCACTGCTCACTTCCTCAGTCAGAGCAGCTTTTCTGAAACCTGCTGGTAGAAGAATGCCTCCTTAAACAAACAAGAATAACAGGCATTTATTTAAATATCTATCATGTGAATCAATTCACATTAATAGGACTGAACTTTCACACACACACAAAAAAGAAAGATCTGAATTTTAAAACTGCCTTTTGTGATGAACTTTCTACTTCAGTTCAAGAAGTTAGTGCTGCTAACTTGTATACCCAGCAGGTGAAACGAGATGATCAAAGTCTCTGAATAAAACCTGGAGCTGAAATATTTCAAGTTCTGCACTGTTATTTGGCTTTCACAGTTAATTATTCCAGTTATTATCTCAGTGAGAAATGTTCCTTTATGTTTGCATGCTACTCTTATCTTTTATCTTTAATTGCATGGCTCACTTTAATTATTAGCCCGGGAAATTCTGGGGATGTCAAGGAAGAGTCTCTTAAAATAATGACTGTGCTAAAAAACGTGATTTCCTTATCTGTTTGGGCATTTAAACCACTTCCTGCAATTATTCCATCACTTGTTACTTTGTTATTAAAAATACCTCTTCTGGGCTTGCAAGGTCCAGAACAACACTCCTCAAACACGAATAAACCTCCAATCACTCAGAGCTGTGTTCTGGAGCTTTGCAAGCAGGCTGTACTGGTTCTTTGGGAAGGATGAACAGCCACGTGTCTCTGTAGGGCACCAGCCAAATACGCCATTGCTGACAGCGTTAAATACTACAAAAGACTTCTTGTCAGTCCACCAAAGCCAACGTGCCCATGTTCTGACGTGCTTTTTAGATACCAAACCCCCTTCTGTTACCTAGATGACCAATACCATTCCAGAAAATTCTGTATGTCTTGACTTTCTCAGCATAAAAATGGGAATGACTTGTCAAATGGAATGTCAAAACAATAGAGGTGGTACTGTGATGGTCACTTCATCTTCACTCAAGGAAAATAAACCTTACACAATCTGAGGGAACAGCTGCAGAGCTCTCTGCTTGCTGCCATCATGCAGTGGTGCAGGGCCTGGCTTTGCCACTGGCTTGCTGCACAGTGTCTGCAACTTGGCTATATTGAATTCGAAAGATGAAAAAAAAATAACAGAAAGAAAGAAAATGCACTTCTCCAAGATTAGTTTAGCCTGCTGATATCATTTGGCCAGAGATTTGGGTGGTGAAAGTTGGATTGATTTTGATTCACTGATAAGGGTTTGCTGACTTACACTTCTGGGGATGTACCACTCTTGGGTCATTTCACAACATGGATCATCTCAGTGTCCCACCTTGCTTCTCTGCTTCATCCAGATCCCAATAACAAGCTTTAGCACAAGAAGCGAAGGCACTTCCCTTTCTTTGTTCTGGACATCTTCAGAATTAAATCTCTTAGTGCTGATTCAATAAAAGGCATAAAGAAAAGATCAGGCAGAGCTCTGAAAGAACAGGCTAAAGAACCGGCAAGTACGGTTCAAGCGTGGGTCCCTGAATAATTCATTACCATGCTGATCTTTGTGAGAACTGGACACAAACTACACATTTCTTTTCTCTAACTAAACTCTGCTAAGGTCAAGCATTAAGTTTATGAGAAGCGGGCAAAGGATCTGTGATGCTCCTCCAGCAGTAATAAAGAAGAGAGAATTAGCTAACCCAGCCACTACAGGCCAGTCAAGCATCTGGAGTGGCCTGAATTCAGTTACAATCCTCCTTTTACACGGATGGATTTGGGGCAGGCTTGTACTATGTAAGCAAATGTGACAGTAGGAAAACCGATATTTCTCCATCAGAGAAAAAGCTAAAGAACTATTCACAGGGTGTCATTTACTTCTGTCAAAGCTCTTCACTGCACGTCTCCTCTCTGGTCTATTCCTAGTAACTCTAGACGTTGTGCCCTTTTTCAGATGCAAGCTGCTGTGGCAAGCTGCCACTTCTGCGGCTGCTTCTTGGGGAGATATCGGTTTATTGACAGCTGTAATGTTGGGATTTCAGTCAGGGTTGCATAAGCCTGCTAAAGTCTCTTAGTTCATGAGCTGTGGAATAGGTCACTGCCTAGCTACATCCTTCTGCTGGGGGACTTTATGCTGACATATACTGACTATGAAAGGGGTGAAATGTGTGCAGTGGTTTGATATATATATATAGGGTATATAGCAGATATGAAACTTTTTAGGGGAGTGGAATGGGACTATTTGTAGAGTCTTTTCTTAAATACCCTTAATAGTGATCTAATAAAAACAGTGTATCTGAGAACAAAAAGACTCTTTCACTTGTAAGTGAGTATACAGAACCTCTTGCTAGAATGCAGATTTGACTAAAACACCACAGAGAATGCTCTTATTAAAGGGACATACACCAGACAGCATGAATTTCTTAAGAAACTGAAAAACAGAGGAATGATTTTTTGTCTGGTTTCAAAACCAGTTTGTAAGCTCTCTAAGAGTGGAAAGGAACCCTCCATTATGCTGATGTGACACTGAACCATACTGAAATGATAGAGCTATAAGCAGCTGCCTGAAAATAGATGCACCTGCTAGGCCACGGGGCTAGCCTAGTTGCTAGTGTAATTCCTTTGAAATCAGTAGTGCTGTACCAGCCATAAATTTCATTCATCATGTTTTACCATCTACATTTCAATTTTTGGAACAATCAGACATATTGTGCGTGGTGGGCATATGGTGTAGCTGCAAACCAGATCTACCCTGAAACTATTTTTGGTTATTTCCCTCTTTCCTGTCACAAAACCAGAAATCTGTAACAACAAATACTGCAACTTAACAGTTATGTCTTCTGTTATAGCAACTATGTCGAAGCACCCTGGGATATTAATTCAACACACATGACAAAAATTCTGTTCAGCATTTTTCATGACACTAGATGGTAGTGGCAGAGCATGAAAAAATAATTCTCTACAGTCCTAAGCAAGAAGACTGGAAAATGAGCATAAGCACTCATCTAGCATTTACCTTCCATTGACAGAAAGTAGAAAGGTGATTTTTTTTAAATCCCTTCTTAACAAAAAACAGTCAATTATCCCTACTAATTAATTATTTACAAGCATCAGGAATGAAACCTTTCAATGAATCCTGCATACATCTTTCACAAAGTTCAAATTTAAGAAGAACTGTAATATATCAATTCTTCATAAACATGACCTTTAAATAAGCACATGTTGCTCACTGGCATGTACTGTTTCCTAAATACCTGGATGTATCATAGTAATACTCTTTTGCTTAAGACATGGTAATTTTAATTTTTGGGATCATCTTACAAAACTCAAAACCCTGTCCCTGTCATGGAGAAATATAACTGCTCCCTCTCCTTATCCTGACCTATGATGATCTCTACTCTTCTAGATTTACCAAATATTGTAATGACAGCAGGAAACATCATCGCTGTGTGTATTCCCTCTCCCCAGTCTGTGGCATAACCGTATCATTCCCTGCAAATGGGAGACAAAGGTCTCTCTGTGTCAATGAGCTTTTCAGATCCTTTCAGGTAAGGGAATCACATTAAATTGGAAGACAGTGACAATTCGGATGCTGCACCAACTACAACACTGCAGAGATTGTGAGGTGACTGATTCACTGTCATTGGGCATTGCCTGCTACCGAACATGCAAAGAGGTCCTCCTACCTCTATGCAGCGTCTCATCGTAGCTCTTTAGGGCTAGGTGAAGTGACTGTTCTCTGCTGGTAAAGGAGACCTTTAGAGCATTTACCCATACTGAGAATTCTAGTTTCATTTTCAGAAGGAAGTGATTATTAATAAGATAGTAGCAGCATTAAGTTTGGCAGGGTCATCTGTATTTCTGTACAGCAAACGCAAAAACTTCACAATACAGAGCAGTTTCTGATTCACTACAGTGAAAGATCATCTTCTAGAGCTATGAAAATGCCATTCTGCTGATAGCATGCGTGACAAACGGGGTGTTGGACTATTTACTTTACTTAAGATCCCCAGAAAATAAGTTCAGCCGTTCATGGATGAATAGCTCAATTGCTGCTAGGAATGGTAACTGTAAGGTTTCTAGCCTTAAAAATGTCTTGGAAAGGCTTAAATCCTTCCTTTATGCTGTCTGCATGAATCAAGTTTAGAAACTACAGTTATAACAAAAATCAAATCACTTGTTGAAGGGGAGGCAGTTTAAACCCATTCTTAGAGCTGGAAGATTTTGTGAAGGGTAATCACAACCTCTGCTTCTGACATCTCTTTTGCTTGCCATCAGCTCAGGCGTGATGTAATTACAATTGAGAGCCTCATTTCCTTCTGCATGGATCACCTTTCCCATTACTGACAGCAGCCCAACCAACATCTTACAGACACTGGTTCATTCTCTTCTGGTTTTCCAAGCTGTCAGTTCTGGCAGAGACAGAAGGCCACACACAAGTGAGGAGGTGGGCATCCTCCCTGAAAGGAAAGTTTATTTCTTTCTAACACTCTCAGGCGCCGTGTGAGCAATGTGCCAAAGCAGAAAGGCTGATGACTTTTTTGCTTCTACACTTTCCATTGTATCCTGCGCAATCATAGATGTTCCCATTTAAAATCACATATGCAAGACTGGAATAACTGATACTTTCTCCAATAAGCAGAGCTCATTTCATTTATTTTAATCTCTACTAATACATACCTGCACCCTTCTCATTACTGCCCACATTCTCTCCAGGCTGGTGGGAGGATCAGTCTAGTGAGATGGGAGATACTGACCTATATCTCGTCATGAATTCAGTTTCTCTCCAGAGATTTGTTTCGCCATAAGAGAAAAGGGAATTCATTCATTC
The DNA here is from genome assembly GCA_013396635.1 of Penelope pileata. Lineage (NCBI taxonomy): Eukaryota > Metazoa > Chordata > Aves > Galliformes > Cracidae > Penelope > Penelope pileata. Next base: position 752,908 of record WBMW01003868.1, read on the forward strand.
ACTAATGCAGGAAGCATTAGCATGTGCAGTTATATCATCTACTGAGAATGAACTTCATTAACACAACCAATACAGAACCACAAAACCTTAAAGACCATCTGAGCTCCTTCTTTTTTATTATTATGAAACATTACCGCTGATTTACTTTCCCAGATGTACTCTGTGTTAGAGTCTGATGGCCAGCTTAAGTGTTTTATTAGAGGAAGAAAAATCTCAGAAGGTTTTATTTCTCTGAGGACCACATTTATTTGCAAATTTTTTCCATCTTTTTTTTCCTGTCTCTAATAATATCACAGCACTTGTAATGAAGAAGAATGCTCAATATAATCTCGTAAGTAAAACATTATGCAATTAACAGCTATTAATGGAAGTGAAGATTCATGATTTATTCACTTTTTTTTTCTCTTTTCTGTTTTGATGCAGTCATGCTAAAATTAGCAACAAGTGGGAACAGCTCAGTTCACTCTGGGAGGCCAAGACAACTTTTTAAATGTATGCAATACATGTTTCCTGCTAAAGCAAAAAGGATCAAATAATAATGTCATGTGGCCACTCGGGCTTTCTTTTTCTCAGCAGGTAATATAATTCTTGCACTTTTCAATAGCTTCATAAAAAATTAAACCATTTTCCAGAAACATATTCCCCAACTCACTGGAGAACTGTGTGGGAGAAAGAAGAGAGAGTGATGAAAAAACACAGAAATTGTTTCCGGCTGGTTCTTTATGAGGACTTCCTTGACTGTCTGCTTTCACACAGTTTTATTCAGATACTTATACTGGAGCCCTGAAATAATTAATCTGACAGATGCTTACTAAATTGCTACACAGATAACATGATGACAAATGCACAACTTTTGCATAGGATGATATACAACATTTGATGGAACAGACAGATAGTCTAACAATGACATGATTTGGAAGGATACTGAAAGATGTCCTAACGATTTTCTACAGAATAAATAGCAAAAATGGAAAGGGAGTGCATGGTGGTATAACATGACAGAGTACAGCCTGAAGAAGATCCAAAATGAAGAATTTATTTGAGCAGAAATATAGATCAGAATGTTTATAGTCAAGCAGCTTTTTCACAGGGTTAGATGGGGGAGACTATGAAGACTGCATTTCTCTAACAAGGTCTCCTGCGATGCCAGAGAAGGAAAGTAGCACGTCTTGTCATTAAAGGCTCTGGAAAGACCCGATTACTGACCTTTGGAAAAGGAGGATGTGGATGGAGTGGGAACCTCCATTTATCTACTGTTCTCTGTCAGCTGTCAGTCAGTCAGGTCTGTGGACTCTACACAATGAAAGCAATACTTCATTTCTACTCAGTGAAGTGGAAGAAGAAATTTATTATTGATCATTATGGATGCAGTAGAGCTGAGTTATACGAATAATTCCAACAGCAAGAAGAAGTACTGCTAGAGACAGCCACTATTCCCTTTCCCCCTTTCCCATTCCCAAACTAGGGGATGAAATAAGTACAAGAGATAGGAAATGAGACAATACAAGGAACATAAAATGAAAAGTATCATGGAAAGGAAATGATTGGAAAGGCCTAGAAAGAAGTGATTTTAGTCACAAATGTACAGTGCACAAAGTCATATCACCTGATCTTCAGTAAAGAAGCTGAAGAAACCTCATGTTCCTGAACTGATATTTTTGTTGTTTTTTTGATTTTGTTACTTCCCACCCAACACTTGACAGATTTTGCCTTGCAGTAGTGGCCCCAACACCAGCTCTGACCCTACTGAACCTCTCATGTCAGCCTTGTGTCCCGAGACAATCCAGTGAGGGTACAACCTCCTCAACCATCTGTGAAGGAGTTAACTCTGAATAAAAGCCTGTTGGTGGAAGAGGAAAGTATCTGTATGCCATTAATACCACCAGGGCACTCACCAGTGAATTCAGAGAGTAATGAAACAAGTCCTGTAAATGTGAGATTTTCAAACACGCTTCTCTTAAAGAACAGTTCATCCCTTATCAGGAGGAAGCTACATCGTTGGCAGATTTACAGTAATGAAATTTTTCTGTGACCTTTTCCTTTGTCTCTTTACATTACAAATAAATGCTTCATCCTTCTAATTTGGAGCAGTCTGGCTTTCCTACCCAATATACTCCAAATGTATTTAAAAGTTTCTAAGATGACACAAGGTGGGTGGATTTCTTTGCTCTGAAATAGTCTATTTTTCAAATAATTATTCACTCTGATTCATCATTTTGCAGCCTTCCAATGAAACAGTCAAATGTTACCTGCAGCTGTTTAGGTAGTTTTATTGCAGGTAAGAACAACAACAATAAGCAGTAAGTGAACAAATATTTACAAGCTATGGTTACCAGATAAGAGATCCTGATCACAGCCAGGAAGACAAATGAACTTTTAACAGATAAAGACATGGTAATGGAGATTATATATTAATAGAACTAAATTACTGACCTGACTGTTAACTCACTCAGAATGTGCTGGCAATACTCTAAGCATGCCTTCCACAAGGATATATGCAAAATGTATACACAAAATATATCTCAAAAAACTAGACATTGACTGTTTTCCAGGAAACATTTTCATTATAATTTTTAGTTTTTTCTAAACTTTCCACAAAGAACAACTGATGTTTTTGAGTGAGGTCACATTTAAAAGACATATGACACATAATGGAGGGTGGAAACTGCACACCAAAGGTATTAGCTTCAGACCTAGCTCAGCTACTGATCTAAAGCTTTGACTGTGAATTTACTCTACTTTTGCTCAAAAAGCAAACTAAAAACTTGGTCAAAGCTCTCTGATAGAGCAAGTCATTATTATGAAAGGCTGTTTCAACAGATCTTTTCCCCCAAAGTCTCTCTTTAATATTATGAAGACAGAATGCTTTATCCAGAACAAGTTTCATGTTTCCACCAGCTTTAAGGCTGAACCATGCTAACAAATTCATTTTAATACCTATTGAGAGACCATAGTCATCAATACATGTGTACTATGTACATGCAGATAAAAGGAGTACTGAATGACAAAACACTTCTTCTAAAAAGATAATGTTATATAAAAATTTCTTCCTTATACCCAATCATTTTCAGTCTTCCTGCCTGGTGGGGTGCACAAATATGACTTAACTGCAGGAGCAAAGCAACCTTTCTGCCTTCTGGAAGGCTAGAAGAAGATCCGTATGCTTTTTGGGGGGCTCTGTCTGTATCAGCTCTGCTGCTGCCGCCAACTCTGTGGGATCAGGGCAGTGAAGATAATACAGTTCAATAGCTGAAGTTCAAAAGCCTTCATATTTTCAGATTATTTTGTTCTGCTCCGCATGATTTAATGCACGGGGGATAACATAAAGGCCTTGGGGGACTATTCCATCTCCTCAGTGCTTGTGTGATACTTACTGCAATGCTCATGGGAGTTATATGTGTGCATCCAGGGAAGAACACACCATGGTTTTTAATGTGATAAACAAAGAGCAGCCTAGAAACAACTTAGGTTTTTATTTCAGCACAAAACTGAAGTTTACGCTTAAAGCATGGAAACAGTAACAGGTTAAAAGAAATCACTGGTTACTGAGCATTGTGGTGGTAAAACTCATAAGTGGGGTGTGTGATGTCTAATTTGTGACAGACTTGTTTAGTGAAAATTAAGCATATTAGAGACAAATGCCACAACAATTATATTTAACTGTGATATATATCAACTGCATAAAGATATGTACTTACATATATATATGTAGCTATAAATACAAACATCTACACAGATGTATGGGGAGTTACATATGACAGAGTAATTAAATACTGGTTTGTGCTACTTTGAGGAAAATGTATTGGGAAATCATAGATATGGTCTGTTTTGTAGGACAGTTTCAAAATGAATGACACCATTGAATAATACCATACAAACACACATGCATGTGTGTATGTACATATGCACAAGCGGCAGAACACATGAAATACTGAATATGTTGCCTTGTATGGTAATCTCTTTTCTTTAGAATGCTGGAGATGGTATTTTCGTATGTCCAGCATCTTGTTTTTTGTACATACCAACATTTCTAACTATTCTATTTCATCTTGAAGGGACTATGCTGTAAATCAGATTCACACATACATGTTCAGTTGGAATTAGAAAGAAACTGCATGCTTTGAAAGCCTTAAATACATTTTGCACAATTTGTAAGCTAGAGAAACCCTAAAGCAGAGAATGATCTGTGTGAGGACTAGCTTTGATTCAAATTCTTTTTATCCAATTACCAAGGCAAGGCCGGGAGTTAAACAAGATAACATGCTTTTTATGTTTCTAAGGGAATTCTTTTTGTGGAAGATACATTTTTTTCTAATTGAATCCAATTTAAAATTCTTCCATGCTGTTAGAAAATTTGAAACAGGATCACAAGGTCACTAGCAAAAATTTATTTCAAAAACAATGAGTTGGTCCATTTTTTTGGTGTTGTTTTGCTAAATCACAAATATCTTTCCACTGCAAACTTTTAACTCAAGACATATAGATCTGAATCATTTATGTGCATCTGCTCTGCAGAGCGATCCCCCAGGTACATGCTCTGCCAGAGCACGTTCCGCAGGGGCCACGCACCGGTCCTTGATTACACCTGCAGTGCCCTGTCACGTGCAAAACTTCAGGCTTAGACCGACCTTCTTCACTCAGGCATAGCCACTGAGAGGAGGAGAGCTGACATTACAGCGGATACAGCTGGCAGCTCCTGTGAAAGGTAGAAACCTCCAGGAAGAGTTGGGGAGCCTGGAACTTGACTGGTTTCCCCATCAAAGACTCTGCAAGATGAGCCATAACTCAAAGTGGGTTTTTTTGTAGCTTTCTTTCTTACTTTTTTTTGAGAAAGTATATAGGGTCTAATACCTGAGGCACTGGCACAGGCTGCCCAGAGAAGCTGTGGATGCCCCATCCCTGGAGGTGTTCAAGGTTGGGCTGGATGGGGCCCTGGGCAGCCTGATCCAGTGGGTGGAACTGGATGGTCTTTAACATCCCTTCTAACCCAAACCATATTATGAGCCTATGATTCTAACATTTGAAAGTTTAATATCTATGACAATATTTTATTCTTAATAAAGATTTTATTTTTCTTCCTAATCTGTGCTTCATCCACATACAATGTCATCACATCAAATGAGGGACAGTGCAGCCGTGAAATGAAACCTAGAAAAGCCCCGTGCCTGTCTGATTTAGCTGATGGAGCTGGTGAATGGCAGACTGCACTGTTGGTGATTTGCAAAGTCTGAGAACTGCAGCTTGGTACCTGGCAACTTGGGGAAGTTTCTCAGATCATTGCAAACAGAATGGCTCCTCAGCTTTTCCAAATCGTGATTATTATCCACAAAAGTAAAAAGCCATCAGCCCAAGAAGAGCTGGATTTTGTCTGAAAGTTTTCCCATTAAAAAGTAACTTGGTCTTATTTTTTACTAAAGAAAACAACATTTCCATGTCTTTAATATGAAATTTATAAGGAGAAAAAGAAGGCAAACTTGACCTTATTCCAGTTGGAATTTCTACATTGATTTAGTTTTGGAAAACAAAGACTATGATACATCTTTTTCCCCCCTCCGATTCTTCATCCCCAATCCAAGTCTTTTGCGATCAACTGGAATAGACAAAATGATTTCCAGCTTTGTGATTTACTTTAGTTTCCTTTCCAGTTTTCCTATTTTTTGCTTTGGGCTTTGTATCTTTTTTTTACTGTTTTTTTTTTTTTTAACTAATTCAAATTGCTTAGAGTTTTGAAGAATCAAGGAATGCAAAATGATGAATAAGAAACAACCCTGAAATAAACACAGGTACACTTAATTCTACTGAATTTCATAACAGTGAAAGTTAAGTTAAGAAGAAATAATTAAATCTGGAGAGGTTTGAAAACTAAGATAAAGTGAATTTCAGTCTAACAATTATATATAATTTTCTATAAAATATCTGAAATGCTGGACAATAGTACAAGAAAAGCAATTTACAGATTTCCCGAATTAAAAAATAATAACAATAAAGGAAATACATAACAATAAAGGAGTTTAAAAGTCTGTCCTATTACCTTCACGATTAATACCTTCGTGAGACAATTTTGACAATTTATAATCACTATTGTTTACAGAACTTCTCTGGTTTAGGATGATTATCTGCAGTATTAACCACCAGCCTCTGCAAAACACTGAAAGACATGACATAAGATGAATGGGGGCTTACCAATCACCTCTTTCTCCTAGCCTTCTCTTTTTCAAGAAAGCATACTGGAGATGATGTGAGCTTTCTGAAATCGAGAAACTAAGATGAAGAGTTTTATTGTCTGGGTAGGACTGCAAGTAGTAAGCTTTGACCTCCTGGATCTGCCTTATTAGCTGTAGCAGCATTCGGTGCTGCACAGTCTGTCACTCCAGCAGCTTCAAACTGAGCACCATGCATTAATCATGAACTGTAGATTTTGACTGGCAGAACTGAAAAATTAATTTGTTAAAAGTAGATGGCAGCCTATGATTTCATGGCCTGCTTTTGCCTTACCTGCAACATCTGCATGCAGCACCTCCCCTGCAAATTAAGCCTTTCGCTCAACATAAAATAAACATATTTGTAGTCTGATTTACAGGTTTAACAGCAGTTTAACTAAAATGCTTTCCTTAAATTGTTGTAGAAGGAAATGCAGATTTGTTTCTAAAGAAGGCGTATCTCAGCATGTCAGATTTCTTAGGGTTATGTTAATGTCATGTTTTTTGCAAGAGATGGACTCATAACGAATGATCCATCTTCATAAGGTAAAGCCAGATCCATCTCACTGAAGGAGTTACCCACGATAAAATACTGACAAGCTTCTACTTGCAGTGAAAAGGAAGGCTTGTACCGTGTGCCGTAACTGGGTATACACATTACCTTCAGTGGGAACTGGGATTTTCATTTTAAGCGTTATTGTTCTGAGGGGAAATCCTGCATGTAAAATTTCTATGCGTCAGGTCATCTACAGGACCTAGCATTAAAGAAATGAGTTTCCCAGAACTCTGATTTTAAGGCAAACTCTGTGTGATGTTGCTCAAGCCTAAACACACTGAATTAATTTCTGGAAGTCTGCAGTGAAAAGCAGCCTACACTTTTAGTTCTGGACTAAGAATTATGTGATTTCAGATAATTCAGAGCTAGAAAACACCTACCATATTCTTGGATCAAATTTCTTGCGATTGAACTCAACCATGTCACATAAACCCATCGTAAACCGAAACCTTAAGAACCCAGAAAGCTAGGCAACTCAATGAATATATTTTCTCCATTAAACTTGGGGAGTACAGATTTTCCTTGCTGTTAGCGTGAGAAAATTCACTTTGCAAGCACCTTTCCAGACATAATCGTATGCCGTTTTTAATTTTTGAAGGCTTTTGCCTTTCTAAGTTATTGCTGCTGTACTTGAGAAACTCACAAACTGCTAACGGATGTGGCAAAATCTGTAATACCCAAACTGATGGAGGGGAAACCGAGGCATAAACAGACAGATTGAGCATAAAATCTGTGACCAAACTAAGATCACTACGAACAGTGGCATGTTTTAAATCCTACTTCACATCAGAGGCATTTATATCCAGAGACCTAGGGGAGGACTCTGCTTACTTGCTTATCTTTAGCCTGCTTCTACATCCAATACAACAGCGGAGTCATTGCATCCTCATTCCTTCCTTCAAGTACTTCAGGGATTAGGGATGTCATCCACAGTAAAAAAGAAAAAAAACGTGGATCCAACATTCTCCTTTTTCAAGCCACAGTTCCAAGAATGAGATTTGTCCAGCATGCCTGAGGTTCTTCTAGGACTTTTGGCATTCTATATCCATCGTTTTGAAGCCACTTGAGTGTATTGATAAGAAGTCCAAATTTTGGAAGGAACAGATAAAGAACAAATGTGACTTTGACTCTGCAATTTAGTCACTGCTTTAGGCAGAGAAGGAGGCATTTCCTCACTCCTGCTCCCTGCTTTTACCCAATAAATGTTTAGTAATACCAGCAGTTGGTATTTTTATGTAATCATTAACAATTAGCAATTCTTAGAAAATAATAGCCAAATACATACAAAATGTACTTATTTGTCATTTCTGAGCAATACAATAACTTACAATAACCAAATAAGATATTTGGTATCTTATTTGACTTCTTGCTCAAGTTCTTGAACAGTTTCATTCCATCTTTTAACGTTTGATACATTTCAGAGAATTAAAAATGAATTTTTCTCTTAATCAGGATTACTATTAAGCATACACTATTTAGTATACACACATCATGCAGCAAGTTCAATATCCTTCCTAAACAGAGGCCTTATTTTTCTGACTATTCTATGATTTTGCATCTCACAGGACGTTCAATGGCACCATCTACCCTTGTGCTGAAGAACCACAAGAAAAGAGCTTTTACGGCTTTATGGTTAGGTAGACGGTTGCATTTGATGATTGTATGGGTCTCTTCTAACTTAAATGATTCTATGGTCCCTTCTGTGTATTGAATGTCTGCAGATTCCACTTTGTTCGTTATGGTATTTGAAGCACAGTGCAGAGCAAGCCAAAGAGTTATGGCTGCTGTGGCTACAGTGCTCCCAGCACCCAAGCTGGCTCATTTACAGCTAGCTCTGCCATGTGCACCATAAACATGTCCTGGCTTCTAACAGGGGTAATGCTCAAGCTAGCAAGTAGACACTCAGAAGAATATTTTAGAGGTTGGAAATATGAACGTACTTGGCTAAACATCTAAGAGTACACTAACGTGAGTGCACTGTAACAGATTAATGGTTGCAGTCAGAAGAAACACATGTAAGGAAGGTGATCTGCTCCAAAGGATGCAAGCTTCAGAGCAGAGCTCCGGACCTTTCAGAAGAATGTTCTTCCCCCAACCTCCTCCCCATAAACTGAATCAAACAAGCTGTCTGACATGGCTGTGGTTACGCAAGTAAACTACTGTTCTCTCTCCTACCACCTCTCTGGTGCCACTTCTGCTACAGGTTTTTCACCTCTATTTTTGCAGCAGAGAGGAGCACAGCCAAAAGGAAGAGCCTGAAATTGAAGTATGTGGGAGTTCAGCTTGAATGAGTGCTACAAAATTAGACAGATGTATTTTTGTGTTATTTCATGTTATTATTTGATATGGGAAGTCATACAAAGAAAAGCAATTAAAGAACCAGGAACATTTTGTTCATTTCAACAACTCTGCTGAAGGAAAGGTTTTTTTCCTGGATCTTTGCCTTTTTGAATATATTGCATCTATTTTGAACTGTGATCCAAGTGTTATGAGAAGTAACTAATATGCTAAGCTAGGAGTGTTGGCTTTTTCTTTGCATAAACACCCTTCAAGCACTGTTTTGCAAAACTTGCCACAAATGCTGTAAATTACCAGGATGCTATTTAATAGACTTAATACTGTTTTTCACCGGTGGAGCAAAGCCAAATGTAAACAGCTTAGTTCAATGAAAATCAAGTGTTAGGTTCATCCTTGAAAAAGGATATCATGAATGCTATTAGCCCATGTCAGAAGAAAGAACACAATGAGAAGCGAAGGACTGCTGTAGTTGTCCAAAGACTCTGGCAGGAAGCTCTCAAGCTCGGTGTCACAATGACCAACAGCAAATACTGGAGCTAATAGAAAGGTGTTCTGGCACCACAGATAAAATCTCAACAACTATTCAAAACAAAAGCATTCAGCTGTTCACGCTCATTGAAATCTGAGAGCTTTGAGATGACATATTCGTGGTTATATTCATAAGATGAAAAATGCAACTTATAAGCAGACAGCACTCATCCAGATCATTGTACATTCCTCATTCATCTGCTGTGCTGCCATATGTCACTCGTTGTTGGCCTGTAGCTTTGACTTCCAAATGCACATATGTTGCTTTGGAAATAATACCTCCTATTTATTTCCATCAAAACTACAACAAAGAGCACAGTAACACTATTTGATAGAGAAAATTGTCAGCTAAAACACTATTTGTCAAAACAGTCACCACCACTAGTTATGCATTTTCACCAAGAAAGAGCCTGCATGCTGCACTCATCAAAATCTGCACCAGTGTAGGTGACCACTGTCAGTGTTGCCACTGCTGAAACGCACCACCACCGCCTCACTGGGCTCGCATCCACTGTTGGGTATCCATAAACACTCAGCAAGCATCGATGAATGTCACTGGGCACCATTTTCTCCTCATGGAGGAATTTCATGACACATCTTTGCTTCATTGGCACTCCCATGTCAGGCGCCATTGTGTCAGCGTGCCCCTCTGCTACCATCTGTCACACAGCAACAAAATGGAATGGGATTTTGGTGGAAAGGTTCAACCTCTACTGCCATCCCACCAACATCGGTCTCTGATGCTGTGGGCCAACATAATAAAATCAGAGTAGCCCTTGTACTAAGATCTGTTGAGGCAGAAATTGCCAATGAACTTGAGCCATTTCTTTCACCATCACACAGCACCATTTCCTCTGCAGCTATTTATCCAAAGCACATCCAGTTTGAGGAATTGTCCTCAGGATGGGACCTTTGGCTCCCTTACCTCAGTAAGACACATGCAAATTGATGCCCCTGTATTTGTTTTGCCCCAGAGACACAAACCAGGTGCAGATAAATCTTGGGACAGAAACCCCTATAGAGTATGCCCAAAGGATGCATTTTTCATGTGCCTACATGTTGTAATCCACACCAAGATAGCAGAAAAACATACAGGCATGGAGAGTAAGTATGAAAGAAGAGAGTGTAAGAAATAATACAAAACATATTATCCAAGACCTTTTTTTCCATTGGACAGGAATCATAATCAGATCAGATTAACTGAATTGTTCCACATTTTTTTCAACCTCATAATATCAGATGAACTATTGCTAACTAAAAGTATATGGCTAATAGTTATTTAAAAAAATTCCTCTACTGCCTACATACTACATTCACTTTAAAAACCCATTGTCAGTCCTACTTACAACACTCTACCAGACTCCATGTCAGTAAACACAGTTCTAATAAGTCATAAGTAGGAAGATTTTAACTCCTCTACAAAGAGTGTTATGAAAGCAAATTTTATAAAAAAGCCCATCGCTAACCAAAACTTGTCCTTGTTTATACCATATACACTTCACAGAAGGTTAGCACAGGTGTTAAAATATTTCATAACTGTCATCATTGTAGAGTTATCAGTGCTTAGATTGGTCTGTAAATTAAAGTTTAGATTATTAAAAACACAAGATGTTATGAGTACTTTCAGGTAACTACAGAAAAGAGCAATCTATAAATCTCTTTGCAGTATCTGCCTAACTCACACTTATAAAACATATTCCCCCTCATTGCAGCATTAGCAACATACTGCTAAAACAGAGCTAAGCCACAGTTTGGTTATTATACCTTTGCATATTTATATACCTCCTTCCAGGTTTAAACATAAAATCTATTTAAAATTACAAGTACTTACATAATCAGAATTCATTACTGACTTTACAGTAGGTAATGTTCATTCCTACATTCAAATTAAGAAAGTTGTGCAGGAAATTCTGTTGTCTCTATCTCTTTTCCGGCCAGAGTCTTTCCCCAATACATGCAAGCAGATTAAGGAAGATGGCACTTCATGAGATTAAAGAGCCAGAGATAATCCAGGAAATTGCAAATAAAATAACAGGATTAAGTTATATAGTTAGCTCACTGGACTGAAACAAATTTAGTTCACTCTGTTGGGCTAAAATGAATAGAAAAACTTTTACTTCCACTAAACCTTCTTCCTGAAAGCTTCTTTATGTTAATATCATAGTATATCACGAATTGAAAATACTTATATATATATATTTATGACATGCATATGACAAAAACCATCTGAAAACTAAATTACTTTTCTACTGATGCATGGATTTGAAAATCTGAGTAGCATTTTCTATTCGGACTTGGAATTTTCATTTCTTGCTTACTGGGCTATGGAAGTAAACATTTTTTGTTATTTTGCTTGATAGATGTTCTTGAGAGGCAATAGTGCCTTGTGGAAACAGAAAACTTTTCAAACCAAAACCAGAAGCAAACACTCAGCTTGCCAAGAAATATGCCATCTTGAAGTGTATACACACAAATATATATAAATACAATATATATTTTCATGTAAAGAATATAAAGTGTTTGTTGAGATCTTAATTGAGGAAACGTAAACTCTTAGTACACCCACCAGGAGGAGGATGTCTGCTTTTCTCAAAGTGGCTTTTTTTCTCTGATTTAGTTAAGAAATTTGTTCATTCTAGCTCCCTTCCTGCCTCCCTTGGCTCCCACTGATTTCCCCTTACTTAATCAAGCTTACAGTGCTTAGACACCAGAAGGCAGTAATTAAGACAGGATTCCTACTGATGAATCAATCTATATATGTAGTATGAAACTTACATAACTCCTTGCCAATCAGGATTGTCACATGCATATAATAAAAGACAGAGCCACAAGCACACTGAAAAACAACAGAAACTGCAAAATTTTCTCTATCACTGTCGTCAGAAGCACCAAACATTTACCTTGTTTTAATAAGAAAATCTGAGGTACCACTTAACTTTTAATAAGGCAGAAGATAACAGAAATACCATGAAAAAACAGATCCAAAACAGAAACCTTCATCTTGTAAAACTTTATAACTATGATTAAAAAGTAACAGATTGGTTATAAAGCCATTATTAAAACCAAACATTCTAATCAAGTAATATTCACATTGCCAAATACAGAAATGTTGTCGTTGTGGAGTCAAAAGTACTCCTCTAAAAATTTTAATTCTGTCCACACTTTTGAGTTATCAGGACTAAATATACAATGTATTCTCATGAATATGTATTCAGCAGCAGCATAACTCCACAAAAGAGGGCTGCTCTGGAGAATAAATGAATGGTTTCCATTCAATAAGTGATTTGCATGTGTGCGTTGTTTAAAGGATACACATCATTTGGCTCTGTAGGTTGTCTGTACTCATTTGTTTGGATTCTTGCAAGAATACCTCAGGTGAGTTCTACATGACAGCTCTCAAGACACCTTAGATCAGCTTGGATACATCAACATCTAGGAATGCTTGGGTCAGCTGAGTATCTACCTCAGGTTCTACTACAGCTATTGACCCATCAGCACCACAAAAGCCTTGTGCCCTTCCCACAGGGTCCAACCCAAGAAGCCCTGTTTGATTCCAGTTGTCATCCACCAGCTTCTTTTAGCATAAAAGATCCCTGGCAGCTGTCAGAGCAGTAGGCACACGGCCTTTCCCCTTTCTTCCCAGTCTCTGCACATACAATAAATGCTCTATCCCAAAGGAGACCACACCAAGTCAAAGGGCTGCTCCCTGCCCATGGGTGTCTGTATCTAAGCACATCTGCAGTTGGCAGAGCTAGTCCTTGCTCAGATATGGGCTAGGACGCTGTGGTTAGCTGGAGAAAGACATTTTGGAGGAGTCGGCAGGAGTCACCTGCTCTTTGGGCAGCTTAGTCATCCCAAGAAGAAGGAAGGCTGGGTGTCTTGTCTGTGTGGTGGCATCACTAAAGAGCCTGGTGGGGTTCTGGAGTTGGCCATGTGCTTAAGGGGGCTGTTGGCAGAGCTGCCCAGCTTGCAATGAGGGTATGGTCAGCTATATGGCTATCTACAAATTTGAGAGCAGTAGCCCAAGTGCTCACACTAGAGAAGATGCTATACAGTCCTGCTGTAGCTCCTACATATGTGTGGAAGGCTGACAGCCGAGCATCCAGCTGGAGCACGCTGCACAGCAAACGAAGAGGGCAGCTGACAGAGACGATACACCCGATGTGAGCGCAAGTACCATGACTATAGTGTAGGCTTCACTATCTACCAAAGTTAAAGAGATCTCCAAAAAAGCCACATTCCTTTAACTCTGTCAGTTCTGTCCGTTCTTGGAACCTGGAATCTTTTGTAGATAGGTAAATTAGAGTATATTGATTGATAATATTTGTGACTAATTATATTTACATATAGAAATTGATATAAATTACAAATATAAGAGATTTATGTTTGTCACTAGCAGGCCATGTATGGTAGACCATTTGCCAAGAGAAGGAAGCACACACAAAAATGTGTAGAAACTTTCCAGGGAACTCCCATAATTTATTTTCATAACTACAGTTCTCAAATACCCTTAATGTAATTGCCATTTGTTCATGATCTTATTATGCAGTGGTTAATGGAGACTTGGGAAATACATCCACTGTGTGTAAATTGCCTTTAATGAAAGCAATTAGACAGCTGAACGAATATTGTTCATTACCACCTATGAGTACAGGGACATCTGGTGGACAATACTGCCATTTGATATTTTTTCTAGGTATCTTCAGTGCATACATTTTCCTCCAAAACTCCACAGGATACAAATTTAATCTGCTCAATGGCCCACACTTAAGAAATATCATGTGTTTTTATATTACTAAGCAAATTTTCACACGTACACCTTAAAAAAAGTTAATTTTAAATGAGTATCTATTTCAGCTGAGATAACTTTTCATTGCCTTTCAGCAGACATTAGTTTAACTTCTTTTAGTCAGACTTACGTGGTAATTGTGAACCTTTTTAAAGTGAAAGTCTACATTCTTCTACAAAACTTTAGTAAAAAAAAAAAATTTAATCTGGGACTTAAAAGAATATTTTGGTCCCAAGTTTAATTGGGATTTTCAGAAACTGCGTGTATCTTGTATCTCATTCCAGGTCTGTAAGCTCATGGGTGTACACTCTTCACAATAATCCCCGCAGCACATGGAACCCAGAAGACCGCGAAATGTGGCTAAAGCAACCTTGTACCAGGAGATGAAATCTTCTCTAGTTGCTTTTTTTTTCTAGCTTAACACAAGCAAATAGGTTTAGAATACTCACAATGAACTACTGCAGTTATTTGCCAAAATAACATTAAACAAACAAACAAACACAGCAACAACAAAACAGACCAAAATATCTGACTCAAAATGGAGTTAAGAGCAGCTGCCCTAATGTCACAGTATGTGGTGAGAAGATGAACATTACTGCTCAAGAAAATATCCACTAGTAGTATTTCCACTATATTGTCAGAGATATGGCAACAGAAAAGGGCCCAGGGCAAAAAAAGGAGCGTGCACAGTAAAAGGAAAGACTATCAAGGGAAGTAAAGAGAAGTGTAGGGTAAGAAATATGTAAAAATGCAGAGGAAAAATAAATTAGTAATGTGCTTTTGAGGCTGCAAGACTAAAGGAAAGGAGAAAAGATAAACAAGAACAGAAAGAAAAAGGTGAAGGTGGCTAAACAATGAAGGCAAACCAGACCCTAGAATTAGTATGGGAGAAAGCTTAACACTGAAGAAAAGATAGGTAGAACAGTAGATTATGAGAAGAATGAGAAAGTGCAAGAAGAAAGGATACGGCCATGGACAGTAGCGTGCTAAAGAACAAAGTGGCACTCCAAGGAGAAAAACAGAGCTTCGCTTCCAGGAGCTACATGGAGGCAAGATCAAGGAAGCTGGATGTGCTATTTAAAGTACTTTCCCAAGTCTGAATTTATTATGAAAGATTTGGGGTAAGATTAGGTATTTGCCCTGGCATAGCCTGAAACCCAAATGCATGTTAAAAAAAAAAGACTAGGGGTGTATGAGATATGATTAAATGATTTATATATATAACTCACATGCAGGAGAGCCAGAGAGGGGCTAGATGAAAGAACAAAATCATCAGGGACTGTCTGAATGGATAGTGACACAAATGTATTAAGTAGTACAGCCCAGGTATTGTGGGAGTAAGAACTTCAGTGCATTCATTACAAGAATGAAAGAAGGATAAAAATGGGGAAGAGAATATTGTACGGTAAGCACTGAATGGTTAGCCATTACAGAAAGGGGTAAAAAAGGAAGGATGTATAGAAACTTCAGCAATGTTCTTCTGAATCAGTGCTTCTGAATATGTTACACGCCTGATTAGATGGAGAGAAATACAAGTTTTACATGAGGCCACATAAAGCATATCAAGCACTTCAGATTCTTATTTTCATAAGTTTCAAGTCAATTCACATCAGAAGTATGATAGCATTAGTCCCAGTAGAAAATATAATTCAGGAAAGAATGAACAGTGCAGAAGCAATATAGCGCAAGTTTGGCTGAAACTATTCTCTAGTTGACATCGTGATTTTAACTAAATGACTCCTGATCATTCATGGAGAATTTTTAAAAGGCTTCCTTGGATAATAAGTGATATTTCCAAACAGAAAGCATTAGGGCATGCTAAAATGGCCGCACTGAAGTCTTATTCACTTCTTTCTGTTTATGTAACCTGTCTTGCATTGCTTCTGAAAACCAAATTCTGCCTCCCTGCTTTACTAGATAAAGCACACGAGCACATGGATTGCATGTGGTCTTATCTCTCTGTATTGATGTAATGCTCTATATTTTCACTATATAGTGTTCTCTTCAACTTTTTTTTCTCTAGCAATGACGTAGAAATTCCCTGCTATCTAGGTTGTGTGAAGAACTCAGTGTACCCTTATCAGGAGAATATGCATTGAGCCAACATATTGCCTTCTGATTTCATACAGACTGTTAGCAAAAGAACAGGTAAGAACAGCTTCTTTCTCCAGCTCCTGTTCCCAGAACTTCTCAAAATTCTGTGTCTTCTACTGCAGAGAAATAGTATATTGATGATGCACTCTGATGCCAATCTGATGAAGACCTTAAGGAGATCTACTTACTTCAGAAAATGCAACACATCTGTGGTAAGATCTTTATAGTGTCTATGGGATACTTTCGCTCAAGTCCTTGTTCTGCCTCAGAATAAAGAACTAACGCTTTGACCTTCATGCAACATGATTAAATGAACAACTAGACTTCCAGACAGATCTTTTTTCCACAAATACCACAAATTCCACAAGTGCGAATAATTAAATAAGAATTGATCTGGAAAGGAGAGCAAAGCATTTCAGTGTCTTGAAGTGACTTGTCCTTCTGGAATTCCCATATATTAAAGGGAAAACCAGTCTCAAGTGCACTGAAAACACCCCTTCCTGACTCTGTCTCAGGTCTATCCAAAAACTGAAATGAAGCTACAAAATGAACTGATTTGGGTGGTTTAATTAATTTCCTCCTTGTGAATCCTGGCTCTGACCAGGATGTGGCAAATAAAGTGCTTGAACCTGATCTTCCGTTGTAGCTCTATGCCTTGAGCTCTGGGATCTTCGCTATTTTGTGAGGCATGACCATCATTTTCTCCTCACTTCCCAATTAAAGTATCTAATTTTTTTTAAAACTTCTGACATCTGTGAAAAGGAATATTGTTTTCAGTCTACTCTATCTTGTGTTTTTGATTCCAAAGACTCAATTTCAGTGAGTCTTGATTTACTTTCTGAACAACTCAACTGCTCAACTGCTATCTACTCCATAACTAATAAGCTGTTACAGAATTGTTTGGCCGCTGATGTGCTATCAAAGTGAAGGTATTTTTGTATTGGATCAGTTTCAAAGCAATTTTGAAAGAATTCAGCAATTAGAGACAAGAGAAGGAAAAATAAAGACAAAGACAGAGCCAGACTAAGTCAGCCTCCAGGCAGAATAAAATTTAAGAAAGCAAAGATGTAGCTTATATGTTAAAGTAGAAGAGCCAAGAAAACAAATTACTAAGCACTGGAGCCAAGGACTACAGTCAATGTCTTTCTATTACAACTGAAGAAAGCATAATAGTAGTAACGTTGCCAAGGGAGCAAAGATCAATAGCAGTAGAGCAATGGATGGAGGGAGTTATGATAGCACTAAGGCAACAAAGGAAAGCTAGCAACCTTTGCCAAACTTATACAACCCTGTTTGGCAAAGGCAGAGATCACTGGGACTGGCAACACACAGGACATTAATGAGGCCACAGTGATTGGACAGGCCTTTCAAGCAGCAGATATGTATTTCTGAAGTATTTGATTTCTTCAGTGATTGATCAGAAGAGCTGAATATACAGAATGCCAAAAGCACTGGATTTCTCATTTAAAGTCTCTTACCTTTAATGAAAAGAATTTATAGGGTTGTGTTCAAAACAGATGAGGACTGGTCAACTGGCAGCCCATGAGTCAAAAAGGGCATGCAGAAAAACTTTGGCTAGCCTCTAGGAAAGCATACAGTTGTAATAGAAGCTGGTTTTTCCACTGAGATATAATGGGAGAAAGTAAAAGTGAATTTCACGCGGGCCAAGAGAAAGCACCGCCAACCATTGAACACACCTGACTGGCCAGCCAAACAGCTGGTAGCGCTACAGGAGAAGAAAGGTAAATTGCATGAAAATGAGAGAAAGGGTTCAGCTGTGTAGGACAGTTGGGAACATCTGAGTCTGGCCTAGAAATACATTCCCTGGCCTAGAAACACAGGCACTGCCTTTGGGTTTCAGTTTAACTGCACACAAATGTGAAGATACCAAAGCTGTCCTTATGCAGGAGGATATCTTAACTCTGTTAACACTGGGACTCCAATGGACTTTTTGGTTAGAGATGGCCAATTCTGTGCATTGACACGAGGCCTTCGCTGGGAAGACCTGACAGAAGTGAGCTGCGTCCAGTACATTTACAGCATGATCCTACTATGTTGTATCATTATATTGTTACCTCACGTTATCTTTATTTTTCCTTTATCCACAATATCATTTAGTCCCTCACTTTGAATAATGGAGAATTAATTTCAATAATTATTAATTAATTTTTAAAGAAACATTATATTAGTTAATTAATTATAAAAACATCCCACTCTAACACCTGGACAAGAATAAATATGACCTCTGAAAATAACCTGCCTATCTGCTTTTTCTCAGCATATATACCACCACAACGAAGGTGCGCTGCTCATACTGAGTAATATTATCAGGTGGAATCTTTCTTGGTTTTAGAACCAATACTGTAAATCTAGCAATAAAGTTTTCCTAAGGTATTTTATTGAAACATCTCTGATCATTTTGGCATAGACTTTTTTGGCAAAACAAACTTGTAGTTTAAGCCTCACATTATTTCAACATATGTTGTGCCCTCATTTTATAATAAGACACTGTAAAATGTTTATTTTGGCCACCTTCTTGATGAAGTTAGATTCCAGAAAGGAAACTATTAAAGGTGGTAAAGAGAGAGTTTAAATCACAATGTTTAAAAAACAAGAAAAGCAAAATGGAGAAAGGAAAAAGATGTTTTCTTCAGTGTACCCCTGTCTCCAGCAGCATGAAGGACTGTGTATAGAGTGAACTGCCTAACACGGGTCCTCTAGATCTCTGCCTGAAAAGAAGGAAGAAGCTCCTTCAGAGTTACTGTAACAATCACCATTTTACTTCTGTTAGCGTACTGTGCAGCAGTTTGAAGCATATGGAATTCTTTGGGCTAGAGAACACCTTATTTCATAAGCACAATAGAGTCCCATTGTATTTGCTGAGCAGGTTAAAACAGAACATGAATAATTTTCATTGGTCAAAAGACAACAGTAATTAAAATTGAAAAAAAAAAAAGGACTAAAGTTGTGCTGTTCTGCAAGTATTTTTAATGTATCAGGCCCTCAGCCTTCTAAAATTAATTAATGCTTTAATGAAAGTTGTTATCTGACTAACAAATCTAGTTTTTCTAATATTCAGCTACCCTGACTTTCAATTAAGACTCAAAGAGCCATGAAGTTATGAGAAAGGACATCATAAATGATTTATGAATGTCCTATTTTTCTGTATGGTGCATTTATTATTCCGCTTAATGTACCCATATGGTTTTCTAATTCATTCATTACTGAAAGCCTCACATTACAGTGATTTCATTAAAGGTTATATCAATTTTCAGCCAGTTTCTTAGGAAGCACATTTAAAAATTAAAGCTACAATTGAATTTTTGATTTAGTGTATGGATTTCAAACTATCTATTTAATTACTGTCCTATTACATATTTCTAGAGTGGTCAGTTGACTTTTTTTTCCAGATCAACATTCAAAAGCTTTCTTGCTATTTCATGATCTGAGTAGCCTTTCAAATTCAAGGTTAATGCTTCCTTGTTCTTCCAATTCCAATCAAGCTCTTGTTCCAACCACTAAAGTACAAGGGCTGCTGCAAAAGCAATGCCTCCTATTTTATGATGTTGACCCACAACGTCAGAGGCAGATGTTGGTGGGATGGCAGTAGAGGTAGAACCATCCCACCCATATCCCATTCCATGTTGTTGCCGTGTGACAGATGGCAGCAGAGGGGCACTCTGACACAATGGCATCTGACATGGAAGTGTGGATGGAGCAAAGGTGTGGCACTGAATTCCTCCATGTGAAAAAAATGGCACCCACTGACATTCATTGACGCTTGCTGAATGTGTATGGGGACCAAGCAGTGGCTGTGAGCACAGTGAGGTGGTGGTGGTGCGTTATAGCAGTGGCAACAGCAACGTGAAAGACAA
This sequence comes from Penelope pileata, assembly GCA_013396635.1. Lineage (NCBI taxonomy): Eukaryota > Metazoa > Chordata > Aves > Galliformes > Cracidae > Penelope > Penelope pileata. Next base: position 773,248 of record WBMW01003868.1, read on the forward strand.
GCCATGTACCATATGACCATGTAGATTTTTATGAGTATAGCATGCAGGCTCTTGTTCATGGCTGGTGACAATGCACAGCTAATGGTGGTGACTGTGTTGAAAATAGTGCTTTGTAGCTGAGAATTTGCTCTACCAAATAGTGTTACTGTGCTCTTTGTATCTGCTGTAGTTTCCAAGGAAATAAACAGGAGGCATTACTTTAGGAGCAACCACATATGTATGCAGTACTTCAAAAAGGTGTTCCCATAGTTACAACCACCATCCCTCCCCCCAGCCCAGCCACCCTTTAAGAGAGCATTTCTACCAGAGTCAATCTAGAAATCCTTCAAACAGTTTCTGTCTTAGTAGGCAATGGGCAAACGGGAGAGGTCCTTAATTACTGCAGTTACTTTAAACACAAAAGAGGGATTTAATATTTTTAATTTTCAGGTTAATTTCTATAGCCTGTTCTATTCTCTACTTCTGAGGGGCTAATTAGGCAGAACCACAGCAGCCTGCTGCACGATTCCAGAGAAAGTCTATTTGGGGTTCGGGATTTGGGGGATCTGTTTCATGCTTACTTTTCAACATCACCTTAAGACAAAAAATATCATTTCTATAGCATTTGCATTATTTTGCCTAAAGAATGCAAAGACTTTAAAAGAAGAGAGCAGTATTTAAGGTCACTCTTCCTAGCCCCAAACATTTGTACTTTAATGACTCATCAGGTCAGAATACTGCATTATTATAAAACTGTATGGTACAGCACTTGAAATTAAGCTGTTATAACATGAAATCATTGTTACTATAAGAAACTGAAATACTATGTCTTTTTGTAAGTACTACCCTCCAGATCTGTGTTCTTAATTAGACAATACATTGTGAGTTGCTTGAAGAAAGCATATCAACAATTTGGCTAAACAGTGCTGAAAGATGTAAACGTTGCCAGAACAACACATGATTGCAACCAAAGCGATCCTTTTTTCTTTCGGTGTTTTCAAAAAAATCCCCGATGTTACTAGTACAATTAGTACTAGCAAAAATACAACCGTTTACTCTAAAGCTACCCACAAGGGGCAAAAAACCCCCCAAATTAACCTTAATCAATGGCACTGTGTAAATCAAATCAAATTGACTTTAGCATATTACAAATGCAAAAATCCTGACTATATTGCCATTGATTTCTATGCTACAGTTTATTACACAACTCCCAAAGAGAATGCATATCCTCAGCCAAATCTGTATAAAGCAGACATCCCACTTTCAACAGCTAATAAAGGCTGAAATGTAAGTCTGTTTCAATTCATGTTTAAATAAACACAGATATACCATAAGATGTCAACCCCTTTCCAACACTATTAATCACAATTATATTAGTAGTCTTGATGTATACCCACAACACTTCTCATGATACTTCTGCTATAGACTCAATTCAGAGCACCATGTCCACGCAAAGTGTTTTCCACCAGTTTACTGTGGTGCAGAGCCAAACAAGAATTAGCTCCATTACAGACCATCAGTCAGGACTGACCTTCAGAGAAAGGACAGCAAAACACTACTTAAATGCTTTTAGCAGCAACAACAAAGACAGACAAAGACTTTGTACCTCTCTGCTTACCTCCCTGGGTAATTCCCCTACCCATGAACTGTTCCGATACCACAGGGACAGCTATCTGATGATTTTCAAATTCCAATATCCTCCTAGCCTGTGCACTTCATTTCAGAATTCAATATTTATTTTTGGTCAAAAAGATGCTGAAGCACAGTAATATTTGATCTATAAGGCTTTTTACAGAGCGTTCAAAAGATCATCTTCAGCTCCCTAAAACTGTTTCTCTGATTCAACATGTCAACATGTTATAAAATAACATATATTAATGTAGTGATGGCATAAAAAATATTTTTCAGAAGCTGTTTTTAAAAGACTTAACATTTAAGGAGTTACGCACAAAACCACATTAAGAACAATCTATTGAGGAACTTTTGAGAAGCTGTCACTTTCTCTGACAATGTCAGAAGTGAAGAACCAAGATCATTCCAGAGACTGAATTGCCAGATCCAACAAAACATTGACTGATAAGGAAACACATGCTTCTTGCTATTTTTTTATCTGAGTGACCTTTATCTGCCTTTCAAATGTTACTGTAGGGGAACTTGGCATTCCACAAAAATAGTTCTCTAGGGCTCTAGTAGAATTTTAAAAAGAATTAAAAAAAGAAAAAGAAAAAAAAAGAGAGAAAAAGTGTGCTTCCTTAGTCCTGAGCGCTATCAAAAGAATGCATAGATTTATTGTAGGGAGTTGTCAAAATATTTATTTGTTCATGGGTGGGTCTCATGACCCCAGTAGGGTCATTTGGTTCGTGTATAAATTTGGATGTCAAGCACCTGTGACTCCAGTGATGGCACCTGGAACTGTGTATGCCAGGAAACTCTACCCTTTCCTTACTTGTATTTAGGCAGTAACAGGATTCAGCTCATTGTAAAAGGAAACAAGAATATAGACTGTGATACAGCAATCCCCTGAACTGCTGACGCGCAAACTTGTCTGTACTGTTCTGGGGAATGGAGTCAGTACAGATCCAGCTGGGAAGGGGTGCAGGACCAGCTGAGAAGCTGAAAGGCTGTAACACCCAAAGTGCAGCCATTGTGTTGTCATAAAGGAGCCAAGCTGCAATCTAAACCTTTGTGTCTAGATTGTGTCCTGGAAGTCAGTATAACACGGCACAGAAATGGCTCAGAAGAATATTTCAATCATAGAAACAAATGGGGCCATGCAATAAGGAGGCAGCAGAAGACTCTTTGCTTTTATTTTTTTCCTCTATTTCAAGGATCAAGTAAAAACACACAAAAAAGATTTGTACTGAAACGACCTAAGGTAAACACAGCTTTGAATTTTCAGGTGGCGGAAACAATGTCTGTTAGGTCAAGTAAATGTGACTATGAAACAAGAGCTACTTTGTACCCATTTGATTGGTGACTAAATCATGCGAAATGGGAAAGACTCAGGTTCAGTTTTCTCTTCCATGTCCTTTACAGCAAAGCTTCAAGCTAGGTCTTCCACACTTAGGTATGCACCCTTTTCCCTGTATCTAAGTTCCCCTACATTTTTAAGACATCTTGAAAATGCTTAAGCAAAGTGAGGAACTTTGATTTAGCTGCAACTGCTGCTGAAGTCAATCTGATTTGACAAAGAATCTCTGTTTTGCCAGAAAACATTTTATCAATTAAAAAGTTTTCCTGGAGGAAAAAAACACAGCAACTGGAAAAAAAGAAAAACACAGACAGATTCCTTTATCCTGCACACAAGTATCTACTTAGTAGCTGGGACTGGCAAATTAAAGTAACATGCTGCTGAAAGAAGCACAGAACTGTTGATGCTTCCCTATCTTTTTCTTACAGATGAACTGCACAATATTAACTGCTAATGACAATTTAACATTGAGTTTAAAAGCATAAAACATGTCTGCTTCTAAAATCCAGTTTTCATTTAAACTGTGCAGCTCATGAAGAAAATGAAATGATGACAACAAAAGAAAAAAAGAAACATCTTCCCATCATTGAAAAATGATGGCAAAGAAAAACTTTGTGATCAAAGAGAATCTGGGCAATTTATGAAAGACACGACTAGCTTTTGTTCAAGTTTAGCATCCCACTGAATGATACAGAAAATAACCCTAAAGCTGCCAGCAGTAAGCTAATCAATTAAAGCACTGGGATGCTGAATATCCCACTAACATTCCATTAACATTTTGCCACTCGGATGACAAAAAAGTGCCTTAAGGAGGCTTTAGTGCATGTTACAACCTAATGCAATCTTTCCCGTTTTCCACAAAGACTGACAGCAAACACAATACCATGATAATGGTTCAGCATGCAATTATCCCTGCTGAAGTGCACAGAAGGAAGCAGAAAGCAAATGAGGCCAACTAATGCAAACTCTCCAGACTTCTTTGTGTAAACAAAATCCAGACTGACAGAGCTGCAGGCTGCTAGGTCTATTTGCAAGGCTTGCTGCAAATACGTTGAGCCTAGTATAATTACTTAAGAAAGGACAAAGGTAATGCTGACCATCCATCTTGAATTAGAAGGTGGACTTGAGTTTAGAAGTCAAATATTGTGAAGATCTGGTTGTGATGTAAAGTGTAAAGGGACACAACAGTGATTATAATGATCACACTAAGGGTACTGACTGACATTGCTCACTGTTGTAATGTGTGACTAACATTTAAGGCTCGTTAGCAATTCAGCACTGTAATTATAATAAGATCTTAAAACTTCACTGTTGATCAGCACAGCACTTGTCCTCCGCTCTTTCAAGCATAAGAGAAATACATGAGCTGGAAATAGAGAGGGACCATTTGATACCTTGCTGGATTTGGAGACCTTACTCTGCAGAAGGCTGCTTTGAGAAATTATTGCAGAGACACAAACTCCTACTAGCATCGCCTCTGCCTGGCCCAATGCCAATCTCCATCTTGGGCTGGCTATAACAGGTCTCAGATGTTCAGTGGGCAAAAAGTGACATCTGACTTTTTGCTACATTTCATAGACAGCTTGGCTGTTTGCCCCAGCACTGGTTGACCTGCTAGTTTAAGGACTACTTGTTCTCCTGACTGATAACACACTTATGCCTTATTCTTATTCCATTTTGTAGCCTATTATGATTTCAAAAGTGTTTTGACCACTTCTTCACATGGCCTTCAGAGGGAGTGAGCTTAGGGTACTTGTACTGGACTAGAAGAATAGGGCACAGAGCCCTCTGAGCCACAGCACCAAGCTGCCTGTGATCAGTCTGCACGCCAGAAGGTAAATTACTTTTGGAGGTGGAGTTCGACAGAATCAAGACTGAGATCCCAGGTTCACAGTATTCAGAAAACAGCTCCTTAGGCACATTATGATAATACAGTACAACTGCGTCTAGATGCAGATATTATTACATATATACGCATCTGCGTCTATCCCAGTGAAAACAAGAACATTGCCATACTCGGTGTAGTAGGAGGATAAAATAAACATTTTGAATAACATTTTGAGCAACAGTAACACAACACTTGCTTTCAGAAATTGTCTGTTCCATAGCAAGAACATCCCCCACTCATCAACCATTCTTCTCTCCTGTGCCCCAAACTCCCCAGATTAAGATTTACTTTGGGTTTGTGGTCTCCTAAAAAACAGTCCTAAATTTCTGATCTAGTGGATCACTCAGCTATCAAATTTCTCACAGACTTCCATGCATTTTTGTCAGTCAGACAAAAAAAAATTTAAATATAACTTTACAGACTGTTGACTATGGCCTTACGGAACCCACTAGAGGAACAACTGATCTCAGAGATGCAGACTGTCCAGCTCTGTGTTAGGTGGATGGACACTGCACCAGCAGAGGCTGCCACAGAATTTGAAAGCCAGAAGAGATCCTAACAAAGAGAATTGAAATCAAAGCATATTTTCAAGTCTCTGAGAAGTGGTAAAACCTATAGAAACCAGTAGCCAATATTCTGACACTTAGCCTTGAAAAAGAGGGGATATCACGTTACCAAAATCTGAATGTGAAAAAAAAAAGTGTTTTCTTTTTAAAGAAAAGCAAGAAGCAAAATCCACACTGTTCCATCTGTATGAAGAGAAAATAAAACTGTATTAAATACCTCCACAAAAATGTGCCTACATGGTAAATAGTTTGGGGCTGAAAAATGGCTGGAAGGGTTGAAGGACCCCATTTTTTATCAAGCTCTCCTACAGTTGTGGCATTCCAACAGAGCCAGTACACAGAGGTAATTTCAATGTCATGAAAAAAAGATGTTTTGTGGTCTGGTTCCCTTTGTTTGACCAATCTTGAAAATGAAGTAGCAAGCCTCATATCAAAAGTAAGTCTCGAGTGGATGTATGAAGGAGGATAGAGCAGAACATTCTGTTCATTACTAGAGGAGCTTCAAAGGGACAGTCTATGTGGAAGCCGTGGATTGACAGAAAATACAAAGAATTGGAAAAATGTATATTTCCAGAAGGAAAAAGTGGTAAAAATAATGAAATAAAATACAGGAACAAATAAAGTAGCTGTGTTCCTGGGCTTTGACTCCAATAGTTAAACTTGATGCATCAGGAAACAGGGAACTGATGGAGGAATAAACATATACGTGTAAGGCCATGTCAGTAAGGAAGCAAGAGCTTACTTGGGTGTCTGCAGTCTGACTATTGGATGTGGTCTCTGATCTATGTCAACTCCCTAATCATGCAGAAATTGTTTGGAATAGTGCTAGACAGATTAGGAGGGTACCAATAGACAGATTAAGAGGCTAGATCTTCACTGTGTGTATATATGTAGTTCATATGTGGATATCTACTTACAGAAACTTATTTTTATGTGCTTTATTCTTCCTCTGAATTCCACCTCAGAGCACTAGCACCTGAAATGCTTTCTTGTTTTCAGCTTGCTTGAAGGAAGAAAGTTCAAACGTTGATGACAAAATAGATGTAATTGTATAGCAGAGCTGCAGCTCTGAGAAATTCAGCCTTACACAAAAAGCCACAGAAATGGGAAGAGAAGCTTTGTGTGACTGTCTGCATCTCATCTCCCACTGACATTAGCTAAGAGAAAATCATATTAAATCAACTCAATTCAGTAACACTTGTGTAAACCAAATGAAACTGAAGAGATGCACAGAATTTTAGGGTACCGTACAGCATTGTTACCTCTATAAGCAACAAAAGCAGACACAGCTTTCCATGTTTGTATAAGAAGGTACATAGCAGTAGTGAAAGTAGTGAAGGGGAAAAATGGTGTAGTGAGCAAGTCTATTTGCTTTACATTTCCGAAATACTTCATAGTGTCCGAGTGAAGAAAGCATCTGAGAAGCTTGGAGCAATATTAGCACAACACACTTGTGTGTCTGAGAGAGACTATGGACAGACCAAACTATACCAGATTACTAGTGGTGATGTCTAACATCTCCATGAAGTGACACTTCAGGTCTAACCTTTACTTTTTATTTTATTTTTACTTTTTTTTTTTTTTTGCCTTTACTGCAAGTCCTTCTGTTTTTCTCTCAAGTTCAGCCCTAACTATATATCTATAGGTCACTCTGGAAGTAATGCCTCCTATTTATTTCCATGGAACCTACAACAGATACAAAGAGCACAATAACAGTATTTGATAGGGCAAATTCTCAGCTACAAAACACTATTTTTCAACATGGCCACCATCATCACCTGTGCATTTTCACCAGTGATGAACATCCACCCCTGACATTGTGGGCCAAGAAAATTAAATAGGAAGCATGACTTTCAGAGCACCCATCATTTTTATGTATGTTGTTTTTTTTTTTTTAAAGTGTGTTAAGCAGCAATATTTTTAATAATAAGTGTTTATCCACGTGCTATTTATGATCTCTGTGAACTGCCATGATCTTAGCGATGCTCACATTCAGTTTTGGGAAGACTTGGAATAAACACAGACCTGTTGGAAGATTTTGTTCATTTCACTACTGACTCTCTACTATGTTTGATGCGTGTATGGCTTCTGAGATCCCAAACGAACTCACACCAATAGAAAATCTTAAGCGTAACCAAACAGTTAAGTAATGCCTTATGTTAATCATGCATTTTTCAGATGAGTGGTCTTACGTACTTTTGCAAGACAGCTAAACAGAGCACATGGCTAAGCACAAAGACAGTGATAAAACAGCTAAAACGCTTCCAAGAGATCTGGGTTGTCCTCACTTTCCTCAATAAGATTTGAACACTGAAGGGGAAAAAAAAAAGGAATATACTATTGGCTGATGTGATGGAAAAACTTCAGGTACAGAAAATTTACTCCCAGAAAATAAATCCCTTTTCTTCCTCCCTTCAGCAAACAAGCTCTACAATTTCCCCAGGTTCAGCAATATTACCTCTTAACACGCGTTCTTTATTGGTAGAGACACAAAACATCAATTTTTGACACAATACCTGCAGAATTCTTGGCTTCATAGTGCTTTTCTGTGCATTGGCAACATTTTGCTTGTCAGATGGCCTAGTCCTGAGCACAAAATGTAACCTTGTAATGTTCTACATTAGGCACCCATTCACCCTACCCTTCCAGCTCCATCATGAAGAAAATGGACCTGAAGTCACTCAAATTAGATTGAATTCAGTTTCCTCCTCTCTGCAGAGCTGCAACAGCACTGATTTATTTTAAAAAATAACCAGCCTTGCAGGCTTTCATACTAAATCACAGTGTGCACTACTCATGTAACTGGATTACAGGAAGCATTAACACCAGCAATTGCCCTTTCAAGTTGAGCAACCAACAACATTGCTACAGGCTGGAACAAAAAGGGTCAGCCAGGGCAAAATAACAAATGTTGCCACTTGCCCTATACAGTAAAAACCAAAAAGCAGCAACAAGCAGTGAGTGCTAGTTGGAAACAAAAAGGGAATGACATGCATGCATTCAAAACAGAACAGACTCCCCTGGCAATGGCATTCAGATTACAATCTACTTAACATGAAATTCATGGAGGAGGAACTGAATGTCCAAGTGCAGAGACCTGGAAGGAGGAGGGCTGTGCTTGGATGATGGCACCCACCCCGCTGTGGGACAGCTGCCCTTTGGAGGAAGACACCTTCAACATTTTTTATTGTGCAATTACTCTACTAAGCCACCAGCATTGTTCAATGCTTTAAAACATATGCTTCCCAAAAGGCTTTTTCTTAAAGGATGACATTGCAACCAACCTAAAAGCACTGTCCTTCAACACATCCAGAGATAGTTCAAGATCCCAGGCAACACGCAGCTTTCATGTCACAATTAGCTCATGCTGTTATTTCCCTCCTTAAAGCACATATGGTTCTCAGCCAGAACAGAAGGCTTCAGAGCAGCAGCTCCATTCTACAAATGCAGTAGCAAAGCTTGAGACTGAGGTCACTTAATGAGAATTTAATGTAGATTTAATAGATTTTTTTTTTTTATGTGACTGCCAGTTGAAAATCTGCCTCATTTAAGTTTTGATGCAGGAACAGAGCTAGTCAGCTAAAACTGGAGTAGCCTCAGAATATTTTGCAAGACTATTCCATTCAGAATTGAGGACTGTGGGTCTCCAAATCATGCAAAGCTCTGCTAAAATAACACTTTGCAGGTAACAGTGTCATTTAATGAAAAAAATAAGAGGTTATGAATATTCTGAATTCCTTGCTCTTTCTGGGTTTCATCTTCACAGGAGGTGAAACAACGCTTGCTTTGGGAAAAGAGAGCAGGCACCTTCATTTTGGAGCTGGCCCTGCAGGCTGTCACAAGCCTGTGGCATAGACCTATCCAGGTTGTTTGACATCTCCTCCTCCAGACCAGTACCATTCAGCTTTGGTGTGGACAGTTGACATGTCCCCAGTGAAGCAAGTCTGTCAGTGCCTTATTTTGCTCTGAAGTGGACTGCCGTAGCACACTTGCACACAACTGAACCTATTCCACTGATTAAGAAAGCCATCTGATCTCAAATTAGAAGACCTCGTTCCTGGGGGATGTAAATAAACCCAGAACACAGGTTTTTTTGAGACCAGGTCAAGCTGTGAAGTAAAACAGAGCCAGGCTCTTTTCACTGGTGTCCAGTGCCAATACAAGAGGCAATGTGCACAAACTGGAGCACAGGAGGTGCCTTCTGAACACCAGGCACCACTGCTCTGCTGTGGTCCAGGCTGCCCAGAGAGGCTGTGAAGTCCCCTCCTGGGAGATTTCCAGAAGCTGCCAGGACATGGGCTTGGGCACCCTGCTCTGTGCGTCCCTGCTGAGCAGGGGCTGGAGCAGGTGATTCCAGAGGGCCCTGCCAGCCTCAGCCATTCTGTGATTCTGTGATAACAAAGTTCTCTTATAGTATTTTCTGACTGTTAAAACTAGCACTTACTGCACGCCAATAACCTCAGCAGCATACAGACAGCTGCTCGGTGCATTTGTGAGGGCAGATCTCCAGAAGTACCAACAGCAAGAGAAACTCTATCGATTCTGAAACACTTCCTATGCTAGCATCTCCCAGTGCTGCACAGCCTGTCTTCCTCCTCTGTTTGCAAAGACCATATTTTTTTTAGTCTAGGATCTTTTGAGAAGAGCAATTTACAGAATTAGGCAAATAGCTGCTTACTGTAATTAGTCACATTGTTTCAGTTTAATCTTTATTAGTTAACTGTAGTAAGTGAGTGAGCCATTATGAGTGGTAGTTCTTCCCTCAGAAGAAGGGTAAACTCAATGTTCTTCTGTGTAATCAGGCAGGACTAACCACGCACCGGGATGAGGTCGAGCTGTGCCTGCGCAGAATGTGCGCAGATTGTGCTGCACACTCCACAGAGGACAGCTCTACTGACATTGTCCTGCTCCTGGCATGAAGGGTGAAGATGTAGCAGGGTGGCATCAGCATATGGTTCAACTCACAGGCCCTTCACTGTAGGAAGGAGTACTGCCATCACCTTTCTGGAAATGGGAAAGATCACACGGGTAACTGAGCAAGGAGGGTCCCAGTCTGTATCTCTCAGAAGGAACACACATGTCTTACACCAACAAAAACATAATCCTTACTTTTTGGAAGAAACAGTCCGGCTCTCAAACAGCTATGTAAGCATAATGGTGGGTTTGCTAGAAAAATAGAAGTGAATGAAACCTTTTTGTCAGCCTTTTAGCATCTCCCTGCCTCTTTAGAATTCTTCCATGAAGTACATTTTCTTGTGCCAGGTGCAGAATAAATTTAAAACCCGTAGAGCAAAAGCAGTGAAAACATCAATCAAGACAAGAGGATTAAAGGCATCTGAGGCAAAGCCTCAGACAGGCTATATTCTGCATTGATTTCTTGTTGATCACACTGAGGCCATATGAATGCAAGTTCTACTAAAGCGAAGAGCGTCAAGAGGGATGGTCGTTGTTTATATGTAAATAATCCCTCAGGCAGAAGAATATGAACTTTGGATACACTGCTTTAAAATCTGTGTCTACATTTATCTTTAAGCACATTTATTCACAAAACAACTCCAGAAACCAGAAAAAGGCACTTACCACAATAATCACATTTGTTGCAGGAACGGGAAGGTTTTCCACTTCCAAATCTTGACCTGTCATAGCTAACAGATTGAGGGATGGGTCATAGGCAGGTCTGGGGAAGGTTGATTTAACAATTATTGCAGGGTGCAGCTTGTTTATTTTGGTGTGGGAAGAAGAATGGAAATTTTGTTTGGAATTCTTGTAACTGTCTGTATCCAGACTTTTCTCCACACTTTGCACATGGTGATAGATGAACACAGGTTTCCCACTCTTTCGCTGATGAATTGCCAAAAAGTGGTCATTGTCTCCAGAAAAGCAGCCTGCAGAAAGAAAAGAATAAGTTTAGAATGTCTCTCTTGGATATTCTGTAGATGATTCTGATAAGATCTTTGGGTTCTACAAGATTTGGAAAGATTAGCTGTGGAATACAAGAATTTCCTTGAATGCAATTTCTACAGCAAGATTGACAACAACACAGAGAGCCTACTAAGTACATTAAATGTATTACATTCTTAATTTCATTTTACAGGGTTTTTTCAAATGCTATTTATACTTCTGGTCAGGGTTACATTTAACAAATGATATGCAAGAGAACACATGCTGAGCCAAGTCCAACTGCTGCACTGTTATTGACTTCAGTATCAAAACAAGTGCAATCCACTTTCTAATATATTTAATCACCTAGCAATAAGAAACACAAGAATTGTCGTGACCATCTCTTATATGTGGCGATTGAGGATCAGATCAAAAAATCAGATCAAAAACCAGATCCAAAAATCAGACTTAACCATGTAAGAAAGAGAGGAAAGGTACAACTCAGATGTCTGAGTCCAGAATCATAATTCTGCACTACCCGGTCTGCTGCCATTAACTGTAGAAATTCCTAAACTCCATGAGAATCTCAACTAGAGCTGAGTTTGCAGTCTCCATGACGGGAGGTATTTACCACCTCATCACTAGGCAACAGCATACCACGCATATACTCACCTCCATTACATCTCCATTTTTGTAATGCAAGGAGGCTGTCACACTCCAAACCTTCCCTGCTGCTGCCATCAGAAGCCCCACTGCCATACTGGGAGCTGCTCTGGAGCACAAGGAATGCTCTCCACCCTGACCCCTGAAGCTGCTCCACTGCTCAGGACAAAACAAAGCAACCAAGATTCACCAGGCCAAAGGAAGACCAAGGGGATAACCATGGGTCTTTGCACACTTAGCTGAGATGGAAAAGGAGAATGCTGGGAATCTTACGCCACAGGCAAGTTGTTTCTTTGGTTTATATTAAGTAGTCAGTAGGGAAATACATAAACAAGACCTGAAGCAGGGATCTGTGCTCTTCTTATCACACATGTTCAGACTATGAGGCCTTACAATCCCTTGAGCCAACTCTTGCTGACACATCCCATAGCCAAGCGTCACTTGGTCAATCAAAAGAGCACCTGGCTGTCTGCACAGGACATAGAGGTATTTGTATATAGTCACATCTTGCATACCTGGGTGTTGGGCACACAGTACTCCTTTAGATCACATGATGTTAATAAATTAACTTTTTATTTTAATTTTATTTTATTTTATTTTACTTCATTATAGTTTTGTGGATGAAGCCTAGTGAATCTTTGCTTCCTTTATGAAGAGCAGAACAGCTACAAGAGCCCATTTCAGCTGCTACAGGCTGTCTCTCTGAGCAGAAAAACAGGCAAGGATTAGCTTCTTTAGAGATAAAAAGTAACTGAAGCTGAATTAGTCACCTCCTGGATGAGTGCTTCAAGGAACACACTGTGGTACAAAAGGGACTTCGTGTTCTAAGAGAAGTGAACCCTGCTCTGCTCAGCTTGGAATTTCCTCTTCAGAAGCTGTTGGAGTTAATGGGAATGTTGAATCGGTGCTCTGCTATTTAGTTGGGAAAAAAAATCAACATGATTTTAATTCTCTTAATGAGCTGTGAAGAACAGCTCCGAACCACTACATGTTTCAATTCAGGTTGAACAAGAAATCATTTTGTTCTATTCAAACTGATTTTTGCCTCTAATTTTTTTGCTTCGGTAAGCAAATCAAAATAATCAGCCATTTGCACAGCTCTACCCGGTGCCCTTAGGAGATTTCAGTGTAGGTAATTACATTCTGTTGACCTAATTTCCTCATGAAATTTCAGTTAGGAAAATCAAGGACAGTATCTATCTGTGCTATAGTATTGCTATGCATCATTGAGAACTGCATTCTCTGTCAAAGTGGGTCCATGTCAGTAGGCAGTGAGGCAATTCATAACATACATGAGCAGAAAATCAATAGGAAGAAGACAGAACACAGAGCCACGTATTCTGCAGTACGCTTAGAAATCTTCCCATATAAAGTAGAATGTTAAACCCAAGGCTATTCTTTTAAATGGTAAAAACAAACACCGGCAATTCCTAGACAACCACTGAGGTCACATGTGTGCAGCTGTTGTCAAGTTTTATTGGGAAGACGACTGAGAGCGGAAAAAAAATGAGAAACTGTAGAGTATGGTCTTAAAGACAGCTGAATTTCAGAGCTTGTTAAGCTTTCAGGCATCTCATTCAGCTTCTTAGGGGTTGGCTTCATTGATAAAATTCTGAGGGCTGGTCTTAGCAATTTACAGAGTTGTGTGAAAAGCAAAGTAAAAACAAGGGAATACCAGCACTTTTCACTGCTACCTCTCTACTGGATTTCTTTTCATGCCTCTATCAGAGGCAACCGGTATTCCAAAACTAAGCATATATAACAGACAGCAATGCAATTAAAAATGCATTTTGTGTCTGTGGTTCCTCTTTGTCTCCTCCACTCCTACTTCTTTGTTTCAGAGGAAATCAAAACCCCTGTGTTTCTCCAGGAATTCTTCATATTGCATATCATCCTCACTTCAATAATGCCAAGCTTCCCTTCTATGTCGTTTATTTTTACCGAAAAAAAAGCACAAAATATAATTACTAGCCCAAATTCCTCACTGAATTATATTAATGTAAATCCTAAGTATGACTTCAGAGTTAATCCTGACTGAGTTCAGGAAAAAATTGAATGGTTGTCTTATTGTTGATATGTCAATAGTTTAAGGAACTCTCCAAAAAGCTCACCTGCTCACAAATCACAGTACTTTTTAATAGCAGTATCACCATTTCTCTCTAAATCCCAACAGACTGTCTTCCATTATAATGTTAAAATCATGGCAGTAACACAGACCGCTGGAGCAGATTCAATACATAATCGATTGCAGCAGATTTTCAGGATGGACAGCAAAATAGTGGCCTATCCTGTAGAAATGAGAAAAGAACTAGTCTAATTACACAACATTTTGCACTGACACAAATCTATTTTTACCAGCTGGCAGCACAGAAGTTCAAACATTTTCCAAGAAAGTTACTAGGCTGAATTTGATTTTCTGAGAAGTGCACATAGCCCTAATAATTTAAGCAGGTTACATGCATTTATAATGCCCAGTGTGAACACTTCATGGATCTCAGTAGACTGTGGATGAGGCCCTAAACAAGATCAGAGTTTGTCTCACAGACTGCTATCCACACCTCAGGTGACCCTAACAGTGGGGCACCATTGATCCTAGGGTGGAACCTAAAGCTTCTTAATCTGATGAATATTCTTTCTTGACATCCCTAAATTTCCGTTCTGAGCACAAACCGTATGCATCAATGAGGCACTCAGAGAAGCAAATCATGAGTAACAGCAGCACTTCTGCTACACATCACCTGCAAATTTTGCCAGTCTCCATCCCTTAAGAAGGAGAAGACAGGGATTCACTTCTCCTTCCCGTATCTAGTTCTGTATCCACACCTCAAAAACAAGTTGTCCTTTATGGTCCCTGGGGAAAACATCAGAAACTGTGAAGAACTGAAGTAGCACAGCATGATAGCAAAAAATGATTTTGATGTCTTTTAAACTTCAGCTATACCAACATACACAGGGATTCAGAAAATGAGACAGGACAAGGCTCAAACCCAAGAATTCCTAGAAGTGTCTCTTCCATAAGCTTAGCAAACTTGATCCTGAGGTGAATTTTTATATTCTAGTCACATCACCCTGTTTGAACTCTACTTCAGAGAATCATTAATCATGACAGATTTGTAGTCATTCATCCAGTGCTTATATTACCCTTTAACTAAAATAATTTCATTCCTTCTCCTAAAAATTCTCCCCCCTACCTCCAGTGTACTTACAAAGCACTGCAGTTTATTCTGCCTTGGCATTGAAGAGAACAGACTAGATGTTCAGATTGCCATTTCATGCTATTTCTTCTAATCAAAAGAGGCTGAATCTTCACCTATTTCTCAGCTAAGTATAGATATTATTAGGAAAATGGAAAATTTGATTTCATTATTTTTTTCCAAAATGAACAGTAATCAGTGGCTGTTTTTAGACTTAAATCACCTTATCTCAGCATCAGGTTTTTATCTGCCTTCGCTCCTGGAAGACAAACCTTCCTACCCTTCCTTCCTCTGGATTGTCTCACGTAATAACCATTCCTATTGTCTTTAGTAACAGATGCGGTAATGGCAATGTAGAATGCATATTTTTTTACATCTGATCATCTTAACTGCTTTTTACTAACAGCAGTATTTGCACCATTGCTACCAGTTGCCATCTTTGTCTTAATCATCTTTGCTAGAAAAAAGGATAGTGTTCCTTAAAACAGGAAAAATGCCTACCGAAATCCCTCACATCCTCACAGATACTGTTCTGCTTGGTGGTTCCGACTACGTGTTCACTTGATTTCCTAAGCTATCTGCAGAAACACACGAGAGAAAATAATTTCTGTCCTGAGCTAAAATGAAAAAAAGTCCAGAATGCAGAAGAGTGATGGAGAGTATGTCAGCAGAAGTCCATGAGAAATATCCACATGGTCCCAGTATATGGGAAGCACAAAACTAACTCATGAAAATAGACGGGCAAATCAAAAGAATGCTAGATAGTTCACGCTGCTGAACCTGTCCTGCACTATGAATATATATTATGTAGACAGAAATGAAAGCCATACAATAAACAATTAATAAATAGTAATTTTAATGTGAAAGATGTTGGGGTGCTTTTGACTGTCTCAGTTGGTCTCTACTTAATAGAGAAATCCAAGGATTTCTCTGGACTATTTTGTCTCCCTGAATAGCCTCAGAAAGTTGAAATTTTATTTTAAACCAATCTGCCAGGAAATTGTTACAGACTCCCAATTCCCAAACTCTTTCACTTTGTCTAAAATAGACAGATAAAAAACTTGAAGATAGTCAAGATTCATTAAGAGGCCAGCAATGCAATAGCGAGGTATTCTCATTTCAAGACATAAAAATATCACAGCTCTACATAATTTTTATCTCTCAAGTCCAAAACCAGAATTTTATTCAACCAGGAAAAGAGAGTCCCAGTGGAACATAAAACTTATTGTATTCCTGATAAGGCCAAGATAATGGTGTTTAAAGTCTTGATGTGCATCTGGAAAAACAATTTGTGGTCATTACTGTAAGTCTTATTATTTGCTCTAATCTGAACAACTTAGATTAATAAGGTAGGTTCTTGAACATTCTTTAATTCTTTATTTTATGTAATGAGAGGTATATGGTATATTTATCGTTTGTAAGTAGTGCAGTCACCCCAAATCCATCAACTTGAGATAAGCAATTTAACTGCACTGCTGTGCTCTGTATGGTTAGTAAATAAAATGCCCAAGTCAATACAGACAGATAATGCATCCGTTTTGAAATTTAAACTAGCACTACAGTAACATTGAAATCTCTTTATAGCTCTGGATATGTTGGTATATTCCAAGACTGAGATTTTCATTCTAAAGAGCTGTAAATTAGAGGGGAAAAAAGGCAGAAAATACATAGTCATTTCATAAGGGAAAAATGTGCTGAAAATCGATGGATTGGTTTCAAAGATAAATTCAACTCAAATGCAGTTTGTTACAGTACTTAATGCTATTGCCAAATAACTTCTCATTTTCAATAAAAAGACTTACTGAACTTTGATCATTAAACTCTGTACCCTGATCTCCACATCCTCTTTTTTCTGTCTCTTTAGCTCACTGTTCTGAAAGATGTTCTTTGTCCCACACAACCTTCCTTCACACCCTATGGACCAGCTCCAGGCTTTTGAAAGGCTCCATCTTAATCACCTTTTGCACAGTGGTTCACCTCTTCTGGAAGAGCTGACCAGAATCACTTAAGAGGCAGGCCAATGTACTTATGCAGACCATTGATCAATCCTCTTCAGTAATGCCAATGTTCCTACAGCTGAGAGATTTAATTGCCTGCCTCTTCTTAGTCTGTTGAGATGGAAATGGTCTCAGATCCTGCAGAGCAGAGTTTGCAGTTCTCCCTAGTCTATACATAATGGCCAAGTAGATATTGGACTAGAGGAAGGGAAAAAAATACACATGTATCTTAGAGCATGTGATAAAATGCTTAATACCATGCTAGCCATTTATGAGCATGGATCTAACCCTCAGGAGTCCAGATAACATACTAAGGGAAATGCTAACCACAAGTAATTTCTAGAAATGGGATAAACACTACCATAGCTTTAAAGGATTTCTGTTATCTCTGAGCTGTGAAGGGTTTCCCTTCCCTTCTGATGCAGGCAAGGGAACATTGTTTTGGCTGTGACTTCAGAAGATACAAAACTATATTGTATTGTTTTATGTCTGCCTCATCTATCTTACTGAAAAAAAGAAAATACTTAGCATATCAAGAAGAGTTAACATATCTAATGGGAAATAAAAATGTTTTAAATGATATTGAAAGCGCAAATGAAAACAAAAGCTGTCTGGAGGCAATATGCCTTACATTTGTACTGTCTAGTTAACAGTATGTCTTACTGTCAGCAAAGCTGTACATCAATCAAATGGAAATCTCATTAGGATAGGCTATACAGCATTAGCCAAACACCAACTACTCTTCAACTTAGCAAGGTGGGCCAAGAATTAGTGTCATTATGAGATTCTATGACATGACTTTACCATTAGTCAGATAAACCAAACATACTTTCAAAAGTGCTTCCATGAGGCCACCAAGGCAAACCTGAAAAGGGAGAAATTATGAGAAACCACTTTATGGATTGGTAGCACATATTGGAAGTTTGGGAACTGATAAAAGAATTCACCTGCAAGAATACTTTCCTACACACAGCAGTCCTTGTTCTAGTAGGCTGTAAAATTGTTTCCAAGGTTCATAGAGTAAGAACAAAACACAAATCCTGATCAGATCCTCCCTTCAAACTACAGCTGTCTCTTAAGACAAAACTGTTAAAGCAACACCAATGAAGCTATCCCCTACCCAAAGCAGGCTGTTAGACCTAATAACCGTTCATCAGGCATGCTCCTGCATGGCTTCTCGCAGCCTTCTTTGGCTACAAGAAGTTTTGTTATGTTCAAAGTCTTGTTTACGGGCAAAGAGGAAGCACACCTCATACATGGAAATAATGTCAGGAAATAATATTCACTGTTAGCATAATAAAAATATTAAAGGTCTAATTCAAGAAGCATCATTAGATCTAATTAGTTTACAAAAAACAAAGAATAGCAATGCAGGTAGAATGCTTATAGACAGAAAAAGTCACAGTAATAGCAATAATAGAACAAAATTTGTAGCACACACGCATTTCTTAGCTTTTATCAGTTTTCCTGGTGTTCTGCCCACCCCTCTACCATTTCTCTGTGTCCTAAGGTTGGTGGTTTCACACTAACGTTGGCAATGGGGTGATGTCTGGGACAGTTGTCAGCATCAGGAGTCCACTGCCAGGAGGAACATGACGTTCACGCTAATGATTTCTTCTTCCTCTCCTTCCTTCCTCTTGGGATCACGTATATATAAATATATTTGTTCTCTAACATGCACTCACGAATTTGTTTTTCTTCAACTGGCCTGCAGCAACCTGGAGGTTGCATATGCAACATGGTGGTTGCATTTGAATTTACTACTTGATGCCACGTTAGATAGCATTTCTTTGTTCTCTTTCTTAATCCCTAAAACCAATTATGTTAAGCTCTAGGTCTGCCCTTTTAACTGATTAGTACAGAGCTGTTGATCGCACGGGGTCTCTAGTGCCAGGCCTGTGCTCCACCTCTTACCATCACTCTTACTCACTCCTCATGCCTCTGCCCCTCTACCAGGCTTGTCTCTCTACAATAACTCTTCATGTCAGAGTCATAAATGTCTCCTTCTACATAGAACAGCTGCTTGTTACTGCTATCTATATAAAATTATAATTGTACCACACAAAGACAGCCAAGAGCAAAGCAGATAGAGAGACTTGGTCAATTAGAGAAATTACTGTTACAACTAGCACGGGTCAAAAAAAGTTTGCCTCACTCATGAGGCAAACTCAGTACAAAGCCTATAGCTTTGTTACTAGCACTGAAAATACCATGTTACAGGGCTGTCAGGTTACAGTCCTTTATAAGAAGGGTTCTGTGTTTTCCTAGCAAGGTCTAACAGCCAAAAGGCCTGGCCTTTTGCGTGGAAGGAATGGTACCCATTGCATGTCAAAATTCAGAGATGACCTGCACCAGAGCTGAGCAAACGTAGAATGGGACAATTGTAAAAATCTGGAAAAAAATTTTGATTTGCCCTTGAACAAAATATTCAGAACTTTTGACCAAAACAAAACGTTCAGACAAAATCAACATTGACCAAATCAACATTGACAAAATATGTATGCATGTATGGGTGTACCAATGAACATGCATGCATGCATATCTTCTTATGTGTGCGAGAGAGGAGGTGCACATGTGTGTGAGAGTGAAAGAGAGGGAGTATGTGAGAAAGAATTGCAAGGAATTCTTTCCTTTTCTACTAAGCAATCCGCTGAAAATAGAAACATCTGCAAATTCATCTTTTTGCTGAATTTGTCCTTTCCACTAGGAAAAAAAAAAGTGTTCTGGCCAAAAATATCCACAGCTATCGTGTGTTAGAATTAAGTACAAGTGGTATCTTTTTCAAAAAGGCACTTTGCATCTCACTTTATGGGCTTGTTGCCTGATATGTCAATAATGAAACTGGATACTACAGACCATTGATTTCAGCAGGTCTACTCATGTGAATTAAGAGATGAGCCATTGGTCCCAAAGGCACTTAAGTATTCCGCCCTACTCATGCCCTGCCACTGATGTAACATGTAGTCTTACATCAGACTCTTTCCAGAAAGTGTGAGAAGGTGCTGTGCCAATCTGCTAATTCTGTGATTACTGGCACTTTCCAAAGGTTGTGAAGAAATTCCATTCTGCGTAACATGAATGTAAATATGTAGTATCACCATGGAACTCAGTAGTTGGTATAAAGAGAAGTCAAACTTGGTTTTAAGGTTTTGGCAGGGTTGGGTTTTTTTTCAGTAATTCTGCCCTAGATCACACGAAGGATTTCTGAGCCGATTTTATTAAGCTTCTCCAAGCATTTATTCCAAAGCCATGCTGAAAATCCTACAGAAAAATGACTGTGCTTCATGGAACAAGAGCCGTACCCCTCCTCCCAGCCCCACTACCAGACCTCAGAACATTCCCCCTGAGAGGACTACAACCATAGAGACAGACTAGAGAGACAGACTCCCCCAGGAGCCCAATTCATGGCTTTTAAGCACATCTCCTGCTTCACTCTATGGAGAAGCTGGAACCAGCCTTTGCTGTCTGAGATGTTGCAGTCTTCTCATAATACAACAAATGAAATTACGCAGATTCCAAGATCACAAACCTCAGTAATTTGCTAATGGATGCACTGAACATAATCCTCTCACAGCCTTTCAAAACTGTGAATAGCAAGAATTTCCGCATGTAGAAACATGTCAAGAATCTCTTTTCCAACTATTTCTTCTAAAATAATTTGAATCTAGATACTGAATTATAAAAATATTTTTCCCCCAACCGAACTTTTAAAGAGACAGATGACTACCCTCTGATTATCCATGACTCTACTAATAAAAGGCACAAATGTCTATTCTAGTAAAAACACCCACTCATGCCCAGCAATATGTTTTCTACCAAAGGCAATTATAAGCACCAGCCACATTTAGATTATGTTAGTCTAATAAAGCAGAATTCCGATACATTTTAAAATCAATAGCTCCTTCACATTCACTCTAAATGTAGTTAGAAGCTAGCATTACTCACACACTAGTACGAGACTACTGAAATGGATCTGATTGCGAATGCATTTTGTGCAGATCTCATCTCAACCCCAGAAGTATATTCCCAGATTTTCTTATTTTTTTGGCAGAACCTCTGCAATATTTAGAAAATAGCACCCCCTCAACACTTAATTAGAAACTGCAATCTACTCAAGTCATTTCGAACCCTGAGAATATGATACAGTGCATGTTTGACCAGGAAAACTTAGTAAAATCACCTGGCGGACTTTAAATGAGAAATAGCCAACTATGTTCATTACATATGTTTCTCCAACTACTGAGTTCTGCCCAAGGAAGTGTTAGCTTGTGGTTAAAGAAATTTTGGTTTTGACACGAGCAATCCTCACGTTAATAAAGAATTGCCCCAGGAAGATATAATGTCACTGTTTTCCTTGGATTTTACCTGGTTCAACCAATAGGCTTTAGGAAGGGATCTATCAAGAGACTGAGACTAGCACCTACACGCTTCCTCCCTGAAATGGCTGGTAGGCAACTACTGGTCCGTTCTGACTTAAGAACGTCACTGCACCCATTCACTGATGAAGAGGACAACAAGACAAGGTAACAGAAGTCCTTATAAGCTACTGCAAGGCCTTTGCTCCATAAACCATGTCTTAGATGACCTGACCAAACCTTCCGCTGTTACATTTTTGCTTTTCCAGCAGCAGAATTTTCTCCCCTCAATACAAATTCTGTAAAAATGCTCTGTTAAAATTTAACATAAGGGAGGTGGTGGATTGATATTGTAATTGCTAACTGATAAAGTTTTTTTCTAGTTCTGCTTATTTTCCGGGGTTATTTCCTATGACTGGATATTTAATCCATCATGTTTTAACTCTTTTCATGAAATTTTCTAAAAAAGAAAGTGAGGTGAAACAGTTAATTAGTTGAGTAATCTCAACGACGCAAATAGCTCTAATTGCAAGTTAGTCTAAGGCATCACTTTGTGTTTTTACTACCACCTGCCATTCTTTTGCAAGGAAACAATGCTCTCTAGTCATCTTGGGAGACATTAATTTTTCATTGCAAGAACAAGTATTAGATCATGGCTACTAAAAAAAAGTATAACCTGTCTTGCTCTCTCTCCTGCGATTCATAATACAAGTCAAAGATTCATGCTGACCTGTAATCAGTTGCTACAAATTAAGGCCTTCCTCCAACAGCAAGCTCTACATAGGTTGATCACTTCACCTGCTGCATTCAGCAGAAGGCTCTAATTCTGTTTTCGGATATGCACACATGAGCGTCTTTGATTTCAGCGAGAGAGACATCGGTATACCAACAGCATGATTGGATTTAATTTTCTATTTAGATAGCTGTCGTGTTTTTTTGGAGCTGGTGCCTAAATTAACTTAGTAAAATGATACCTTTTTAAGGACATGGAAATTCTGAGTCACTTTTTTGACAAGGCTATTTTCCTTCGCTTGCAGATATATATATGTAGCTACCATGACACAACTGCAACAGAATTGTCTTTCCACAGCAAACCGGATTTGCAATACGACATGCATTGTCTTTCTGTCAAAAAGCAGTATTTAAACATTTTAGAGAACGAATTATTTTTGCAGTAGTATCAGATCAAGTAAATGTGGGCTTATGTTTTCTCTGAAGTCTTTTCTCACCAATTGATACTAAGGAAGATTTTGTTAATGTCTGCTGACAGTTTCTCTGCCATTCCCTTGCCCGGAAGCATGCCTCACAGATAGCCTCAGAAAAAAAAGGAAACACACCTCACAGATAGTCAGCCTCAGAACAAAAGGAAACACGAAAAGCCAAGCAGCATCCATCGCAGCACCAAAACATTGACATTTGGGATATAGTCTGTGACCCAGCACCAGTGGCAAGTGGAATGCATTTTATGATACCACGTGAATCAAAGCTGCAAAAGCACCATCAATAATTCATAAGTTTAGGCTATACATGAAAGATGTCTGTAACGGCACTCTGTGAAAGACCGAATTTTCTACTTCCATTAGATGAACCAGATAAATCTCAGCAGTTTAAGCGCGCTGTGTTATTATTGTGACATCTTCAATGACTTTCCACAGGAGCGAGTTGCACTCAGCCCTGCCTCGAGGAAGCACAGCTCTTGCACTCTATGGGAGCCGTGCCCAGGATGCAAAGGCTGAATGCATCTCCTGCCCATCCCTTCTGTTGGCTTCTCCGAAACACTTATTCTCCAAGATTGCCTGGGGAACAAAGTAACACCATATGAACTTTCGATGGGTATTTTTTCTCTATTTTTCCCATTATTAGGGACATTTACATAATAAATGTCAAACTTTGCAAGCATTCTCAGTGACTTAATAAAACAAGTTAAAGTTAGTAAGGAACGCCAATTGCTTTCTGGCAGGATATCAAACCAGTTTCCATTAGTAGGATAGAAAAATGAAGCACATCTAGACTAATGTGAAGTCCACTATTAATAGAGGATAAACTGAGATTAGAAAGCACGCCATGTCAAACAGGGGCTGCACACTAATTTTGTACACATGATCACTTTAATACATGTTGTAAGGGAACAATCTAATAGCAGCTTAAGGCTTTTATTAAAATGGATCACAGACTGCGCCCTGCCTTTCAGTCAGTAATCTCTCCCACACACGAACGTAAGGCATAGCAGCAGGAGCTTCCCAGCCAGAAAGGAAAGGGCTCCTGAGATGCTGTGAAGTGCAGCCCGATCTTCCAGGGCAACGCAACACCAACGATGAAGGCAAAGCACTTCTCAGAGCGCAGCAACAGAAGGGTGCGGTGCCTGCTTACAGCTGCGTCCCCATGGGCAGCTGTTTCCATGCCACGGACCATGTGTGCGTGGGATACGCTGCGGGCGCTGCTCCCGCACTGAGAGACACGGAGCGCAGTTATTGCTCCCAGTGATTCCGCAGGAAGCTAACGGCTTGCATCTTAAAACCTTCCTGAAAGCATCATTTATGGGAGCAAAAGCACCTGCGTTTAGGTGCATTTAGTTGTTCCTCGTAACTGAACTTCAGTGAAGTTAACAGCGGGGTTCAACAGCCGCTGGCTACTTGAGAGGCTCAGCTATGCCGGCCGTGGAGAAGGGAGCACTTCCACTTCGCTGACTGCGAGCTGACCCCCGACACCCGCTCCCGGACACCTGCCGGGGCTGCGCGCAGGGCCGCGGCTCCGCACCTCAGCGCTGGGCGGGACGCGCAACTCCGCGGAGCTCCCACCCCGCCGCCCCGGGGCGACGGCAGCTGGGATCGCCCTTTCTCACGGCCCTGCTTCCGCGAGCACACGCGCATCGCTACGCCCCCACCCGCGAAGAAGACAGCGGAGGAAAAGCGAAAAAGCTGCCTGCGGAGCGGGTGAAGGCACCTCCCGGCGCCCGCCCACAGCCCTCGCTCCGCCGTGGCCGGGGAGAGCCAGGCGCTGACCGCGGTGCTGAACGGCGCCCGTCGCGCTCCGCCGCCCGCGGCCCCGCCACAACAGGTGCGCGGCCCCCAACGCCCGCCCGGCGGCCGCCCCCGCTCACCTGAGGCGCGGAGCTGGAGCAGGAGGCACAGCGCGCGGAGGCACGCGGCCGCCCGCCGCATGGTGAGGTGAGGTGAGCCGAGCCGAGCCGAACCGAGCCGGGCAGTGCCGCGCCACCGCGTCCCGCTCCCCCCGGCAGTGAGCATGCCTGCGCATGCGCAGCGCCGCGCGGGCGGGAGGGCGGCGGGGCGGGTGTTGCGCCCGCGCTGCGCGGGGTGAGGCGAGGGGCGAGCGCTGAGGGGCAGCGGAAGGGGCTGGGGGGCTGTGGAGCGCGGAGGCGCGGGCGGGAGGAGGAGGAGGAGGGCAGGAGGGCGGCTTCTGCCTCAGGCTCCAGCCGCAGCCGGGGCTGGCTGCTGCAGCGAAGCGGCTGCGTTGCGTCTTCCAAATATTAAAGGGCGTATGAGGTTCGACTGAAAAGATTCGGCGTGCCCGTGAGGACTTGGGCAACGTGTGCTTTTGCAGTGGAAGCAATCCTCCTCTCCAGCCTGCTGTCATACATGCCGTGTTGTAAAATAAGTGTTCAGCAAAAACTGTGTTGGGGATCATGGCCGGTGGAGGAGTGAGGGAGCGTTGGCTGGGGGCTGCCGCAGCGCTCCTGCCAGCGGGCTGATGCAACCCTACCAGCGGGCACACAGTCTGGCAACAGGAGTGCCAGGGACCCAAACAAAGAGGCCAGGCATGAAACAGCCCTGTGACAAGATCATTTTCTGAAGCTGAATTCAGCTGTACGCAAGAGTCACCCCCCGAGGCCATCCTGGGCAGGAGGTGACACATGCCACCCGCCAGTGACCTATCTGTGAGACCAGGGCTGCGTGTGGCTACTGTCCTCCTGCAACAGGAGCAGCTCGTCTGGAGTGAGAAGTAACAGGAGATCAACAGAGCTTGCTTGCTGTTAGCCTTCTCCAGATGAACCTGTGTGCAGACATTTTCTTCATGTCTCAGAGCGAAGGGCTGCACAGGACCTGATTTCTGGATACGGCTGCATGTGTGACTGTACGTGTGCAAACGAGCTTCCTCTGCCAGCCCTGCGTGGCTGCTGGCATGCCTCTGGGCTGCTGGGCCCTCGCTTGACAGCAACCAAAGTGAAAAAGGCTCGGGTTGGAGAACAGCACGACGAAGCTTTGCCTGAAACGGGGAATAAAAGGGACTGAGGGGATTTTTGAGCATGGTGGCATTTGAACCCTGTCAGCTCAGTAATGTCTTTTGTAGGTACTGTGCCTCAGATGCCCTGCTAACTCACAGTGCCTCTGCTGCTTGCTTCTTAGATGGCCATTTGCTGTGGGCATATACTCATTGCAGCACACTATGTGCCAGCTTCATCCTGCTAGTTCTGAACAGTTGAAATGAAAGGTAGAAGAAGTGGAAGGTAGAGGTCTGTTTGTGCAGTGCACCCAACCTTTGCCCCCACAACTGTGTGCCCAGATCTCAGATGTGTGTACATCTGGGAGGAATAAGTAGGCAGCTACACTTAGTACCCCCAGTAAATGGTGCAGTGCAAGTTACCATGTAGCCACTTCCTAGGGAAAGGCAAAAGAAAAATTTACTTACCATCCTCTGATGCTTTGTTATTCTCCACAAGTCATCACCCTTGTGTGTTCTAGGCAACTACTTAGGGTCAAATATGTCAGCAGGAGAACTCCACTGAAGCTAATGGTATTGATTCCTCTCGGTGTGGTTCCAGATGAGGCAGCTGTGGTTTTACATGACTGAGCACGGCAGTGATATCCACTCACCTCCCTTGTAGAGCCCAAAGACCAGATGACTCACCAGGAGAACTGTTTTCCACTGGGGAAATACTTTAAAATACAGTTTTTAACCCATATCCAAGACAGCATTTAGGCTTCTAGCTCACAGTTAAGATGAACTCAATGGGAAACTAAGACTCCTCCTCATTTGCTGAATTTTGTGTCAATGTATCATTTCTAAAAGGCAGTCCCATCAGTGCAAAATGAAAGCATGACTGTGGAGTGAGAAGCTGTTTCACAGAAAGTGAGCTAACATGTTGCATCAGCTTGAATTCTCTAGCTTCAGGGATATTTTTTTCCAAATATAGAACATGATATTAGCAGAGTGGACATTGGTGATCTATGTCTTACTCTGAGAGAGTATATAAAGTCTAGAGCTGAATTAAATGTTCAGCTGATTGCTACCTTTACCAATATTTATCAGGAGGGTAAATGATATCTTACTAATCTACTTCAATTTCTTTTTCCTTTTTTTTTCTTCGTAGCATGAGACTCTCTTCTGATGTGACAGATTGAGTATGCTGCGAAGAAATAATAATCAGTGTTGGTTATGATTAAGAGAGACAAGTCCAAGTGTTAGAACTCTGCTGTTTTTCTCAACTGTCGTGCTGGTCAGGCTATCTTCCTTGGCTGGGAATCATTTTGCACTAGACTTTCATTGACTTTAAGAGGAAACTAAAACAATGTAAACCAAATTCTAAGATAATCTTTAGTTTAAGAGGGCAGTGATGCATTCTTTGTCAACCAGAAAATGTATCTGAAGAAGAGGGAACCACATTTTTGTCTGAGATAAACAATACAGATGCTTATATCTGTTCTCCCTTGACAAGCTTCAGCAGAAAACAAGCACTGCGTAGTAATAAATGAAAGCAGGTTGGAGGAGGAGGAGGGGTGAAGAGGAGGTTATATGCATAGATCAAAGAATTCTTTGGAGAGATGAATGCAAATCAGAAAAATAACTGCTTTTTGGTGTGTGCACGTGTGTATACTGCAGTCTCAGCAGAGGAGAGCTCATGACCTGTGAGGTTAGACTAGCACTAAGTGATATTGCTAAGATGGGCAGAGGGATTGTAATACAGTGCAGAGAGGTAAATGCTGCAGGAAAGTGTCAGGGAGTAACTTGTGTCCTGAGAGATTGCCTGTGGGCAACATTATTATTGTGCTGATGTAAATGCATCATATTCCTTAATGAGTATTGTCATTTTAGGACTACAGCACTTCTAAAGTGGTCTTAAGCACTCTAGTGTATTTTTGGTACAAACTCTAACGCAGGCATCAAAAACTGTGACTGGCTCAGCCAGGAGGCAACAAAAACTTGACAGCGTAAAAGAGAGAGAGGATTCAATGGTATTTTATTCTCTCAGCCAACTCATTTGTGGCTCTGGGTGTAGACATGAAACTTCAAGACCACGTTCTAATTTTTACTGTTTTCTTTTTCCCCCATATAGCTTGACTGGAAAACATTCACTCCTGTTTGGTGGGGCAGTTTAGAAAGAACCAAATGAATTACAGGGTATGTGACCAAAAGCCGCCTGTTAAAGCTACAAGGCAAACAACTGTTAATCCTCACCTGAAGTACTGAATGAGACCTGTAAGGGGCTGGGGCAGCCCCAGCTGCTGGTGAGGGAAAGGCAGGAGTAATTGCAAATGCATTTAGACATGCTGATTACTTCTCTTCTGGCAGCATGTTTCATTCATGCATTTAGATTGCTAGCAAATTCACATTGTTTTGTTTTTATGTGAAGTTACATAGCTCTGGGTCACTTGCTTTGCAGTGCAGGGAGGGCAAATGAAGCTGGCCGTTCAGATGCTGGCTGTGGTTTTCTCCATATTTTCCCTGTGAAAGAGGGGAATGAATGTAATGGTTTGTTGCTTATTGCTACCAGGTTTATGAAAGCTTGTCTTAACATCTTGTATGTAATGGTGAAATACTTTTAAATGGATTTGAAAGAATAAGGATGGCTATTTATCTTGCTTATGGCAAGGTCTTTTAGCACTGTTTCCACCTGAAGCCCGATTGTGCAAATGTACCAGAAACGTCAGCTTTGCTTTCTTCTGTGCTGTGTTAGCCATTCCATTGTTTTGCCTGAAAGTGGGACATATATGCACAGGTCAAAATATTCCAAATATAAATGTGGAATCCACCTAACTTAAGAGATCTGCAAGGTAGGTAGATATCTTCCCCTGAGCTAGTCATGACAAGCTCCATTTGTCAACAAGAGAGACAAATAGGAACTCCTAGCGCACATTTCATCTGGTCTATTTTAGATGTTTACCTTGGGATGAACCATACCCCACAATGCCAGTTTTTCTCCACTGACTATAATGGGGGATAATTAGCTTGCATATAGATACCAGTATTTGCTCGGGTTACTCTTACACATTCTTAAAATTTGTTCACTGTGGGCATTTTTCTGGGTTTCTCACTGAAGATATCTCTGTTTGAATTGCTGATAATCAACTCACCGCAAGGACATTTTCAGCAATGCCATGTTAGCAGCTGTTCTTGGCTCCCTGTCCAGGTCCATTCATAGTAGGTATCCGAAACAGCAAATGACATCTCTGATTTCATGCAGCCTGGGTACCATTACAACATTTCCTTTGATTTCAAGTTCTCCTCCCTTGTACGCTATTCATACCAGAGGGCAGTAAAGATATCTTCTTCATATATTCTGCCACTAGCATCAAGATTCTCAAAATCAGATACTTAAAACCGTGACGCAGGCAGCAAAATATCAAAAAGAAGCTTGAGATTATCCTTAAAAGATCTTTAGTGAAGGCTGGGAATATGTCTCTTGAACTGCACTGATTTGTATAGTCAATTGTTTTATGTCAAGGTAATTCAATATTCTCATGAAATACTGGCAAAAATGACCCAAAAACCAAAACACAAACACAAATGTGTGTGTCTATCTTAATATGCATTTAACTATGGAATAGCAGTTACCTGTAGTTACTCATAACTACACAGCACATCTCTAAATGAAGCATCTGTTTTAAAGTCTAGACTGAAACCTCTAAACACAAAAGTAGCTGCGTTTGCATAGTGAAACTAACAACAATAAGATCTCTCTCAAGTGAGTCAAACTTCATACAATTGGTCTAATCCAAAGGTGACAGTGGTAGGGTTACTTCAAGTTCAGATAAGATTAGGCAGTTTGGGTGTTTGTCTACTTGTAGTATTAGCCTCAGACAGTTTGCTTTGATGTTACATTTCAGGAGGAGTATGGCTCTTTGAAATAGAAAATAAAAGAGAATTTTATTACTCAAATACACAATTCTGTGTGAAGTCAACTTTGTTCTCCCATTTCAAACAAGCAATAGCAAACTGCCAATCATCTTTCTCAGACTGGTTTGACAATCACTATTTTCTTCTAAATGTGCAAAGATTGATTTTAATGAAAATAGGCCTGATTTGGCTGCCCATTGGCTTTCCAAACAGTGTTGTTAAAATGTACTTGCAACTGGGAGTTGAGTTTTTGGTGCATCAAGAGTTGCAGCACTTTAGGCTGAATTAAAATAATAATAATAATAATAATAATAATAATAAAAAAGAACAGAAAACATGAACAGGAAACTGTAATCTGTAATCTGTCAATACTGAATAGACATTCATGTAACATTAGAGGATGGGAATCACATCAGTCGTCCTCAGCAAATAGCAAGTAAACATCTTGTATAAGTAATATTCAGCCAGATGCTTTTCAGGGATTCAGTGGGTAGAAGTATTTTATCATTAATGGTTTTGCCTGAGGGCATCGTTTGATTAATTTCGGATTAGGTACATGATACAACATAAGTGTAGAGATATTAACGATGGTGTGAAATTTCTGTGGCAAAATGGTTGGTGCTGGTGACCTGATGTTAACACAATATTCGTTTTAGGGGTTTTTACTGCAAACTGAGCGCTAGTTAGCAGCTGGACTATTAGTTGCAATATACATGCTTCTGGGGTGCCTTTTCTATCTTGATTTCTTCTCAAAGGAATCAATTACTACATCCTGAAACTGTTCTATAATTGTTTTCTTTCCAAGTGCACTTTTTGTAAGTGCTAGAATGCTACTGTAAAAACCAAAAGAAATTTAGAATCTATGGATCAAATGGCTCTCACTATCTTTCATATACTACAGACACTTTTAAAGACACTTGAACCATCCACAGGAGAGCTCAGTTTCACTGTTGTTGTCACAGTCTTCTAAGGTAGCTCAACAGAGCCCTTTGTTTTATTTTTTTGTGATGTGTACTTCAGTTTTCTAGCTACAGATGAGTCAAGAGGGCTAGAGGAGCACATCATCAGCACGCTCAGGAATGCCCATGAAGACTTGGGTGACCGCAGGTTATGCTACACAGCTCTTATTCATGGGGAAGTTAAGAGTCCCATAGGAACTGAAATTTTGTTTCAACACAAACGCACTACCACTTCATGCACCTAGTCAAACAGACAGTATTTGTGAAGAGTTAAATATCCTCAAACAATATTTTACCTGTACCTGATCATCTCAAGACATCTCAAATTAGGCACTGATGAAATCTCTGTTATGAGTCGAACAGTATGGTTCTACTCATTGTGAGCTTGAGGAACTTGCAGCACAATTCTTAGTCTTTAAAGAAGTAACATGTTTTATTAGGCATATTATTGTTAGAAATACTACTTCTTACATGTTTTGTTTGTTTGCGTCTTTTACAAATACAAACTAGAAAGCAGCAGTCTATAATGAATTGATATTCCATTTAAATAATGTATATAATACCATACAAATATATATAAAATATACAGTTTGCGTATTGTTTAAAATGAAATTTACTTTTAAAGAGGATGATTAAGGAATTACCTAAGTCTAGCATGCACATTTTCAAAATAAATTCCTTACAGATTAACATTAGCCAAGTTCTAGTCTGCGGGCTTGGCAGCATTGTTGTGAATTATGTGAACTATACGACAATTTAATAGCAAGACCAGACTCCCAGGTATACTCTTTTTCGTCAATAGTTTAAAGTATTATTTTGATTCACAAGTGAAGCACCATTTATTTTCTAGGAGAGAGCCAGAGAAACTTAAATAAATACTTCAAAGCATCAATAATTTTCAACCCTCTAATTAAGGTTTCCATGCATCCTCTAATAGAATTGTTCCCCATTTTCTGTTGCTTCTAGACCCTATGAAAATTTTACATGTGTTGGAGGGTTTAGTTGATTTTATTGCAACAAATCTGATTCTACCTGTTTGTGGTGGTGCAGCCTGCTGGGCCGCTCTACAATCTCAGGATAAGCCTGCATCATGTTTTTGTGTTTGTTACAAGTGCAGTGGGTTGAGATGGTTGTGCACTCCCTGACTGCACCTGGAACTCCTGCTCCTTGGATCACAGCCCAGTCTGAAAGGTACCAGAACGGTACAATCTGCGAAGTACTAGAATTGTGTTGTTGGTGGAAAGGTCCAGAACTACCTCACCTGAGTAGCCAGAATGGAAAAATACTGACTAAAGTCAGCCCTATAAATGGTGGTCATTAGCAAAGAGCCCCTGAGCTCTCCAGGACTGCAGTGAGCTATGACCTAGCATCTCCTCCTGAGCTGGGGTACGTCTCAGGGCAGACTCTTTGAAATGCTGATGGAAGAGTATAATGTGTAATTCACCTGAAAAGGGCAAGCCAGTAGTTTAGGAACCCCGTATACCGTGCAGTAAGTCTCATGTGAACCTTGCCATTCTCAAACCTTAGTAAATAAGTCAGTTCTAGCAAACTCCATTGTATCACTGTATTAAATCACACAATCTAATCTTATGATTTACCATAAAAGTACTATTAAACCCAAATTGCTGTTGAACCAAAACCTGTGTGAAAATCTATTTGCGGCAAATTGGCATAGTCGGACGGCAAGTAGTGTCACCAACTACTTGCCAAAGTACAATATTAATCTGAATCCCATCTTCCCAGGAGAATGGGCCCATGATCACTGATATGACTGGGATGCTGTAGAGAAACAACTGGATGCTGCAAGGGGTTCAACTAAGGATGGAAAAGATAAAGGTGTAATTTGTAAAATGCTATGGGGCATGTTTAAAAGTTGCATATCAAGAAGAGAAGAATAAAACTAGAGAGGAGCAAGAGCTAAAAACAGAAATAGATGATAAGAAAATAATAGCGTTGTTACTGTCTTTTAAATTTGAACAGCTAAAAGATCAGTTACAAAAATGAATTGAGGAAATGCAAGGCCTGAAGTAAGAATGAATGGTGCCTGCAAGGCATTGGACCTGCTTGCTCAAGCAAAAATGAATCAATTAGCAATAGCTTATTATAGCATATGTATTTGTGTATGTGTGAATGTATGCATGTATATATACATATATAAGAATATACATATATAGAAATTCGAATTAAGCATTAAGGACAACTGGAAAAAATTTTTTTAATAAATACAGGAGCACAAATATTAATCTTAACATAATAAGGTGCTGAGAAGCTCCATGTGAGATCTATATGGCAAAGAGTTAAAATTACCAATGTGAGTGGAGTGTTGTTTGCCAAACTGCCAAGGCCAATTTATGGCTCCTGGCAAGCAATAAATGTTGACTACTCACTTGCAATTATAAATCATCATGAAAAATATTTCTGGTTTTGGTGTTTTAAATGGACAGTCTTGGTGCCCTGTCCTTTGGTTCTGTACTGGCCCTGGTAAAAATAGGGAGGCTACAGTGCATATATTTCACATAGTCCCCTGTACACTCTAATTCAGAGCTGGTAGTGTATCGCAATATTCAATTTCTGTCACAGTGTGAGGTGGAATTTTTGAAATCATAATGAATTTGGGAAAAAAACAAAACAAAACAACAAACAAATTTTCTCTTTTAGCCACAACCATCCATGCTGTATGTGCTGAATTTTAAACAGCTTCACTCCTTAAAGACGTGAAATTGTACCAACATAAAATAACACTCTAATTGGAGAAAATTCCCTTATAAGAGTGAGGAAAGCATAAACAGCAGAAACAGCACACCTCTTAACTGCATTTAAACAAACAGAACAATATTCTGAACTGACAAAGGGACTTTACCTTTAATTTGAATAGTCAAATAAATTAAGAAAATAGTCAACATCATTGCAGCCAGGAATGAGAAGCTGCTGATAGCAGTGGTACAAAACATATCATTTGTGCTGAGTAGATTTTTCTTTCTTTTCTAACAGGGTAGCCTGTTTGGACTCTTCTTGCTGAAACAAGACTTCATTTTCATATACAGCACTCTGCAAGATGACAAACATCATGTTGTTGTTCCCAGCCTTAGTAATGCTACTTTTTCTAACCTGTGATCAGACAACTCCAGAGTGGCTATGAACTCATGCTCATGTTGAGCGTAACAGGAATATGAGAGTTAGAAAGGTATTCTCGTCTCTAATATCACCAAACTTTTGATCAAAGCTGAGCCATTCTGATGTCGAGAAATAGCTATTGTTGTTAACGTAAAAAGTTGTCCCAAATTCATTGGAACTGTAAGTACATACAGCGTATGTACTTGAGGGTTTCTGGAGGTGGTGACTGCTGTTTGTTTTCAGTGGGAGTCTAGATTCTCTCAAAATCTCATCTGGCCTGAATGTGCTCCTGTTTCAGTTGTTGGCTGGATGTCTGTGTTTCGCTGCAAAGGTAAGTGGGACTCCTTTCCTTTGTAATGACAGCTCTTTGCAGCAGGGAGTTACAAGTAGCAGAATGAAAAGCAGATAACTTCTTTCTGTACCTGTTCCTAGCAGTGGGAGTAGCTCCAATAGAAATATCAAAATAGGTATGAGTGGAGAGAAAAATATTAGCAATGTGATATGCTGATCCAATCTAACCGCAAAAGGAAAAACTGAAGTACAGTAGTGGAGGGGACAAAGCACAAGAAGAGAGACAAACTGTGGTGAGGGAAACAGGAGGAGATGACAATAGAAGCATGAGGGTCTGTGGACAGTAAAGTATGCACTATAGTTTGGATAAGAATGCCAAATTCTTTGTGGGTTGAAAAAAACGTTTCAATTTGCTGAGCAGCGAGTAATTTTACCCAAACAAAAAAATAAACAGAACTCCCCTCTGCAATTTATAGTTTGCAGAAATAAAAACGTGAGGCCAACGTTTAGTAATTGTTTCTCTAAATGCCATTTTAGGGAGTCCAGTCCTGCTTTTCTATTTACATGGGCTGCCCCTCCAACTCCTAGGGGACATGGTGATTAAAGGCAAAGAAAATAATTGAGCTTATTAACAATGATTTTTTAATTGATAAAAAAATAAAGAAACATTAAATACTGTACAAACAAAAGTAATGGCTACATCATTGAGTGTGGTCTAGCCATATGGAGCCCAGAATATTTACTTCTTCCAAGCAGCAGCATAGGTAATGAAAGTAGCTTATTAAGAGGATCAGCAATTCCATCTGAGGACTGACCAGACCTACATAACGTATCACATATAACCTAGTCCGTGGAGTTCTAGATGATCACTGGATAGAAATTTTAAGTCTTTGGATATCTGGAAAGTGATCTTATAAAAATAAGCCATTTGGGGAGCTGTCAAAAATAATAATCATATAAATGTGTATCACTTGTCTTATAAAATGAGTCTTTCTACTGTTCTCTTCTCCCCATAGTCTTTTAATTCAAATAGTAAATCAATATCCTGATAGGATCTTCAAATAGATACATCAATCAAATGTCTTGGCAGTACTTTACCACTTTGTCTTTGGCAACGCAGTCTTGTCATCACATTACAGAAACATTCATGAGAAGAAAATCACTATTCCCAAGTGGTGTGCTATAGCTTCTCTGCTTTGCCAGTCTTTTGCATGTAATGCAAGTTATTATTAATTTGTGGAAGACCATGGGCAAACTCTGAAAATTGTGGTAAACTTGAGAATAAGTACAAATGTCTTCTTCTGCTGTGTGTTTTATAATCTCATTTTTTATAACTTCAGAAAAAGAGCAACCTGTATATCTATCAGGCCAAGAAGTGTAGGCTTCTTACTGTCTACAGTCTCACTAGCTGGGTCCACCCACTAATACACCCTTGACATATTTCTGTCATGTGGCACTAAACAAAAGCCGTGTCCACCTTTTCTACTAATATATCACTCTTTTTCTTTTGTTTCTAAAGAGAATAGTCTTTTATTTTTTTAAAGTCTAGAATTTTTCTAATACTCAGCTGTGATGTAAAGTTTATTTTCTTGAAATTGTGATCGTGCCCTTAGCTAACAGGAATCTTCTGGGACAGATCCAGTGACACAGGTGATTTAACTTTTTCTCAGTTGCTTTTTCACATTAAAGTTGATTCTACGCTGGTATGTAAACTGCTTCCAAAACATAATTAAATATTCGTGACAAAACCCTGTACACAAAGATTTTTATACATTTTCCACCTTGTAAAAAGAAGGAAAATAGTGTGAAAAGTTGAGGAATTGTAAATTTGTGTTTTGTCAATTTGTGTTTTGTAAATTTGTGTTTAAAAACGTTAAGTGTTTTGTGGATAATGTATTTTATCTTACACTTGAAACTGATCCTCAACTAAGAAAGAGTGCAGAATTCCTGTATTTATCCAGAGCATTACCTAGTTTAAAATGAATCCCCCTAAACCTACCCATAAATACATTTTTGTGTTCTCCAGTCATCACTGGTATAAAAATAATCACAGATACCTTTTCAAATTGAGAAAAACTCTGACAAGATAGGAATGATTTAACATTACAATTATACTAATAACCATTTTTGAATCAATATTGTTGTTTTTCCCTACACTTTGCTACCAGAAAATAGCTATTAAGCTATGCACAAAGTGCATCACTCATCCTCCAGCAGCTGGTACCCTGAGAGGGAAAATAGCCCATAGTGCTCAAAGTGGCTCAGGTCATAGAGGACATGGTCAGTGTAACGATTTCAACTTGTTGATAACTCCTGGGAATCTGTTCTATTCCAATTTATTTATACAACGCAAATTGAAGAGAAAAATAATCTGATATGGAAGGTTTGAATTGAAACACCATGTTTACACTTACACAGCCAAGCCAAATACTTCATTGTTTATAGTCCATTGCTAAGTCTTACATACTTTCAAACCAGCTGAGAACGGTGAAATACAGCCTCACTGTTCTAGTTGGATACAATCCTAGGCCAGACCTCTCATCTGACTCTGTAACCCTCTCTTGGACATCTATCATGAACATTAAAAATTTTCTATCCATCGCTTCAGCTAATCTCTTAGGAGCTAAACTACGTTTTAGGAGCAATGAAGGAAACAGCATAGCACATGCCTGTTGACAAAATTCCTTAACTGCTGTGGTTTTATTCTTAAAGCACTCACTGTGAAATTTTCTCCACACCACATCTCCCTCCTTCTACAGTGCTTTTCGTAGGATCATAGAATGGCCTGGGTTGGAAGGGACCCCAAGGATCATCAAGTTCCAACCTCCCTGCCACAGGCAGGGCCACCAACCTCCAGATCTGGTCAGACTGTTGTGGTGCAAAGGAGGAAGTCAGTTTTTCTCCCTCTATCCTACAAAGCCTTTCCATCACATGGCTGTGGCTGCTCCCTATAACCCAGCTGCCACATAGTCTGGCTCCTGTGTCATGTTTCCACTTGTATGTTGCAGCTCTTTCCCTCACTACAGCCAACTCTTTAGTAGATCTCTGCAGAAAGGCCAAGAGGGGCCAGGCAGTGCTTGAGAGACGGTGTCTGCCTTGGTGGCAGCAGGGTTAGGGCAGTAGTGTTCTTCAGGGAGTAAGTCGAGCTCGTTCTTGGGCTCAACAACTGTCTTCCACAAAATTCAGTATTTCTGCCTTTTAGAGATTAGAAAAGATTCTAGAGACATATTTGACTGACGTGTTACAGAAATGTTATTGTAGTAAAGCCTAAGGCACAAAAGTCAGAAAACATCAAGATTAAGTTTATCAGAAAACTTTACTTTGGTCCTGTTGTGCCCACCCATTAAGATGCAGCATCCATGAGATGACCACATACTGCATTTTCTCCTGAGAGAAAATGAGCTTTTCAGGCTCACGTGATACCTTGGGATAATTTTCAGTGTCTGTTACTGACATTTGAGATATTTGCACAAGTTTTCCTCAAATGGGTGCATGCTTTCAGCATTTGCAGTGTGGAAAAGAAAAGAAAAAAAGGAAAGGAAAGGAAAGGAAAGGAAAGGAAAGGAAAGGAAAGGAAAGGAAAGGAAAGGAAAGGAAAGGAAAGGAAAGGAAAGGAAAGGAAAGGAAAGGAAAGGTATAAATGCCGTGACACAAGAAACAATCAAAAACTCACATTACAGTGGGGATTTCATTCACACGAGTACTTTATGCTAAGGCACTTCTGCAATAATTTTCTCATCCTCTAGCTTTAGGAACTACATAGTGTATAATACAAAAATTTAATTACCTTTAGTTTTCCAACAGTTCAGACTTTCCCATCATTTCCTGTCATTATTGCTGAGTTACTTCAAATGCTGGCAGAGAAAAGTGGTGTCTTGGTCATCTAGGTATAAACAGATTCTGCCTTTTTAACTGGTATAGATGTAGACAGAGTGCAGAAAGATATAGATGTAGAAGGACTGTTTCCTTGGACTTAAATTACTAAAAAAATACTGCTGAATCTGGTCCAGTGCCTTTCATAATACTAATAAAATATATGTATTTTATATAATAAAACAGATGGCTATAGCCTGGACAGATGGGACTGTATATAATGGTCATTTATGACATAGCTGAAAGATCACCTCTCCAGTTTTTAAAGACCAAGTGCTAATGAAGTGCCCAGCTGTGGATGCTGATGGATTGCTGAAGATTTCCAGTTTGCTGTCTGTGTACCTCAAAGCCATTTATAATCCCCTTTGTGCAGACCCTAGAGCAAGTCTGTCCCAGGGCGCTTTCCTACATTTTAGTTAATGTACTTAAGTCTCACTTTGAAGTTGCCCCACTCCCTTACCATCCTGGCTCACAGGTACTTTATTCAATAGATACTCTTTAGACCTTGTCAGAGGATAGCTG
The DNA here is from genome assembly GCA_013396635.1 of Penelope pileata. Taxonomy (NCBI): domain Eukaryota; kingdom Metazoa; phylum Chordata; class Aves; order Galliformes; family Cracidae; genus Penelope; species Penelope pileata. The sequence goes on from WBMW01003868.1 coordinate 811,573, forward strand.
CACACAGTTGAGCTGCAAGGAACTGCAAAGTACAATCAGCAGAAAAGCAAACTAAACTGAGGTAGTAGGCTCAGTCTTAAATAGGACCCCAGGGAATGCTCAGTGCTGGTCAGGATGCTCACTAGATGTCACTGTTCTCCAGAAATAAACCTGTGAGCCCTTCTGTGTGGCTGTTAATATAGTAGGTCTTTGACAAAACAGGGCAGTAACTGATATTTCCAGAAACTGAGCTCATCTACAAAAATTTTGTAGTTCAGCAAAAGTTTCTCCAAATGCCTGCTTCACTTGCATTGTCTGATTTTCCTCTCACTTACCTCAACGTAAACCAAGAATAACTTCACTCAAACTGAATAGGGGCACTGGTTTGTGGCCAGAGGGGAATCCAGCTATTTCTCAATCTTTTACCTATCTACACTTTATAAGATGTATACTTTAGAGATGGGATGATCTCAAAATGAGCAATGCAGCACTTTATACTGCCTGGCTCTATGTATGCCTAATGCATTTTCACTGCAGATAAAGAAAATTGATGCTGCTTTTGCCCAAGCGCTTAATTTTATGCACTTAACTTTTATGTCTATATTAGAAATTATTTTCCTTAGTATCCTCATATGATCACTAGAGAGCAACTGAGTCTTCCTCAGTGATTTGGATAGGAAGCACCACTCGCATACTGCTGAAGGAGCTTCTTTTTCCAGTGAGTACATCAGCAGACCAGGAAGAGTGCTCTTCCTGAGCACGGAAAGTTACGTGGTTAGAACTGAGAAGTGTGAGTGCTCCCAGAGATACTGGACTCAGATGTATCCATGTATTTTAACACAGAAGTGTTGTTACTATTAAGAAAACAGACTGGAAGAAGAGGCAGAGGTGTTGCTAGTGAGGTAGCCATGTGCAAAGACAATAACTGAGTGAAATCAGGCTGTGTTAAACTAGGCTTTTTTGAAAACATTTCAGAATGCTGAGTGTTCACAAGCATGCTACAGTGTGGATTTACTAATAACTGCCAGATTTGGAACTCCTTTCCTTATGTTTGCTAAATCAATAAACACTGGGGAAAAACTCCAACCCACGGGTCACCCAAGTGTATCCAAGGCATCATTAGTACATAACTATGTGTTTCTACATGGGAGGTCACACTGCCGACTGGAGGCAGTTAACCTAGGTGCTCTGACTTGCCTCCTGCAGAGTCGACTGCTCTCTAGTGACTCCTTTACATTTATATACAAAACTAGGCTGCAAATGACCCTCAGGAGTGCAGTTCAACAGCATTTTAAGCTGATGTAAGTCTGTGGTGTGGCAAGTCCCACCTCCATCTCCAGCTGTACATTCCTGCTTCTTTTCCCTCATGTCTGGTAGGTGGTGAATTGGTTCCGCCAAAAATTAACCCAGAGGAAAAAAAATCAGATTAGTTTTCTGTTTTGGACAAGCTCCCTGAAAGGACTTGGTGTTTGACCATAGCATCATTGGAGTGGAGAACATGGGAACTTGCCACCAGGATGATGGAAGGCAAGACCCTGGCCACCCCAGCTGAAGTTTGCCCATGCTGCCAGGAATCCACTCCCTCGAGATGCTGCCCAGGATGGACAATGTGAGGTCTTCCCTCCCTCCTCTGCCTGCAGCCTCTGGCCACATTCCCTAAACACATCTCTTGATGCATAAAACTCACAGGGAAGATTCTGACTCCTGGCTCTCATGAGGTAACAAGATTTTCTCCAGCATGGCGTGAGGAGGGGAGCTGTCAGGGAAATGAGAAGCTTGTGTTGGGTGGAGAGGGCAGTCATGTTCCCTTGTGAGTAAAATATGAAAGTGCAGCTGATATGTATGACAGAGCTGAGTAAAAGAGCACTGATGCATATTCCTGGGTTGCTATAACTTTCTGAGGGGCATCTTGGCTCTCAGTTTGGTTACAGATTAGGAGGATGGAGAATGGTTTGGAGAAATCTTTCTTCAGCCCTGATGCTAATGCTAGTACAACTTACACAGATCAAGGGAGCTCTCTCTATGTATTTTAAATTATGCAAAGCAATTAATCTTCATTAACAGCTTGCCTAATTTAATTTCAAAGGATCAATCCGTTTCTCTATTAGATGACTGAAGTAAAAAAAAAAATTAAAGGCAAAAACTTCAAACCCGTATTTGACTGGCATATGTGTATATCAGCTAAACTCAGGAGTCGTTACTGCTTCCCTCAGCTCATCATCTGCTCTCATTTTGTCCCAACACTTCACATCATTCTTGACACCTTATCAGAACATTTCACGGACGACCTTTTACATTACAAAGTGTCAAATACCATGCGAGATTGATTCTTTATTGTGCTAGAGGCAACTAGGAGAAAGACAAAAATAAAAGTCTTTTAACTGGTCTGTAGCATCAAAAATCTTATGTGAATTGAAATTCCTGTCATGCAAAATATCTCAAAGAAATTCAAAGATTTCATTGAGCTTTCTTAGGGTGAATCTAATAATATTGTCTTTAAATATTTAACCAGATAGTTGTCGTGTTTGGACTGACGCTTGCCTTGGCCAAAAACCAGTAGGCTTTTTCTGCAAGATGTTTATTTTCTAGGAACACATATTCACCATGATATTAATTCATAGCCTTCAAGCAAGCAACTCTCTACATTTCTTCTCCATCTCTAGGAGTCTATTCTATAGCAATTTAAGATATTCTGTCTGTGAACGTGTGTCTCCTTGGTTACATTACATGCTGGGAAATAACTGTTAAATCCAGAGATTTTGAAGTATTTGCCAGAGACTTATAAAATTCTGTGGTTTGTGATGCAGTTATTTATCCCCATTGCATTTAGGAAAGCTAAAAATCAATTTATTTTATTTTTTTCTGGGTAAGCCATTTCTAGCTTCCCTGCTCAGATGTTGCTGTACCTTTATAAAACCATACCTAATAAAATGGAGGACACTCAATAAACCTATGGCTGGGAAGGACTGGGGGGCAATACATTTTCCCTGACTTTGGCTCACACTGCAAGGAAATGGACAATCTCTTGTTTTGAATATGTTATGTTTCCTACTTTGACATCCTTCCTTTATTTAATCTTAGAGAATCTGATAATTTGTTATATTTGTGGGGCTTCTAGGGCATGTAGAGGACATGGGAAATGGATAGAAACGCAAATTTGGGTAAAGATTCACTAAGATTCAGTGGACAGGAGAGGAAAAACAGAAAAAAAAATTAGCAAGACTGAAAACAAAACGGTCTTGGAACATCACATGGTAAGTGTGAGTCGTAGTTCCAAATCCCTCTGGTCTGCAGTCATATCAGGGACTTGAACCATATTCTTTCGCTTTTTCAGACGGTGCATTGATCACGGGTTCTAAGTATGTATATCCCTTTTGTCAAAATAGATTATTTTTGCAAAAATTGTACAAATTTCATGCGTGCAGATTCCTGAGCCCTCATTTGCAAACAGAATAGTTTATTTTTTATTACAATTCTATTTAATTCAACATAATAAAACATAAAAATAGTGTGAACATTGCAGTTTTTTTTTTTTTTTTTGCAGAAAATGGAGGACTATTGGAGGACTATGGAGGGCTAAAGGAGGACTAATGCTGCATGAATAAGTAGTTGTTTGGCAGCCAAAGCATTCCTGCTTATTTTCAGCTCATCGCCTTAGGTGTGGTTCAGAAAGTTGAGACATTGATACTGACAGTACTTTGACCAAAGCATTGTTTCAAACGTCTTGTAAAATATATTTCAGAAAAAAAAATAGATGAAATCACTGAATTTGCAAGAATTGTAGACATGGAAATGTCTTCCCTTCAGAAGAGGGAAATGTGTTGTTTCCGTACACCTGATTTTGGTTGCCTGTGAGGACAATGAAGGAGTTTCAAAGCCATGGGGAGAGCTGGTGTGTGGAGAGTCAGTCATCTTGTCTACCTGACTTCATCAAGGAGTTCCTCAATAACCGGCCATGGGGATCCCAAGTCTGTGGTCCTGTATTTAGAAGAGGTCATGCATGAGAGGAATTTTGTCCTGCAGTGATTCTTGTGATGATGACTCTAGCCATGAAATACAAAGAAGAAAGAAGTTAATGACTCTTCTAAAGGAGATTGTAACAAAATGGGAGAGGAAAAAATCTTTTTTTTGGCCAATCAGCTAAATCAAATGCCAAATGAGGAAGTTTCTACTGGGGTGAATGCATAAAAAGATTGTCAATGGGCCCTTCAGATCATAGCTGAGCTACATTAACTCTTGAAGGAGATTCTTATTCCTCTGCTCTGACCAGAGAGGGAGCCCCAAACTGGCATGTTTCTCACCCCTGGAGCTCCATTGGTTTCTCTCAATCAGGTGAATCCAAGTCACACTACTTGTCCCCTAATATTTGCCTTGTAAAGCAACAAGTTCAAAGGGAGCATTTTCTTCTCCATAAGCACTGAGGCAAGGAGAGATTAGATGACTTGCCAGGGTTACCCAAGGAGTCTGTGACAGAGCCAGAAATTTATCCAGTTCTTCCTCTAGTGTTTTAAATACAACACAGGATTACCATTCCCTGTAAAGCTTTCGTTACTTGTTCTGTTTTAGTTTCAGGACATGTAAACAGAAGATTTTGAAAGTAGACCAGCTTATTAGAATTTATTTGAAAAGAGCAAGTTTGACAGACTAAATTGGTCCTTGAATATCACTTTGGGTGTTTCTTATGCACTTGCCATCTTAAAATTGTCGTACCACTTCAAAATAGAGCAAAGGTTTCCCTTCTTCCAGTAAATCAATGCAGATTAGTGTGTTCCACTGGCAAGAACAAAATTTAATGATTTATTTATTTATTTATTGTGAAAATATTCACCCCTTGGTCTTGTGGGGAGAGAAGTTTGTGATTGAAAGATAATTTGTTTGGCAAACCAACAATCTCCCCATACTGCAATTTTTCTTTCCTCAATCCCAGATGCTTTGGGGACCTTACTGTGCTGTCACTTAGCGTGTGTGAAGAGACATATCCTCCCTGGTGGTTCCTTGTGCTCCTTGTCCAATGATCCAAGTACTCCTGTTCTTGACTCCAACCTCAAGGCTCTTTCTGACAGTGATTGATGGCCACCCTCTCACAGGAAGAGTGACTAACTCCAACCTGTGAGTATTGGAGGTGCTACAGAATATATCAGCTGCACTATTTATTTTGGGAGGCAGACGTGCCCACATTTCTATTCTCGGAATAAACATTCTAACATTTTCTGGCAGGTGTGAATGCTGTAGCATACCAACAGGCAGAAAAAAAAATAAAATAAAATGACAGCTTCTAACCTCTCTGTTGGAAACAAACTGACTATTGCTGACATGAAAATTGTAAACCCTCACCAGATTCCATATGAATTCTATCATTTGAAAAGCCAGATTTTGATCTTAAGGGTCTCCTGGCAGACCAGAATGAAAAGTTTTTTCAATGGTGCCTACTTTCTCTTCTCAACCAAATCCAAACCATAAGACAACTGTATAATGAATTATGTAAATCTTAAACCTCAGCCTGATTGCAGCCAACACATTTTGCCAATAGTCTGAAAAGATTAGCCCTAATGTCTAAGTGATAGCATGCAGAACCCTTCTCAAATCTCTTTCAGCCATCATCTCATCAAAAGTGCATTGATGTAGCAGGTCTGATGTGTAGTTTCAGTTTTTACTCAGTATAGGGTCAGTAACATGTAGCCTTAATTTTACACTGCTTTATTTCAAAGCTTGCCTAGAAATTTATATAAGCTTTTAAAACAAATATTTATGAAAACCTATTATAATAACGGATCCCTCTACACTGTTTGGTACAACATGCTTTGGCTATAACGTCTTAGAAGTTAATAGTATATATGAAGAAAATATTAAAAGTCACAGATGGAGCGTATAATTTTTAGCTTGATTCCACATGTGTATAATTGTAGGCTATAATTAGTAACAATTTTAATTGTGATTGGTCCATAGGAAGACAATCTCTAATTAGAGTTTGGTGAAGTTTGGTATCACTCGAACATTAACATTGACAAGTACAGAAGAAATAGGAGTCAAAAGATATAAGAGTCAAAAAAGGGAAACCATAATAAATGCCAGTAAGTAGGTCTGAAGATTTCTGTATATATTTCCAGAAAGTCTTTGATAAATTCAGCTTTTTCCTTTAGCATATGCACAGTAATAACAGCTATTTCTATTTACTATTCAAAGAACATATTGGTTGTGAAAAATCACAGCTTAGAAATTAATCTACCCCACATGAGTCTAGCAGTATAAGTCAATAGTTACTCTTTTTGGACAAGTACAAAAAAAAGTCATTAAAGCAGTTCAGTGCATTAACATTGCCACAAGAACAGAGCAGCCTCAGAATTCAAGAAAGACTGAGGTATCCAACAGAAAGGATACAGGAGTCCATCACTAACCTACTGCAATGCCTCAGATGAGTCACTTCTCTCAGTTCCCCATTTCTGTAACCATCATGCCTTTTCTCCAGGACCTGTGGCAGCAATAGAAAAGTTACAGTTTTTATCACAATAAGTATTTGAGATTTAGTTTGAGGACTGGTCAAGTCTGTTTATATAGCATTTCTGAAACAATAAAAATTTCCAAAATGTGTTGATGTTCATAAGTGATTGAAAAACAAATAATAATGAATAACTGTGGCTAAGAACAAATGGTCTCATCTGTGCATGGATGCCTTGTTCACATGCAAATTTTTCGTCTGCACAAATGTCTAAGAACACAGCTGAACTGAAAAATATTTGGGATTTGAATGAAAGCAGGACTGCCAAACCACAATATCAGGCCACCAACATTCATGGCACTGGTATAAAATCCAAATATTAAGAAATACTATATTTTATTGGTTTTCTGGTTTTTGAGTCATCCATGATCATTTTTTCCAGCTTTCCTCAACAACAAGAGCTAGTCACAAAGTGGAATTTCTGTCCTCAACAGACAAAACCATTAAATCATTTAAAAATGTTGTGGAACATAATGTCAAAAAAAAATTAGGTATGAAAACATAGACATATTTCAGTCTGATACTGTTGAAATGCCGTTAATATGATGTCCAAATGAATTTTTTCAGCTTTATCAATCTGGGAAGATTGAAATGACTTTCTCTGATTAAAAATCATTTCTCTTTCTTGATGCTATATTTTCCGGGTACAAACCACACTGGAAAACATTATTGTATCTACACATACGAGACTGAGAAGTTGATTTTTAAAAATAAAACTGACATTTTTGCTTTTGTGATTGTATTCTGTATCTGAACACTCTGAAAATAAAACAAGAGCTAAACCAGAAGATAGGTCACTTTGAAAGTAATGCCTCCTATTTATTTCCATAGAAACTACAACAGATTCAAAGAGCACAGTAATGCTATTTGATAGAGCCTGCATGCCACGCTTGTAACAGTCTGCACCAGCGGAGGTGCCCCGCTGTTGCCACAGCCTCACTGTGCTCACATCCAGTGTTCGGTCTCCATAAACGTTCAGCAATTGTCAATGAATGTCAATGGGCGCCATTTTTTCTGCGTGGAGGAATTGCTTGTCATGCCATTGGCACTCCCATGCCAGACACCATTGTGTCAGAGTGCCCCTCTGCTGCCATCTGTCACATGGCAACAACATGGAACGGGATATCGGCGGGATATAGACTGAATTGTGTTAATTATAAGAAGAAAAGGAATTGTAGGAGCCTAGACGATTTTGCCTTTCTGTGTTACTTCTCTCTCATCTCTCTCTCTTCTCCTGCTTAGGGATCCAAATGTGATGCTCTGGAGAGTAGAAAGTTTGAGTTAGTCATTGCCCTCTTTAATGTAAACACTGTGGTATTGAAGTCCACAAATCAAGCACACAGGCCATCTGCACTGAGCTTGCTGAACCTCAGTTCTCTCCAAAAAAAAATTCCTTTCTTAAGGGTGAACATGCACCAGTACAACTCTGCCTATGTTCTGCAAGCCTTGGTGTGGTACCCTGCTATTAATCAGGGCCTCCAGATACTTAAGTCAAAGGAACACAATGAGTCTGAAAAACAGAAAGCTTTGTGGCTCACACTGAAAACAGAGCTCAGGCAGTTTTCCCTAGGAACAAGTTATGCCCCTAGCACTTCTTATTGAATATTGTAAAGCAAACATTTGTACTGGCTTTTCTTCTGTGTCTACATGGGCTGTGAATTCTCGATGTGCGCTGCGGCCAGCTAATCTGAACGGAACAAAAACATTTGTTTTTCTTCACATTTCTCTATATACCAAGCTCTTCCAAATAAATATTCAACTGAAATCTCTTATACTATTAGGGAAAACAAATAAATCAAATGAATGAATTCATTTGAATGCCAGAAAGATCTATCATTTCTGTGTTCTAAGAATATCCCACAAACAATTAAATGTTCACGTAACAGAGGCAAGCCTGATAAAATGATGAGTCTCCCTGGCGCCAGCATCAGGCCTGGCTAAAAACCAGCAGCAGACTAGCATTTAAAAACCCTACAGAAAATGTAAAAGTGACCCCAGCATGCATAAACTGAGGAAGAGCTTCCCTTTGAACACCCTGAGTGATTCACCACACTGAATGTTCTTTTAGTCTTTGGCTTCACTGTCTGGCTCAAACCTGCAGATGAATTTCCAGATTAATGTTGTGGGTCTTTACTCAAAGCACAGCAAAAATTAGGCAAACATTTCAGGCTTCAATCTGGCTTTGGATTCAGTCTTGCACTGATAAACAGTGATAAGGTGATGGAAAGCTGGGTATTTCCCAGCGTATGAGTGGACATGAAACTGGAGACCACAAAATAGGTTTGTTTATACCTATGCTATCCATACCAGTTATTCCTTTGGATCCCTGAAATGGGCCATTCCTCAGTAAAGCAGGAGGCAGGAATGAGCTTCTGTCTTCACAGCCCCCTCCAAGTTGTGCTGTGATTTGGCCTTTGGTCTTGGGATCAAGAAACAGGAGTTTCCAGGGCAGCCTGGAAGAAGCATCTGATTTTTGGGATGAACCCCCATCCAAACAAACTTCATATACTTTACATAAACTACATATGTAAATAAACTACATATGTACATACTACCTTACACAAACTACATATACTTTACAGGCCTGTAACTTTACAGGCCTGAAGTGTCCGGTAATCTAAATTATAGTAAGTAACGGGATTGCAGGAGTTTTCTTTCTTTTAAAATTCAGAAGTTCTGAATCATCCTCTGCTAATAATGGTACTACCATTAATGACTTCTGAAACACACCAAGGTTATTACTCTGCTGCAAAGGAGAAAGACAATGAACAGAAGTGACTGAGGGAAGGTCACTACCATCACTGATCTGCCCTGTGCATCCATTAAGATTCAGCCCTACTAAACAGGTATCTCTGTTAAATACCCGCTTCCAAAAATCTTGATTCTAGAGCGTAATAAATAAATAAATAAATGTAGTAAATAAAACTGAACGTTTTAAATACGCAAAATATGCAATTAGTCTTCATTACACGCTTGCCAATTTTAATTTGGGAAGAAAAAGCTGTGCTCCAGTTACTGAACAGAAACCTTAATCTCATTTGAAATGCTTTAGACTTAGAGATGAAACTCTCTCTTCTTCCTCTTGACTTCCTTCTCACTTTTCTAATCCTAGTGGAGCCCTCTTGCCTCTCCCTCTTCCTCTGCCTTTTCTTTGGGGGTGAGCAGGGAGGCCCTCAGCCCTGTGGAGAGTCCTGCATCCATGTGGGCTGCAAATACAGACGAAGCCTCGGCAGAAGGTGTCCTTGCAGGTTTGATGGGGAAAAGAGAGCATGCAAACATCTGAGGTGACTGGGGCAGCTGTCCCAAAAGACATTCTGGTTACAGTCACTGCTTGGTTAAGGCAGGAGAAGGTGCAAGTTTCCTCTCACACTTTTGTTCATTAGTGCCCAGTCTCCCTAGATAAGTAAGGAGAGTCCTGCAGATCCCATCTGAATGGGTAGCACAAAAGCCTGCTGCTTGTACAAACCCTGTTTTCATGGTGAAATACTCCCAGAGAACCCACTCTGGATCTGCCCTCTCTCCTTTCAAATACACGCAGATGAGTGACTTGCTGCTACTCCACTGGTAACCAGACTTAACCACAAGTGCGCAAGCACGTACATTTTCTGCAGAAGTTTGCTGTGTGTTACAAGACTACTTCATAAGATACCTTGAAAAAGCGTCTGATGAACAGAAGCAATAGCTTTTCGTGACCAAATTTCTTATAAAACATACCTCTTTCTCTTCAGACACTTCAGGCTACAGTGAACCCTAACGTTCAGAGATGCATTAGGTTTCCTGGGAGGACTGTACAGCACAGATCACCTCTGGAACATACTCCTTCACTGGGAGTAAGAAAATCCCCATATTCTGCCCGTTCAAAGTCAGACTGTTCCCAGTGTGTGTCTTTTTGTGTTCCAGCTGAAAATGAAGACTGGATCACAATCAACACTTTCCTGTTCGGGACCTTTCATAGTCTTTTGTGGTACTACAGAGCTGCTGTGGACCTTTGGAGCTGAGCCCCAGTGCTGACTCATCCCTGTGAAACTGGAAGAAATGTTCCAATTTCATCAATATCTTTTGCTAGACCGTCATGGTGATTTACTGGGAACAACTGTTTGCTAGACATTTTTCATTTATAGATGTGTTCTTGTCGACGGATTCCTGTGTGATTTGCTATCTTAACATGCAGATAGGAAGCTAAAACACTTGTAAAGTTCAGCAGCAGTAAATTGCTGCAGCCTGAGCACTAGATTCCTCAAATAGATGATTTCTCAAGAAGCCATTGGCTTTAGAGATGTATAATGCGTCTTACATGCTGCAGCTTGCAGGACTGCCCTCCTAGGGCTCAGAGGTAATATCTGCTTGTAAATACTAGTAATAACTTGTGGAGTCATATACTGTTAGTGTAAATGATAAAACATTGTGGGAGCTGTTTAAGTTCTGTTTTTTTCATAACATCTGTCTGAAATACATGAATGATGTTTGCTTCAGTTTACGTTAAAGCAAAAGCAAAAGAATAAATTTAAACTTCTTACTCGAAGTAGAATACTGGTTGGTGTGGCTGAGAAAAAAAGAGTTTTGAAGATGACACATTGTGCTCAGAAGTTCTAAAAGGGTGTAGATAGATATGAAGCTTGTACCATTGCGTGGAGTGAGGCAATTCTGTAAATAATGCATAATATTTTCATGCGCAATAATACTGTATGAGTACACACAGCACTTCCATTCATCAGCAGTTTGCTGCTGCTTACGCTGTACTTGTTTTTACGTGCAGATTACAAAGTGTGGATATTTTTCATGCAATATTTAACAAGCGGTAGAGTTTTCACAAGAGTGAAAAGTTTTCTATAGAAATGAAATGTTTTAATGCTGAGTACCTTCAATTTTAAAAAAATCTAAAACATAATACTGCTTAACAGACTTGGTCTCACTTTTTTTTTTTTTTTTTTTTTTAATTAGGAGGAAAATTTTGTTGGCAGTTACAACAGTTCTTCAAGGTTACTTATGCATTTGAGTGTTCTGTTTATTGTACTGATTATGACTTGCTTTGCCAAACCTAACGAATTTTAAGTCACTGCTTTGAGAGCCTACCATTCCTTCTGTTCAACATGTGGTTTCTCTACGATATGGATGTAATATTTCATATTACACTTAATACTTCTTGTTAAAACTCCGGTTTTCCTGCAAATCTTGGTTCTTCCACCTCTTATCAGCCCTACTATCTCCCATCTGACCCACTTACGATATGCTCAGGGCTATCGTTATCATTCCAAATCCTTCTACTAAACCCTTTTTCAGATCTGGTTAGAATGGCTTCATTTTTAAGAACTTAGCAATGTGTGTATCAACATATTTTCATGAGGGCTAGCATAATAACTAAATAAATAGAAAGATAAATAAATAAATGCACAATCTGGAGCTTTTCTACCTAAATCTAGTCGGTACCATCAGTATGAAATGTGACGCCTTCCAGATGTTTTGGAATTTCTTTTGATTCTTAAGCCAGTTCTAAGACATTCTGAATGACAAAGTCCAGAAAGTGATATTCTGAATACTTTCTTGTGGCAATAGTTAAGAGCCTGATTCTGCAACATATTGAGCGCACCATGAAAGGTCATAAAGGCCTTTAAATCTCACTGAACTCAGAAGGTAAGGATGAAATGTAAAAACTGTATGAGATCTTTGTGCTTTCACAGCATAAGCTCTGGAGCACTGGTAACTGAGGATACTCTGCTTTTGGAGGCACATGTTGCATATAGTCACCATGGTTGAGGAAATCAGTGTACTTAGACCAGGAAATCCCTTTAATACACATGCCAATTAGATCAGAATTCTTATTGAGGAAAAACATAGCTAGTTTAAGAAACATATTGGTTTCCAATAGTCTTGATTCTTGAGCAAAAACATCTGCTAATCATAGTAGAAAGAACATCATAATTAAAAATGCATTTGACATTCAAAAGTTAAGATGCAAAGTAAGGAACTCCGATTTTTTTTAAATCACTTGGAAGAAAGAAGAGCTTTATCCCTCCAGTGATGTCCTGATTCAGAACCAAAAGCCATGATGATTCTTTAGCTTGAATTGGACACGCTTGTTTTTTGTCCCGATAGAAACAGAAACAAACCCTGCTTGTTTTTTGTCCCAGTAGAAACAGAAACAAACACCTAATAAATTAAACAAAAATCATTACACATTTTTGTCTGTGTATCTTTCACAAACAAGGTGCAATTTTCTTACCAACCACCTGAAATGTGCTTCTACATATACTTTGTGTGTTTCTGTGACACCCACTTCAGGTCTTCTGCTCTTCTCAGAGACTGAACTTTTCAGGTGATCCAACAGAAACATGCTTTCTACTCTTTGGTCTCCTAGGTCTCCTATGCCAAATTTAGCTTTAACACACAATTCAGCATGAAATATTTAGGAAGTGTTTCTATAGAGAAAATGGCAGATTTTCACCCTTCAGACTCTTGTGAGTTGATCCATCTCATTGTTTGGCGTTTCTCAGATGAATGTAACCTGTTAGATGTGTCCCTGGTTTTCAGCACTGTGTATTTTTGCTTTAAGACATGCATTCTGAGTATTTCAGTTTTTCCTTAACTGATGGCTGATGCTCAGCATTCTGAGCTTGCTCAGTACTTCTCTGTGTTTCTCCACTGCTGCTCCCTAGGGTCTTCTCCCCTGTACCAGGTAGCACACAGAACAAAAATTACAGTTGTAGCTACTTTTTAGTGATGTCTCAGTTTTCTTGCATCTATTTTATATGATCTCCCTCTTTTCTGAAGTAATTTCTAGAAGTTAGAGGATTTCAGTATTGACTGCTTAATTATTATGCAAGTCTTTCAGGGTGTTTTCTAATCACTGTCTTACATATTATGATTAAATACTATTCAGTGCTCTAAACCTTAGGCTGAAGTAGAAGACAATAATGACATTATTAGAATACAATATTCACAAGAGTATAAGTCATATGGACTTATTCTGGCAATTTCCGTCTCAGAAATTTGCAAGACTGAATATACTTAATGCTTTCAAAGCTTTCAATAGAAAGGAATAGATCCTTTTGATTTGACAAAGACCTTCACATTTCTGAAGTGCTTTAGACTGCAGTTTCTAGAGTTTACTATTATTTGCAGAGCTACAGATTTGCTGTGGTCCTTCAGTTTCATCCTTGAATTTTTTTCTGTATGGCATTCACACATGAAGACTTGTCAACCTGTTTATTTCTCTCCTTGCTGCGTATTGGCAAATCAGCAAATGCAAAGAGTTTAGGTAATTTCCAACATTCAGATAATTTATAGTTCATAACATTAAAGAACATTCCTAGAAATAAGACATTATGATACTGTATTTATGTATCTTTTCAATATCTGATTTTTTTAAGCCTAACATATCACTATAACATGTGGTTACTTTTGACATTAACGTTGAACTGAATGCCCACAGAAACACAGGAAGTAAAGATGCATTGCTAAATTTTACCAGAACAAAATAAATCTATTCAAATGCCTGAAGCATGCAAGCTGGTGATGTATTATATTACTCTGATAGAATGACCTTGTACTATTGACAACAAAGGAGGAGCTTCTTAACATCAAACTGTAGCAAAATTAACAAAAGCCATAACAAGATGGGAAATGCATCTCCTAAAAAGGCAAAACCTCAAATCATAGATATCCTGACCATCCCTTGGATGGGAGCAGGGCTGATCTGCCATGTTGGTAACAGATGTGAGAAACATGATCTGCTTCCTACCAGAGAAAGGACTGTACAGGACTTCTTCATCTGTTTTCATTTCTTCCAAGGATATGGGAGGGCTTCTCTGACAGCTCAATGAGAAATAGAGAGTTCTATGTTTTTTTCTGAGTTAAATTATTGCTGTCTCCCTTTGGTTTGCAATTTTTGTATGTAAAGTGCTACATTTATTCAAGTACTTGCTAGCATGTCAAAGGTACTATAAACTTGGAAACAGATATGATTTTCTCTGAAATTAAAAGCTATCAATTTTCGCATTTGCTGAGAGTTAGTAATAGCTCCTTTTGGAGATACACAATCCCTTCTAGCCTCTTAATATTCCTTTTTCAGAGACACTGTGTCCCACCTCAGAAGCAGTAAGCAACAGGTTCCTTGATAAACAGTGGCTATGCTTGCAAAGAACTATGACCTCCAGTAAGTTGAAGGACCACGTGGTAGGATAGTTTAATACACTTTCCAGAAGTCAGGAAGCAAAATGTCAGAGCTGTAACTAATAAGTGCTCAGCACCCAATACTGCAGACTTTCGTATTCCTTTCTGTAAGACAGTATGTTTTTGGTAGTGAGGATGGCACATGCAACTCCATTCTTCCCCAAAATTCAGATCTCTGGCCACTCTTAGACTACAACAGTTACTAGAAAGGGTCAGTCTGCAGACCTGCAGCAAGAAACAGGTGAAGATCTCTTCCCTCTTTGTACCTCATTTCAAAGAGATCTTTCATATTAATGTTTTAGGAAGACATTGAGGACAAACACTCAACTCTGTCCCTTTCTGGACTCACAGCCTGGTTCTGTATGAGCTAGTTCAAGGCTGGAAGCCATTGTGCTGCCTAGTTTTCTGTGTGCCAGTGTTGTAACATCCAGATTATCCTGGGTAACAGACAGCTGATGTCAGTGATGCCATATTGACTTAAACCAGCTGGGAATCTGGTTCTTCATGACTACAGAAAGAAAACGTGGAATGAACTTTCAGAGGAGATTAAATGAATCCAGAGTCTGACCACAGTTCATAAACTTTGCCAGCCCCTTTTATTCTATAGAGTACATTTTATCATAACCAGAACATGTCTCATTATTTCTCTTAAAGAACATCTCATGGCAAACAGAGCTTTCTAGAACTGGAAAAGGAGAAGAGCCAGGACCACTGTAAGATCTATCAGGGAGTACACTGCTGCCCTCTAACTTGCAAGGAAAATGTTCGGATAATATGGTGGTTGTCTGTACAAGTCCCTAAAATGAGATTTGAGCTGTGCGTGCAGGAAAGGATTTGGAGTGAAACATACCAGAACAGCCAAGCCCACAAACAAAAATAAATAAATAAACACTTTCCCAGAAATAATTGTATGCACTGGAACTGTTAAATTGATCAAATCTTTGAAGAACAGATGCTGATATCTCTGTTAGATAGCCAATGCGTAATGCTCCAAAAATAGTAACATTACTTGCAGTAATCCAAAGCAGTCTTCCCTGTCATTGATACCATCCTCCTCTGCAGCTTAGGGCTTAGTGCCATTTTATTGCTTGAAAATTTGTTGCTGTCTCTCTTCTTCTGGACACTTTCATTGTCCAAGAGTACACCCCAAACCCTTGTTCCTATCCAGTAGGATCATGTACAGTGTTTTACTTACTATGAGAAAATTTGGAGAGAAACAAAGATTTAATTTGTCTGAAATGTTTCTGCTCTCTATGAATTCTTAAATTTAGTGTGAAAAACAAACAAAAAACCAACAATGAAAGAAATCTGTGTACGGTAGAAGGCCTGAAATTATAATGGAAAAAGCAAAAGATCTAACTCTAAATTCTTTTTTTTTTTT